>CALNXK010000167.1:822500-1007500 GCA_942486035.1 Porites lobata | reverse complement strand
ATTACTGTACAAGAATTGGTTCATTGGGCAATGCCAAACAAAACAAAAAGGTCTTCAATTTAGAGTTTGGTTAACACCCTAACACCTCGGGTACTCCTGACAGCTGAAGGAAGAGTGTTCCACAGTGAGGGGCCAACACGAGCGAAGGCAATTTCTCCATATTCTCATGCTAATTCTCCAGAATGATCCCCATACATTCCTTAAAAAAATGGTTGAGAGTATTGACAGACTGAACTCTTACCTTTCTAATGAAAGTCCCCAGGCAATGACTGCAACATCTTTTGGTAATCCCATTGGTAACAACATCTCAGGCCTAAAAACTCCAGAATTTCCTACTTCCACCCATTTCTTCAGGCCTGAAATAAAGTTGATTTGGAATCTTAATCTCACTGGAAAATTGTCCTTCATTCTCAAATACCTGCACACTTGCTTAGTAAAAGTCATTAGATGTATTCTCCTCACACATTTGAGTGGGTAAAATGATTATCAGGGATAGTTGAGCAAACAGGAAAATCAATTTGCCACATGCCAGAGTATTTTAATTGCTTTACTGTCCCTCATCAACGAAAATAGGGGACAAGTTTTAGTCTATAAAATGACCTTGCATAAGTTTACTCCTACTGACTAAACAAAGGTAGGAATGAAAGAGGGGATTAATTTATTGTTAACCACTACGCACAGCTTAAAAAACAGTGACAACAAAAGGCACGCAGGCAAACAAATCAATGTGAAGCATGTATCCTGTTGGCATATTAGTTTAATAACATTTGTTATTTTGCTATGTGCTAAATGAAATTCCTAAAAATGATAAATTTTCTTACCATCGTGGTAGCTAAACACTTCCATACTTGGTTCAGTGTAAGGGTTGAAGGCAGGCTTGAACTTTAGTTTTGTAATACCTGAACAAAAACAAGTCCATTGTGTAATACCGTAAAATTCCGAAAATAAGCCCCTCCACCCCATGTATAAGCCTCCCAAACTCGTAATGCAAAAAACCCTCCGTTAAATCGCCCCTCCAAATATAAGCCTCCTGGGGGCTTGTACTTGGAAAAGCTGCCCTCAAATACAAAGTAAAACAAGACAAAAATGATAAATTTACTTCCAACTATAAGGCTACCCAATTGATTTTGAAACACAAATTTTCCTCCGTAGATAAGCCCCTTCGAATATAAGCCCCTCAAAGAGGGCCTTTGAAAAATATAAGCCCCAGGGCTTATTTTCGGAATTTTAAGGTAGTCAACTGAAAAGATCAAACCACTTTTCACTTACTTTGTTTTGAAAGAATAATGCAATTGGTACATCACACAATCTGCTACTGCAATAAAGAGATACACTCACCTAGTTTCTTAAAGAATTCATAGAGAATTCCAATCAGATCTCCCAGGGTCAAGTTATAATCAGCGACAACACCTTCAATTTGATGGAATTCTGCTAGATGAGTGGCATCAAGAGTTTCATTGCGGAACACTCGATCAATTGAGAAGTACTTGACTGGTGTGAATTTTTCCTTAAATTCAAAATAATTATCAAATTTACTACCAGTCATTTAAAAGAATAGAGACCTTTAGATTTGAGGATGAGTACCAGATTTGATTTTAAGTTTTTTCGTGCATTGTCAAAAAATAAACACCCCGGGAATCTTCACTGTACTTTTTTCACCAAAAAAGTTAGCACTGTTATCATTATTGAAGGAGGTTCAGAGCCCTCTCCCGATTGCAAAATGCTAAAACTTCTAACATTTGATAACTTGTTCCCACCACTACGACACTCGCGCTAAAACTCATAGTAGAGTGATGATGGCTACCACATTTTCCAACCAAAATGATGCTGGTTCATGTGCACGCTCTACTTAGTATTGAGAAAATCTTGTACTCATAGTCTTTCTCATCTTAAAATCTAACGCTCTCTAATGGTGAAGAATATACTACAAATAAAAAATAGACCTATTCAGCTAACTCAATGTTGTACCCAATTCAAACCCTTTGGGAATAAAATGTTTTGTTTCAGGAATTTCCATATCATTTAAATGTGAATGCCACATTATAATGCAAATACAATACACAAAGAATCTTATCCCCGGGAGATTTGAATTGGGTACAACATTGAGTTAGCCGAATAGGTCTATTGAACCGAAAAATAGACACAATTTTATAAGCTTCATTTGTTTACAATACGAAAAAAAAATTCACTACCTGTTGGGCAAGTTTATACAGCATTCTTGCACTAACAGCTGTTGTGTGTGTCCTGAGAATGTTCTTCTTGGCCTCCTCAAGCTCCCATTCATATTGATATCTATAATATTATTAACAAATTATAAACGTACTATCTATCATAAATGTTAAAATACTAAATCATCATTCTAAGAATTATATATCAGAGGCAGTCTGGAGGGCCACATCCGATGCCCTTGGCCTAATGGATTCTTAGGCCAGTTGAAGATTTTAGGGGGAGCTATTAAACAAAATTTGTGATAATTTAAGAGTTTTTAGAATCAAAACACAAGATCTTCCAAAGGTTTTTCTGTTAGAAGTTAAAATAAAGAAAAAAACATTCAAGTGTGCGGGCAATAGTGCATTCTGTCCAATAATTATTATTATTATTTACGCATGATGCATACTGTCCTATTGTGCTGTCCTATGACAGCTGAAATCAGGCAGATACCGGATGGTTTATTTACCAACTGGAAGTTCGGATTTGATTCTGATCCTTGGCTGTATGACCTAAAACTTCTTTGTATTCTAGTTCTTTATGGACAACTGATACCATCATCATTTCTTAATTAAATAAGCCCCCTGTCTCAAATAAGCCCCCCGTCTCCATTAAGCCCCCCCTCAAATGGGCTTGAAATAAATTAGCCCCCCGGGGGGCTTAATAGAGGATTTACAGTATATGATGTGTGTGGGATTTTTGCTGACTGTACTTACCCTTGTGAGCCATGCCCTCCAGACTCATGCATGGCTTTTACTTTTTCAATGTATGACTGTGGCATCTCCTCTAACTTAGCAAACTTGGGATCTAAAACAAACAATACAGTTCAAATTCACTGCAAGCATGCAAGTGAACTATTCAATTTGCCCATGAATAAGGGTGGCAGCGACACACCCAAAACTGAGTAGAGCAATATGGGTGGCAGCGACACGATAATTTCTGACCTCAACTGAACAACATAGCAGTACTAAATCTGTGGGATAGGTATACTGTGGGTAAGAAAGTGCAAAATTCTTAACACTTTTTGTCCAAAATTGTAGGAAAAGGTATCAACAAAGCATGTATATCCCTGACCTGCCATGAAAAATGTGTCATGTGCATCACGGGCCGGGTGCTGCTGTGGTTGGAACAAAGAATCAAAATTCCAAAAGGAACTTTCCACAAAGTTGTTTGTAGGCATCTCAGTAAACCTGAAAACAAAATTATTATTATTATTATTAATTCTTATTCATTTAATCAATGAATTATTTTTTTACTTTTATTAAAAATACCTTATGGTGTTATGAATTAAATCCGTTGCCGATGGCAATGCGTCCCTTGGATTCCCTAAGGGTATTTTGCATTCTAGTACTATATTTAAAAATTCAGTTTGAGCTAGCAGTGGACATGAGCAGAAGACATTCAGATTTAGAAACGAAGACCCGGAGATTCACGCTAGTGTAAGTAGTTTTTTTCTAAGGGTTTTTTTTCATCCTTTGAGCGAATATCTTCTCAGGATATTTTGGTTTTTCCTTTTTCAGCGAATCATTCTGTAAATCACACTATTAATCCTCGAAATGTAGAAGTGAAAGAGACGAGCCGATTTCGACATGTGAAAGCTAATTAACTTGAACTGTAGAATACTGAGACACTGAGAATTTGAAGAACAGCGAAAAGACAACAACATGTGGATTACAGCAATACACAAAAACAACACAAATCATACTTTATATTTAAAGTAAAAATTCAAGAAAATGAATGATTACACCTGTCAACCACCACACATATTCAATATAATTTCCAATGACTGTCAGTATCATACTGTTCAAATAGTTTGGATTTTTTTTGTCGGTTATTATCATTATTATTATTACAGCATACCCCATTTCCAAGAAGATCTGTCTAAATTGAGCCCTAACTTTCATTAAAGGATGAAGGTGACCTGAAGTTGGCATAATTCCTTGAGCATCAAAGTTGTAGGCCTTGAACTTCTTTTCTTTCCAGGAACCACTGCAACATAATGTATCAGTTACAACAGGGCTAAAAATAATGGCTGGTCAATGGACAACTGATGTCCAGCCAGAAATGAGGGCTAGCCACGACTGAGCTAAACTTTTTTGGCTAGTCCAAATGACCGGCCACTGTCCAAAATTTTATTTTGAGCCCTGTACATTGTTGTTAACAGATACAATTTTTTTAAAATTTGCTCACAAAATGGGTTCACCCTACACAGATCCCTCTTTCATTAGACAGACCTCAAAATTGCATGTAAAAGTAACTCAGAGCTCTTCTGCCCAACAAAATTGGTTGAAAAGTTCAACAGTTACAAAAAATATATTTGGGTTGAGGGATACAAACCTTGCCAACATGTCTGCTGTTAAATCAGCTTCAAGCTTGGTAGGTGATGTACTAAAGTCACTTCCTCTTGTTACATAAAAGCTCTTGATAACCCTAAAAATAATGATAAACCACTACTGAAATATTGATCACTGGCACATTGCTATTTTCTGGCAACAGGAAGCTAAAATTACACGTACAGCACAACAAAAGTTGTCTTGTCCATTAAAAAAAATTCAAGTTTAACTAAGCTTGCTTTCAATGGATACTAACCAAGCATCCACTGTCAATAATATTGTTTTATGGACTATTGTAAAGATTATTTTAAGTAAGTCATAGTCAAGATAAAACTGGAATTTCATTGGAACAGATGCACAGATAACCCACTTTGGTTGTTGCCAGGCAGAGACAAAACCTCTTACCTCAAGACACCCACTAGTCAGGTCCTAGAAAAAAACTACTGCCACTGCCTACACTCTACTGAATCTCTTTCCTCCACTTACACATGTAACAGCTGAGAGCTGTAGGAGAATACATCGAAAAATTGAGTGCCGACAAAATATTAAATTCATCATTGACAGGTGGTGAGACTTTCAGCTTCCATGCCTGTGTTTACATATGTACTTTCTGCCACAGATATGATGCCCCAGTAAAACACTGACCTGGGAAAGAGTTACATGTACTGTGTTGTGTCTACAGCAGATGTCCAATAAAAATGCATTAACAAAGGATGGAGTTACTGTGTTTTATCTCCTTTACCTCTCTGTGCCACTTTGACACCCTTCACTGCAAATATTTATACTCACTGTGTTTTAATAAGTTTCCTTTTCTTAAATTCCTTCATCTTGGAGTCAGAGATTTCTGACAATTGATGATCCCTTATCTTCGTCAATGCAACTTGCACATCATCTTGTACCTTCTCAGTCTAACAAACACAAAATCATTATTTAACACATACAATAGAACAGAAAAGAGTTAATATCCAAGAAAAATCTCTACACTAAAATTCATTTTTATAATCTAGCCTTTTGGGTGCTTCCTGCCACACAAATGGTATCTAGTTACTGGCAATGAGTTTTAAGATTACTTAAAGGAGCTGTGTCATGAAATTCAGCCAAATTTGGAAATTACAAAATGCCTGTTAAATTAAGAGAAACATAAAAATAACCACTTACAACTTTAAAGGAAGGTTAAAATAACATAACAGAAACAAAAAATGCCACGGATGGGCAAAACTGAAGAAGATTGAAACGGATTGAAATTAGGTTTTTGAAAACTGTTCAGCGTAACAGTTTTTCAAAGTTGATCCCTGCTGCTAGCAACTTCAAAAATAATGCTCAGGAGACATATTTGTTTGTCTCGAATTTTTGATTTTGTCATTTACATATAATTTCTTTGCTTACTTTAAGTTCCATGGCAATTGAGGGCGAGTACCGTAATTGGCAAAATTAACCAAAATGGACTGGACTACCATGACACAGCCCCTTTAAGCTCTGTAGCTCTTTCCTCACCTTTCTTTTTACCCTGGGTCCTCCTTCAGCACTTTTATCCACCTGAAGCCACCCAGCTGACATGGCTTTACTGAAACCAACATTAGCATGTGGACCAAGGTTCTATCAACAATAGTAAACAAAAGTAAAGGCAGGACACATTAAACTGTTTATAATGCTGTTAATAAACAACATTACTGATGTAGATTTATTTATGGAATAATAACTGCAACCAGCGTAATACACCAAGCTACACCTGTCCGAGAGCCCATCTAAGAGGAGTGGTGAATGGTAGAATCTGATAAGCTGAGACCTTCCTTAAAAACTGAGACTTGCATTGGAAGGTTCAAAAATCTGTTAACACAAAGAGAACTCAAAAAACTGTACTTCAACACTCATCAAAACAATTTTGAGATTTTGAGATCCAAAGATAATTTTCTGTGGCAGGATTAGCTCAGTTCGTAGAGCACTATTCTATTGAGCAGGAAGTTCCGGTTTCAATTCCCCAAACCAGAGCAATACTCATGGTCTTAAGATTACTGTAGAGAAGACACTGCCTGTACTAGACCTTTCCATAATATGGCTTGTCTGACCATATAGAAATGCCAGTTCCAACTTCAGTAAGCTGTGTAAGAACAGTTGTCTCACGTTAGTGTCCTCAATTTGATGTTAAATGTACATGGAAAAGGTTTTTAAAAATTTGGTAAATTTCAAAACATTATTGCAGTCTTGTTGGTTTTGGACCACACTCTCCCCTAACTTTTCACTTTTCCTCATAACCTCACTTCTTAGCCAAGGTAACATATTGGCAGGAATAAGAAAGTGCATGAATAATGATCACCAAAAATAAAATGTCGTGATCTTATAAAAAAATCGTCCTTAATATTTCAACTCCACATACAACCTTGTACCTTGATTTCTGACTGGGGTAAGCCTTCAGGTGGAATAGCTTGGAATACTAAAAACTCGTGGCTTCCCTGTTCCATGACTTCACTTCCTTCTTCTGTTAGAACCCAGCCTTCTGCTTGACGCTGTTCTACATTTATTACCTAATATATAAAGAAAAAGTATTGTTTATCATCCTCCCTTTGTGCTGTGTCTGGGAAATTTCAATGCTTTTACAAGCACTAGAACTATACATCCCTGGGAGCTTCTGCTCCATGGGTACATTAAAAATCCATCACTTAATGACAAAAGTTCACGATTCTACGACAGGAAGAAAAAAAAAAAAACAGACTAGGAGTTCACTGGCAAAACTTCTGAGATTTGATATGGGATCAAATGTTTCTGACAGCCATGATTTTCTAGGAACTGTTGCTACAAATGTATATTGGAAGTGTGTGTGTGTGGGTGGGTGGGTGTGGCGGGGGGTTATGGGGAACTTTTTGCACGAATAACATATTTTATTTTGTTTCTTGTAAACAAAGGGAGGGGAAGCAATGCAGAATTGTAGTCCCCCACTAAAAGCAGTTTCACCACTTTCCTGACCTTAGATAGGAAGGCTGTGGGTGGTGCGAAATCAGTGGAACAGATGAAGTAAGTAGGAGCGTTTCTGGTACGATGATCTTCCTTTCTTCAAATAATAGGTGCCTTGTTTTTTTTTAGAATGAAAGTCTGCCACCATATACTATAGAACACCATACCATGCACCCATGGATTCTCTACCGGACTAAGTTATTCTGCAGGCTAGTACAGGTAAAAAGTTGTTCAAATATTGAATAGTGCTATCCAACCTCAAATCACCATCCAGCGGATAAGTGTTAGGAAACCAATAATTGTGCTATCCAGTGGATAGAGATGTATATGTCAGATATTGTTAGCTACCCTTTGAACAACTGGCGCCAGATCAACACTCCGGGAACTAGCGAGCCACTGAGCCACTTCCGTTTATAGCCCCGTATTGTGTAGTTGCCCGTTATTGATCGCATGAACTATAATAATGATCCAGTTTCGAATTCAATAAATCTAAGTTCTTTGATTCGCATGCTTGATCCCTCACACAATATCCAGAGATCCTTCCCGGGGAGTACAAAGTTTTTTCTTAGTCTGGAAGCTTTTATATTAGAATAGCTTTCGAAACATAAACAATACGCTTGCCCCACTGTAGATAACAGACGGAAATGTGCACTGTACGTTCACTTACATCTCCAAGAGCATGAATACTTTTTACACTTCCAACAATGGCTTGATGGTCTTTCCCGAGTTCTTTGGCGAATTCAAATGTTTCAAGACTCCCTCGCTCTTCTAAAGTTTCCAATACTAACTTGTCCATTGCATGACTTCCCATTTTAAAGAAAAGAATAGCCAAGATCCAGACAGTGTTTCCTTCAAATGTTTCATCAGAAATGTGATTGAAGACATATATGAAGTAACTTTCGCTTTAAGTCGAAGCCGCTGTGAAGGAAGCAAATTATTATGAGAGCCCACGAATTCTCAGCAGACTTTCCCATTGAACTAAAACTTGATACATTTTGTTCGACATACATCACGTCTGTGGTAAAAAATTGAGTCAGCGTTTGGGAAAAATGGCGTTGTTATTGTTGTTAGACTTCTTCAATTTTCGCTTTCATGCACAAGGAACAATAGTCGAAGGTGTTGGAGATGAGGTGTTGATAGGTCTAGCGTCTACATTAGGACTTATCGCATTAGTCAGTTTACTATACAACACACAAGGAGGTCAGAGAAACATCCATCCTTCGCAAGCTGAAAATGTGCGTATAGTGCGTGACAGATTGGGTGTTGGGGGACAAGAAGGAAGTGATACTGCAGGATCCGAAGGCCCTGTATTGCCTGATCCGCCGCCTGTCACTTATTCTCATGACAGAATATGTCCTGTATGTCTTACAGACGCAAAATTTTGCACGACAACTAATTGCGGTCATATATTTTGCGGTATGTATATGTACGTTCTAAAACGACAGCTGTCTAGTTCTATTATTTTGTGATTTATTTTACATTCTGTCAGAAATCCAAGTACATGTTTGCTTGGTAATCTACCTGAACATGTAAATTTTACGTACTTACAGGAATCAGTTCGGTAAGAGGTTAAATTTAGGTAAAATTTACTTGATTAACAAACAACTCCCGAACATTTTTTCTTGTTTTGCCAAACATTTATACCCTCTGGTTAAAGTAATGGTGTGATCACTTTGCTTTAGAAGCTTAAGTAATTTCATGGCTCATGAATTTGGAAACTCATCTAAATTACAATGAGAATCCTTTCAACAACAAGATTCTTGATATATATCTTACTTATCAGATCGCTTATCAGCTGTATGCTTTAATTTGATCTGCATGCATGCATTAACCAAATGCAACTTTATTAATTTGGTGACACAGGTTGTAAGAAGGCAACCTATGTCCCATTTACAGTAATCCAGGTACAGGACTCCGGATTCCTTGTCAGTGGAACTCGGATTCTAGACTCCAATTAGCCTGCAAGCAAGCTCTCCATTTGGGTCTCCCTTCGCATGCCACTTGCGCGTGTACTTTTCATGATATCCCCCAAATGGAGAGCTTTCTTGCAGGCTAGGTTCCAATGGTTAGCAGTATTCTGGATTCATTGTGCTTAAATTTATAGGTTCCAAAGCCCAGGTTTCCAAATTCCACCAAAATTGTTTTCAGATAATTACAGAATCAGAATTACCTTACTTAGAGCAGCAACCTGTTAATGCAGAAAGGCATCTTACAACCAGGAGTCTTACAATCAGGGGTCTTACAACCAGGGGTCTTACAACCAGGGGTCTTACAACCAGGGGTCTTATGACCAGGGGTCTTACAACCAGAAGTCTTACAACTAGGTGTCTTACGACCATTAGTCTTACAGCCAGGGGTCTTACGACCATTAGTCCTACAACCAGGAGCAGAAGTCTTACACAACCAGGAGTCTTACAACCAGGAGTCTTACAACCAGGGGTCCTACCACCAGGGGTCTTACAACCAGGGTTCTTTACAACCAGGGGACTTAATGACCACGACTCTTACAACCAGGGGTCTCACAACCAGCAGTTTTACAACCAGGGGTCTTATGACCAGAAGTCTTACAACCAAGGCAGAAAGGCTAATTAAAAGTTTATAATAAAATGATATTTAACATTCTAGCTCCCTGTATTATAACATACTGGAGGTACGGAAGATGGCTTGGTGCTGTTAATTGTCCTGTTTGCAGACAGCAGGTAAGAAAAAAATTATAACAGTCACTTGAAATCCTCAATCATAGGGCAATATTGAGGTTAGGGGCAGCTAGAATTGACTAATGCATTTTATTAAAACTGAATCATTGGATAATGTCATTCTAGAGCTCTGATTGGCTTAGCTATCACGGTACATGAGCCATTATACCATGCTCTCCAAACATGGTAACTGTACGCATCTGCTCAAAATTAAAAACAAGCTGAAAATCGGTTGCTTTCACAAATATTACTGCTATTTTCTTGTAGTCCCCTATGTGCATGATTTGCCACTGCCCTACCAAACCAAAACCCCAGTTTAAAAACAACCCCCCCCCCCCCCCCAAAAAAAAAAAAAAAATTAAAAAAATTAATATCATGGACCAACAAGAGCATTCCTGCAAGAGATTGATTTGGTGGCATTTGGGACAGGCTAATTGAAAGATGATATGTTGTCCGCATCAAAATCATGTAGAAGAAAATATTTTTTTGAGTTGGTTCTATAACTAGATGGTGATTGTGCATGTTTTATAGTTTCAGCATCAGAGCTCCACAAGTTAAATACTATTTTAGAAGCCCAAAGCTCTGAGAATTTCTGTTAATACCTTGACAAGCCTAAAAATGCGAGTTACGCTCAATGGGGATGTGACAAATGGAACATCTTCCGCATCCCTCTCCCCCACCAAATGGAACATCTTCCTCATCCCTCCCCCCACCAAATGGAACATCTTCGTCATCCCTCCCCCCACCAAATGGAACATCTTCCCCCATCCCTCCCCCCTCCCCTTTGAGCTTTCAAAACATCTACCCTCTCATCTCTCATTATTTGTCACCAGGTAACAATCCTATTTTCAAATTTCTCTGATGAGGATAGAGCGTTACCAGAAGCTGTTCAATATAGACGTGAAATAAATGAATATAACAGAAGATATTCTGGAGTCCCAAGACCTGTAAGTACACAGGCTAAACATTTGACTTAGGGAGTTAAGAGACCTTGATCACTTCAACACTCTTTGGCCTCATTGTAAATGTGGTGATTTTCAGGTATGCATCCCTTTCAAAAGGTTCTGTTCAAGCTTGCATACACTTTGAAGTTGCAACAAGATCAAATTCCTGAGATCTTGTGATCTGTAATGGGGTGATATAGTATACCGGTGATATAAATGAAGGGGTTACCTCCAAATGAAAGAGCTCTAGATCTGTTGGTTGTATCAATAGAGATTTTTCTTCAAGTTACCACTATAAGTCTTAATGATAGCAACCTGACAATAGTTTCAACTCAGTCAAGATAAAACAAGATTTAGCATTATAAAAAATAATATTGACTCTGGGTGTCTCAAGACAAAAACTGTTTATAATCAAAAGCTACATGCAAACGGATGCCACAACTCCCAACATTGTTGGAGCTAAATGTTTGACGGGTTTCAAACTTTGCACAACAACACGCAATAAGCAACATGCAACAGCGTGTGCAAATGGACGCAGCATGTAACATCCAACAATGTTGCATCCATTTACATGGGGCTAAAGATTACACAGGTCACTGTGTTTTTGATCACCCTTTCTCTGTCTCTAATGGTAAGCTGGTGATGTTGACAGTTGCCCCTGCGAATTTTGCATGGATGTCAGCGAGATGTTCCACCACCCATTCAATCAATCAACAGTTGTACCATCAATCACTCTAATCTATGTTACAAGTGCAGTCTTTGTCAAATGTAATAATCTAAGATTGAAATTGATACACAAATTATATTTAATTTTGCAGTTAATGGACTATATATATGATCTGCCAACACTTTTACGACAGCTGTTTAGAGACCTGTTTTCGGTTGGTGGTCTTGTCTGGGTTCTTCGACTTAGAATCATCTTATGCTTTTTTGCGGCTGCACTGTACTTTGTATCTCCACTGGACATTATTCCCGAGTCTGTGTTTGGATTCCTGGGTCTTTTAGATGATGTTCTTATTATTTTGCTACTGTTGGTGTACGTCACGGAAATGTACAGGAGAGTAATTGCAAATAGAGCAGAGGAAACAACGTGATTATTGAATACAGATTATCAAAAGGGTGAAAGACAAACTGTGAAACTTGCAGAAGACACTGTGTTATCAGCTTGATCAGAATGAAGGAAACCAGTTCTTGGAATGGTAGAAAAACACTGCAAGATTACAATGAAAGTGTGCAAAAAGGGTGATTGGAATTAGAGTCGAGAGAAAATGAAGCAGTAGACAATTATTACGCCAAAGAAACATGATTGTGATACCAAAACTGCTGAGAAACTACATGACCTTGCAGTCAAATAATATTAGTAGGTACTTCCCCTTCCCCAGGGGTGAATAAATATATATAAAAATAGACCTGCTTTTTATTTATTTTTTGTTTTAATGAAATAAATACACTTTTAACAAAACTTTCTGTTGAGTTGCCCTGAAATATTGCATTGCCATGTCAAAGTACAAAATTTGAAACCACTTTGCTGGGAAAAATCTGTAACATTTATGACAAAGATTCTCCTAGTTTAAAGCAAGTACTGAAATAATGTTTGAGAAAATCTGCTTTATTACTATTTAATTTACCAAAAACTCAATTTACTTTCTTTCTATCCAGCAGAACACAAAGTTCTCTAAACCAATTATCAACAGTTTAGGTACTTATCAAAACTGATAAATTGCACAATCAGGTATTTTAATGATCACAGACAATGCAGTTTGCTTACATTTTGGTTAAATATTAACTAAATTGTTTAATTAAAATTTTTTTCAAATCTGGCTGTTAAACATTAACAAAAGCATACCAAAAATGATATTATTAATATTGTTTTATGTAAAAAAAAATATCCTGGAAATTGACACCAATAAAAATAAAGGTGGTCTTTTCTTCACTCCAGGCAAAAGCTTGCACTGTTAAATACACAATCTTCCCCTTGGTTACTGAATGAGTCAATTTAAACAAACTTGTTTGGTTTTAAGCTACAGCACACAAACTCACAAACTGAGAAAGTTCAGGGCTGAGCTCTCACACTGCCCAGTGGCCCATACTTTTGCTCTTGGTTGACGAGGAACGCATAGTCTTTTTTCTGGCTTATTAACTGCAGCATACCTGGCCACTTTGAAGCTATACCCCTATAACAGTGGCCACGTGCTACAAAGTCTCCTATGCAAAGGGTTAGGGTTAGGGTTAGCCATGTGGTCATGGAGCTGCATAGCCCTGTAGCCATGTAGCAACATAGCCATTGTTATAGGGGTAAAGTTTTCAAAGTGGCCAGGTATTCTACAGTTACTCCTTTTTTTCATAGAAATGCTATGCTTCACAGGTTCAGAGCATTGGAATCCCTTTTCTTCTTAGAGTACAGCCTTTAAGTTCAATTGCTATCATCTGGTACAGCCATGTGTAGACTTTCATCAGGCATGCACACATTATTAGTGAGGCCCTTCTAGAGTGAAATTCAAACAAGCAACATGGCTTTTTAACCTTTCACTGCCAGAGTGCTTGATGGAGATTTGTAAGGTGACTCTAACTTTTCAGTCTGTGAACAAAATCCTATGATGTGACCATTCAAATGAAAGCTCTCTGCCTCTACTTTCACATGATGCCATTTGTTTTCCCAACTTTCACAACATGAAATTTGGAAATTTGGTCAAAATTTGCTTTTGGCTGAATTTGGCAGTGAAAGGGTTAAACATCAACACAAGACAACTTGAAATGGGAACAAACAACATAAAGATGGGTTAAATACCAACAGGGACATAGCCTACTCCTCAAAACGTGAAGCAACCACATTAAAATCCGCACTTTCATACACCCCCCTCCCCCCCACCACCTCCCTAAGAGGGCCTTTCCAATTAGTTTGACATTGTCCTATGAATGACTGGGAATTTTTAACAGCTCTACTCTTACCAACAATCCATCACAGGACTAGTCCTTCAGTTGATCATCTTCAACCTACTTTTGCCTGGTCAGTAATAATAAATTCTAACCATTTACAAAAATATATTTTGGCAAAATCAACCTAATTTTTTTATTTTCATTTCCAAAAGCTTAGGTATTTTGGTTCTTTGTATAAGTTCAAATTATGATTTGGTTAAAAAATCCACTTTTAAAAATATATTTATAAGGATAAAAAATGATGATAAAAAAGTTTCCATCCTTTCTAATTTTTCAATTTTCCTTGGCATTTTCTCCAAGCCGCAATGCAAATTAATCATTGTTTTAACTTAAAGCTAAAAGATTTACAGAGTAATACTAACGTAATACTCATATGTTTTGGTTCTAGGCCTTCAATAAATATTTTAAAGCTAAATATACATTTTGTCAATTTAACCCTTTCAGCCACAATAATTATCCAGTTACAAATTATCCAAACTGATCTCTATACATTTCCTTAAAGAATGAATTGAGAGAATTTGATAAAAGATCACAGCATTTTCTCTGTGCTGATCATTTTTTTAATTCTCATATCCTTTTCTCTTCACATTGTATGAATATTGTTAGGAGAAATTTCATGTTGGTCACTATTGGCACTTACAGGGTTAACTTCCCCCTGAATGCTACATTCTTTACATACCTTGGTATGGTACAAGTTCTTTTTCCCATCGTTTTTGAACATACCTCTTGTTTTGAACTGCTACTCTGGCTAAGGATTATGATATCTTTTCAGAACTCTTTTCAAAATTTTATCACCAATAACTATTATTAATCACTCTATTAACTACACTATAATAATCAATCGTTAACCAAATATTAACCATGACATGTGCCAAAACCCTACAGATTTTACAAAAGTCACTTGAGTACACAGTAAAATGCTCTCTTATGAAGGGAATAAATACAGATGACTTCTGATCAAGTGCTTGATTCTCCTTCCAAGTAGCCTTGTAAACATGCTTGTCTATCAAAGGAAGAGTCTGAAATCAGATTAACTTTACAATAATAATGACAAGTTTGCGACTGAACACTCTTCATTATTTCATACAAAGACATCTTCAACAGCTACCTCTCTTGCTTGATGCGACTGACAAAAACCTGAAGTGAAACGTAATATTATTTCTGCCCTTGATTTTGGGAGTGGAAGAATCAAACTGGCACCCCATTAAACAAAGACGATATCCTCTGATGAATGCTGCTAAATCGGGGTCTCTCCATAGGGTCCATATTCCAGCAGCCTTGCATTACTTCATACATTTCCTTTGGACACTCCTTGGGACACGGGAGAATATCACCCTCGTTAACCAAGGAAATCACTTCTTCATCATTCATACCGTAATACGGCATCATCCCACTCGAGTAAATTTCCCACAGCACCACACCAAAAGACCAGATATCACTGTCTTCGGAAAATCTTCCAAAGTGAATGCTCTCTATAGGCAGCCACCTCACTGGATAAAGAGGCCTCTCATGTATTTCCAAGGAGTAGTAGTCACTGTTTGGCCCCTTCCAGGAAAATCCAAGATTGGAAATCTTGACAACCGTACCTTTAGCAATGATGCAGTTCTTTGTACAGAGTTCTCTATGAACGTACCCCCTCCCTGCAAGGTATTCCATACCATTTGCTATTTGCTTGGCAATTGAGATCTGATCGACATTTGAGAGCTTTGGTCTGGCATTACTCAAGTCCGTTTGACGATGAAGAGAGCATTGGCCCCGCCCAGACTCAATTAAAAACTGGTGTAAGTTCTCATCACTCTCACAAAACTCAAACACAAGGCATAGTGGGTGATGATCCACACAGACGCCAAACAAACTTTGAACATAGGGGTGGCTAAATGTAGTTAAAGCGATGGCATCTTTTTCGAAGTTCTCTTTTTCGGTTTCTGAGATGCGTTCTTCCCTGAGCAGCTTCACCATGACCAACAAATTTTTTTCATGTGCATCAGAATCAGCTTGAGAAATTTTACCAAGGAAGAGA
Source organism: Porites lobata (assembly GCA_942486035.1). NCBI lineage: Eukaryota > Metazoa > Cnidaria > Anthozoa > Scleractinia > Poritidae > Porites > Porites lobata. Next base: position 991,413 of record CALNXK010000167.1, on the reverse strand, counting down.
CGGGAAAATTTTCCTGGTAATGCAAAAGAAAACATCAGATTGATGAAAAACTTAATCCTTTTACCCCTATGCCAAAATAATATGGCTGGATTATTAATATTATTATTATTTTGTCAGTTTAACTTTTATACCTGTGGATGCAATCCTTCAGTGTTACCATTCAAATAAAACCTCTTTGGTAGAATTTTTGCATAGTTGTTCTAGTTATTCTAGTTAATGTGATGTACCAATGTTTTAAGATGCAGTTACTAATGTATCAGTCAACATAATTATTATAATGGAGATATCAACATTCCCCATTGGCCATGAGCAAACCCATTTACAAAGAATTCTCAGATTCTCTTTCAGCATGTCGCACAATTTAACGGTCCAGTTACAACCTTCAGTGTAATAAGAACATTGCTAGAAAACAAATTTCAAGTAAAAAACTAACCATTGCCTTGCCCGAGCTCCTTTATAAACTCCATTCGGCACCTTGGTACTTCCCAGCCCAATAGCTTTGGGTTAACATAATAGTTGGTGGCCTGTTGAAATATTGGATTACTTTGCAGCTTCTCCTCGTCAAGTGATGTCAAGTTTCGCAGTTTCAAATTGCGGCGACGGAAGATGATAAACATGACACCCACAATCACTAATACAAGGAAAGCTATAAATGCCAGTATGAGGAAAAATGTTGGGCCACCAAAAAATCCTTCTGACAGATCAGCTTCTCTCACTTCTTCAACTGAAAACAACGATAAATGCACTGACATGAATAATTTCAGCCATTTAACACTTAAACCGATAAGAGTGGCCAACATCTACCTTCTCCTCATAAAGCAACAGTGTCCATGCAATCAATCACAAAGTTTGTGAGAAAAAATAAAATGATCAAGAAGTACAAAAGTCCAGGATTGTTAGAATGGATACAACTCCTACTTAGGGTTAGTGTTAAAAATAGCAAGATTTTAAAACATATTAAGATCACTGAAGGGGAAAGCAGGTGGGGCAAAAAATTATTTTCTTACTGCACCAGAACAACCTCACTTGGCAAAGCACCCCAAAACCCTGAGATAATTTTATTATCTTCCCTGAGAAGAAAAATGAGAGCATTTCTCTAAAAAACATATCAGACAAATTACTACCCATTGCCTTGCCCAAGCTTCTTTACAGTCTGAGGTTTTACAAACACACCAGCAGGAGGATTGATTTGTAGTTTATTGGATAGGGAGTTCACACACTGACCCCCTCCTCATCTAAGAACTACAGTTTCTGTTCTCATTAGTGATAGAGACTGGTACATGTCTGTACTGTACCTTGAGCAGATGCTGTAACATAAGCTGTTCTGGTATCAATATCTTTTTTATTCTGTGCTTCACAACGGACGATCGTCTTATCTTTGGCCACCGTGAAGGTGAAGTAGGACACTTCATTCTCATCTTCTCGCATATTTTCATAGTATTTGCTCTTGTCAACCAACCACCTAATCAAACAATATTTTTTATTGATTAAACACACAGCAAACACAAATAAGTCTTAAGTTTACTGGTAGCCTGATCCCTAAAAATGGGGAGATAAATATTAAATGGGGAGGGATGCACACCACCCTGTTGCTGTTGTCAATATAATTATGATTGTTTATACAGTCATGTATATGTTGTGGTTCAATTTTATCCCTGGTTAAAATTTTCTTTTCCTTTGTTTTGGGGTATGATAATGTATGACAATGGGTTTAAAACAAAGGGAAATAAAATTCAAACCAAGAATTAAATTGAACCACAACATATATAACACATGTAAAATAACAATCTGGCCTCAGTTTTTCTCAACGTCAGATATTTTGTTCAATTTGTATAAATTTGTTTAAGATTAACTGGGGTTACACTTAGAGATACATCTAGGACAAAGACAGCATTGACCCTTTTTCATTTCCATTCCTATCTCTCAAGCCGGCTTGGAATGGATCAGGGCTAACACTTGATCACAAAGTTCTGTAACCATAGAACACAGTGGAATCTGTGACTATACAAGCAGAGACCAAAAAAATCCCTATTTAATTCAATATACCTTATGGTTGGCTTAGGATGTCCCTTTGCTGCACACGTCAATGTTACATTGACCCCTAATTCTGCAGTCACATTCTGTGGGGGCGTGACAATCTCTGGTGAGAACCATTCTGGCTCAGAGGGTGCCAGTTGGAGTTCTGCTGGGTTCTCTGTTGGAGGGGCTTGAAAAAACACACAGAAAGCAGAGGAAAATTTTCAATACCTTATAGAATATGTGCAACAACTGAATAAAGAAACCTTATTAGCCCTATTTTGATGTGCTATAGAGTTACTATCACTTTACCGCCACAACTTCAAAATAGACAAAAATTTGTTTCAAAAAGACTATTTGCAAACACTCTTTGTACCGTTTGTTTGACAGAAACAGGGTTTGTACTCTTTTTAGCTCTTCAAATTCCAAGACTTTCCAGGAGTTTTTCCATGACCTTTCCAAGTTTTCCATGAGCTTAGGTTTAGCTGTCAGTCTCAAAAATGTTTAAAACTTTCCTTGTTTTAGATTATTTTTTGATCTTAAACAGTTCAACAGACACATTAAACTCTGGTGTATACAAAAATGTGTGCTGTTCTCTTAATTACTCCTCTTTCTCTTAATGTAAATTGCTCCCCGCTTTGCCATCTGAAGTATCCTGAGAAGTAGCTAATCTACCCACAAAACTTTAATTTTCCATGATTTTCAAGGACTAACAATATTACATTCCATGACCTTCCAGGCCTGGAAAATGAAATTCTTAAATTCCATAACTTTCCAGGTTTTCCATGACCTGTACAAACCCTGAGAAATCTATTTCCAAGTAGTTCTTTTTAGAACGCTGCATACCCGGCATGCAAAGAAAGTCGTGTCCGATAGCCCGGGGCTAGTGAAGTAGCTTTCGGGCTAGTGATTTTTGTTCTTAACTTGCCCGACGGGCAAGTGCTGTTTTTTGGTGAAATTCAAATTACAGAAGAATTGTAATCAATCCTGCTAATCAAAAAGGGTTGGGGGGCTAGTTGAAATGATTTGTGGGCTAGTACATGCTAGCTACAGCTTGCCCGAATGGCAGGCTGTAAAACTCACTTTCTTTGCACCCTGATACCAGTGAAAATAATAGTAGGAGCAGGAAAAAGTTAATGGGGTCACATTATTGTATCAGCATTCAGACAAAGAAAAATCAATTACTCATACTAAGTGGGGGAATTATTATTTGAAATCAACATTACCAAAATTGTAATTTATAAATGGCGATGACATTAATATATTAATATACAGTGCAGATGTTACAGGTCAAAATTAAATTAAGGTTAAAATTTTTTAACCTAGTTTGATTTTCCATTTCCTTTGTCTCCTAGCCCCAATTCATGAATAATTTGGGCTAGGAGACAAACTAAAATTGAGAATCAGCCTAGGTTAAAACTTTTTGACCTGATATTTATTTCAATGCTGCTGCTGATGCTGATGATGAAAATGGTGGCTATGATAACTGATGAATGATGATAGGTCATAAAATAGTGTCAATAATTTACTTACATAGAGCAGTTATTGTAGCAATCTTCGAATCCACTCCAAAGCCATTATCAGCTGTGCAATTGACATCTACAGTTTTGATTACTTCCAGGTTTAGTTCTGAAGTGAGATTGGTTCTGGTGGCCAAAGAGCTCTTGTCTTGCCCGTTAACATGCCAACTAATGACAAGAATAAACTATTAATATAATTATGATAAAAGAATTAGCCCAGCAGGATATGGTTTGCAGGGTGTTGAGTCTTAAGCAGTGTATACAATTTCACCACATAGCATCTTTAACAGGTGTCTTTTGGGACTGGTAAGATCAGTTTACATGTGTGGCAACTACTTTTTCTTAATAAATAAACAAAACTAATTATCTGATCCTGAAGGCTAAGTGAATAAACCAGGGTCACAAATAAGGGTCTCATGTATTAAAATAGATTTTCATCGTGAAATAAACAGATTTTGTCATAAACAGGTCAGGGTTTCTAGGCCTTGGCAGAACAACCCAGGGTGCAAATAAAGTCATTTCTAAAGGTTGCCATTCGGGCAAGCTGAAGCTAGAATATACTAGCCCAAAAGTCATTTCAACTGGCCCTAAAAACATTTTGATGAGCAGAATTGATTTCACAGTTCTTCTGTAATTTGAATTCCTCAAAAATCTTCACTTGCCCATTGGGCAAGTTAAGAACAAAATTCACTAGCCTGATAGCAAAATCCACTAGCCCCGGGCTATCACAAAATACATTCTTTGCACGCTGACAACCCTACCAAAACTTCCCTAGAGTGTCCCCTCCCCCTTGGGAGTAGGGAGGTGGGTCCTACTTGTGGGTACCATGGATACCATTTTGCCCATTCCCCAGAAGAGAATGTGACTAGCTTACCTTATTTTTGGAACAGGGTCTCCCATGACCCCACATTGTAAAACAACATGGTCACCTATGTTCACAATCATAGAAGATGGACCTTCTGTTACCTCGGCTGGAACTAGGAGGCAGCCACAAGATGATTAGTTTCGATTCTCACATGTAACTGGCTTGTGAATGGACAAGTTTAACTAAGCCCAATGGGACAACATTCTGCACTACACATTGAAGAAATAAGAACACGAACCCTTTCTACAGAAGATTTGATTTACTACGTCTGCAAATTTTGGAACTTTTGTTTATTTTTTACATGTTTGGTCAAAGCGACAACCAGACAACAATTACAAATAGATGCTGTGAGAACTGTATTTTAAGCTGTAGCATAGAGGTTCACCCTATTATGGACAAGGCAAGGGCCAGAGTATAGGTCACTGTTTATCTGAATGCACAAAATCACACCAAAATTTTCACCCAAATTTTGTCCGAAACACAAAAGCATTTAAGGGTCTGACCAACAAGGGCGACTATTTCTGAGGTCAGTTTGAATTCCTTGTGATAAACTAATGCCCACCAGTGGGTTGCTTGAGCTCAATGACATCAGCCTGACAATCAAAGCATTTTCATTAACCCTTTAAACCCCAAGATCAAAATTTGAATTCTCGTTTGTTGCCCCAATTCATTTCCTACAGAAGTAGTGGGGAGAAGTTGATAAAATATCAAGCAAATTCATCTTGTGTGATCATGTCCGTAATTCTCATGACCACTCTGTTTTACAAAGCATTGATATTACAAGGAGAAATTTGATGTTGATCACTCTTAGGGCTTAAAGGGTTACTAGTAAATGCATTACCTTTCACTTGAAGAACACCATATGAGGACATGTTTTTCCCCATGTCATGATCATTCACTGAACACCCATACACTCCAGCATCATTTTGGCTCACTTCCCTCAGCAGCAGATGGGATCTTTTATTAGCAGTGTTGGATCTGATAGAATAGCCCGGTGCATTGCCAACTAAAACTTTGCCATCTTTAGTCCAAACAAATTCAATATTACCACTCCCATCATTAATCTGACAAAGAAACTTTACTTCTTTTCCAGGCACCACTGTAAAATTCTTCAATGTTCTTCTAAAACTCATTTCCTTCACAATTTTAATTGGAACAGCATTGTAAGTAGCCTTAAATCCTCTGTAATTCAATGAGCGATCTGATCGAAACACAATTAACATTCTTTTCCCAGTTGATTCCACCTTAAACGGATCCATTAATTCACAGTATTTTCCAAGGAGAGTCGCTGAGCTGTTTCTTCCATCATAAATTTTCATATTATCGCTGCTGCAGTCATATGTATTTTCTAACACAAAGTCAAAAAACTGCAATACAATTTTGTATCCCTCTGGTACTTGAATAAGCCAGGAGCACCGAGAATGACTTGGGTAGGGTTTTGGATAATTTGGAGTGAGAAGCTCACCAGTTTTTCCTGTCAGTTTTACTCCTCCACATTTGCCATCTGCAAAGAGAAATTAACTTTATTGGCCAAAATAATAAAATGTTATTTTTTATCTATTATTTTAGTAATGCACCTATCAATGTAATGCCGGCGGGGGGAAAGGGCATGGGGTGGGGATTTGACTGTCTTTGTTGTCCCTGGGGTAGGGCATTTGACTGATCTCGTTCTCCCGGGGGAGGGGATATTTGAATCTTTCTTCACCCGAAGATGGTTTTTATTAATAGTACATGAAATTAAGGTGGTCATACTAAGAGGTTTCCATTTATGACAACTGTTTCAGAGGAAATGGTCCATAACCACTCCCACTTCTTCAGCTCCTCAAACCACAACTCAAGAGATCCCACTTAGCTTTCATACTACCCTTGACTTTTACACTTAATCCTCTCACTCCATGAAATTGCCAAAGTCAACATTCCAGCCAAAATCCAAATTTCATTTTAAAACATACTGAAAAACAAACAGCACTGCCAGAGAGTTTTTTGTTGGAATGGTCACACTACTGTAAGATTTCAGCCACAGACTCTGAGGGGAGAATCACTCCTACCACTTACTTTCTTAATTGAAGCATGAAGGGTGTGAACGGGGGGGAGGGAGGGTAGCTACATGTAGGATCTAAGACCACCCTCATTTAACCCTTTAAGCCCCAATATCCACATACAAATTCTCCAAACTGATCTCTATACATCTCCTTTAAGAATAGTTAAGAGAATTTGATAAAAGATCAAAGTATTTTCTCTTAGGTGATCATTTTATTAATTCTCATAACCTCATCGCATGATAATGTATGGATATTGTTAGGAGAAAATTGCTGTTGGTCAATATTGGGACTTAAAGGGTTAATACATTATTGAATGGAACTACCTTAAAAGTAAAAAAAGGGAGGGGATGTAGGACTTAAAAAGAAGGGCAAGTAATTAAAGATAGTTTTCTTCTGCTTAAAAAGGAGGTGCTACATAGCATACATTTGTGGTACCTCAATTTACTTTATTTTTTAAAAACGTGTTCACAGTCACAGTGTTAATAACCTTTGTATAAGAATAATTGTTCATTCCTTGGTTAAAGCAAGTTAGTGCACACGAAAAACTCTGGCGCAATTTTTTCACACACATCTGTACACATATCAGTTATGAATTCTGCCCTGGGTTCATAATGGGAGAAGAGGAATAAGAAAACTGACATGACTCCTCAGACTAGTTTGACAAGGTTAAACATTCATGCCGGGTGTCATATCAAGTTAACAACACAACAAAAGGCTTTTGTATCAAGACAGTGCTGCATCTTAAACAGGAAGGAAGTATTTTTACAAGCTGCTTAAGCTAATATCATCTATCAGCTCTCTTGAGACCCACCCTAAGGAAACTTGTGGAATTATACAGGAAAAAATAAGAAAGCACACACGTCCACTGCACCATACATGGAAGAAAAAAGGCATTCTTGATAATGGAAATGGCTATCAATAGGAAGTTTGTATTTGGTCTTGAATTTTTTAAGTCCCTTGAGGTCGTAAAAATAATAACTATTTATGTACAATACCAGTGTACAATGAAAAAAGGAAAAACAGGGGTGTAGCCAGCCCACAGACCTGTAGGTCCCGGCCTACAAATTTTTGGTTTGATCACTCTACCTCTTGTAATAAATTATGCGTTGTTGGGGTGAGCTAAAAAGCTTAAAAGCTCAAAGTGTTGGTGAGGTCAGTGCATACTAGTCATGCATGCAATTTCAGGATGTGTGGAAATGAAAGTCAGCCAGGCCTACAACTAGTCGAAAAGCTGGCTATGCCCCTGAAAACTTCGAGGGTTGATTTTCAAAAACATTGAAAACTTCATTTTCTTGGTTTCTGACCCTTCAAATAAAACAGCAGGAATGAGAGAACTTCAATAATGACTGACAAATTAAAGTCAAACATTAACAGGAATTACCAGCAGAACCATGAAGGAAAAACAAGTGCAGAGAAATGCAAAACCCCCTTTTACTCTAGTCATTACTCCACGTAGTTAAGAAACTGCATGATTAGGATTACTTTCACTATATCAGCGGTTTCAATAAACTAAGGAGTAGGCACTTGGTTTGAGTGGAGTAACCAACATTTCACAAGGTTTGAAATTCTCTCGTAACTTAAATTTAGGGAAAATTACATAAAATCATAGTTAATCAAGTGGAATGGTTATGAAACGTGACCTGTCAGACTCTTTTGTTATATGTTTTTGAGGACCTCAACGTGCTCAGTGTCCAAAAGCTTCCCTACCATTTTGATCATATTGACCAATAACAACATTGCATTAATTTATTCCGTCACGATTTGCCAAAAGAAAACAAAGGATTGTTCACCTTCAGGGAACCTCCAATATAAACTGTTGTTTTTATAATTAATGTTTACTGCTTTTCATACCCAGTCTCCTCTTATAACTATGTTAAAATCAAATCAATTTTACTAGTTTCATTGTGTTGTGGTAGGAGCTGGTTGACCACAAAGCCAAATAAAACCCATTTAAACATATTTTTGGTTCGGTCTCTTTGTCCATAATGCCACCACGCCTAAGGCAGGGCTAATGGAGATGTAAAATAAATCTCTGACAAAAAAATTCATTCACCAACAAAATTAAACTTGGGTTCCCAGTCCCGCTTACATGCAGTCAGTGGATAAAATCCTTACTTGGCCATCCAAACAACTGTCTTAGAATGTACACTTTCTTAAGACATCATATCTTTGTCCATTTTTATAGACAACAACAAAGGAATTTTTTCCATGTTCTTGGAAGGAGGAGTGAATGATTCAGTCTTTAGAATTTCTTGGTTTTAATTCAATCAAAGCAGATTAAATGTGTTTTCATCAGCACATGTAGTTGTCAACAAGACACCCTTTCTGGCAATGAATCTCTAACATTAAATAATGTGTGATATAATTAAATTACAAAGTACTTGAACCACCAGAAAGTATAAACAGAAAGAGGCCAAAATTTTACGGCTTACAAGGAGGGAATGCGGGATAACTAATGAAATAACCAAAGGAGCGGTTCTACACCACGTGTGTTCTACACCACACGTTTTCAACGTGTTTTTAGGTGTGCCACAACAATATTTATAACTTCAGATTATAATGATATTATATTTCACAAAATTATATTTTGACCTGTTTTTCCCATGGCCTAGTACAATCAATCCATCTATCAATGATACAATAGAAATTACTCATGAAATTTGAGATATTTCTTTTTAGAATTAAAGTACCAACAAAATATTTGTCCATCTTCCACTGTTACCACTCAGACAAAATTAATACCGAAAACAACAAGCATCACAAGAATACCACTTAAGATTTGATTCACAGATTCAATAACTTAAAACAATATCTATGTGTTTACATGACTATGGGTTGGTTCTGAAAGTGACAGGATTAAGCAAAGAAAGATTAACCTGATTGTGGGAATTATAAAGAGCTGACTCCCATATGTGGTATTTGCAGAGTAAACTAGCGAACTAAAAAATTCAGTCAACCAAAAAATTCAGGGAATAAAACGTGTACATATTGCTTGGACGTTTGCTGATGGCTATAAGCTATAAATAATTTTTAAGCAGTTTCTTTGTTAAATGATTTCTTTTTCATTTTCCATCCTTTAATAAATTCCTAACTTTCACTATTTGGAGGCTAATTTATATCATATTCAGTCAGCTGACTAATTTTGTCCTTTGGACTTCTTTTATACGATTAAATTTATAAATATACACGCCTCTAAAAACTGCCCCAGGAGATATTGGTTGGCTGCCAATCGAGAATCTCACGCAACGTAACACGTCGTGTAAAGAACGAAATGACCGCCAAACAAATCCATCTTTAAGTCAGAACTGTTTTGATCGAAAAGACACATGTATCATTTTTGTAAATGGCTGATTCTCTCTTTCTTGGAAACCACAAGCTTTCTAAAAAGACTGTACACTTTTTTATCGCACATTACACGCGCCGGTTAATTGAGTCAAAGATACACTTGATTGAACACATAAGTTAAGATTAGTCTTGCAGTATGATATATAGAATTTTCTAATCTCTATTCTTACATTCTATCTGATTCTACATGATATAATTGACAATGACGGTCAGTTTTATTAGTTAGAGTCTAATAAAGATGACAATTAAGAAGAAAATGTTAGACAGAAATTCTAACATTTTGGGAAATCACAGCCATCAGAGTGTAAAAAATTCCATATTCCAAATCTACAGATTAATTAGACGAATCCTTTTTTCTAACCATTGTTTCTAAACCCAAAAGTAAATGCAAAGAATTGGATCACGTCAACTGTTGAAGTAAAAAAACTGTGTGTTGTTTAATACACACAAGCCCCATCTTGTCAGGAAATTCATTCAAAATCTTTTCTTTCAGCGCGGTTAGGCTGAAGGGTGCCTGTAAGCCGTGCTGTGAATAAACCCCTCAGCACATTTCTAAAATGCTCACTAACTACATCGACAAGAATTTAGAATACATAAAATCATACTGACCTGTCAATGAACCTGAAAAACTTTCGAGTAGTGATAAAAACATGAAAAGAAACAGCACTGCCCTACAAGAACTACTTGGGGCCATTGATGCGTTACAGTCGTGGCGTTTCGCGCTTGTCTTCAATTTTCTTCAAGTTCAAAGCTGGCGTTCTCAAGTTTCCCGTCTTTCAAGGCTGTAGAAATGGACCACGTTTAGATAGAGAGTTTGTGGCTTCTGCAAAATATGAACTAGCGAGTTCAAATCTACACGCAAATGAAGCCGTCATTGCCGTTAATGGCCATTCCTCCCTGACCAAACGGAAATGTCTCCATTTACGCGGTTTGGTGGAATCCGACACCGACTGTTCCACCTTGTCCCAGCAGAGTGACGTGTTTCCTGTCATTTGTCAAATTATGGCACAATCTTCCGGAAAATATTTTCCAGTATATTTTGTGTACGATAAATGACAGGACTAACGTTTGTAGAGTGCCACCGCTGGTTTTTTCTGAAGCCTCGATGTGATAGGATTCAACATGGCCGATGACGGCGTCTTGCAGCTGTCATATTTTCTCTGCAATATTTGCAGCGTTTAAGATTCTTATGTTTGCTTGCAATGGTATGAAAGACTATAAATTATTTCTGGTCTTCAGTGCTCTTTCCCCCTTTGATTTCTCAGCTTAATGTACGCTGAATTGTATACTTTTTAGAGTCTGTACATGTACTTTAGGTACAAACGTGGTACTGTATTACTTTTCCTCGTTTTAGAGCAAGCAACACAAAGGCAGCATCTTAGTGAATGGTGACGAACCAAAGAAATTGTCATTTGAACCTGAACCAAGTAGTTCATCACAAGGGTATGTCAACTTTTTTGTATCCTTTAGCTACACGCAGCTGTGCAAATATTTCTGATCTTAATTTTGAACTTTGAGTCTTGGTAACAGTGTTAGGCAGTTGTTTAAAAGGAGAGTGATACATGTAGCTTGGCAACTGTAATAGTCACACATGAAAACTTTCTCAAGGATTTCCTAGATTATTGCTGTGCCATCACTGCTTGTGTGATAGCATGGACTACAGGCTCCTTGAAAAAAATAAATACCAGGAGTTTTGAGCCTACAGTTACTTTTCTGAAATGACAATGTGACTATCACGAAGCTCGTCAACTGAAGCACTGAAAAGTCTAGATTTGAAGTCACTGTCCACAAGAAGGTTTTTTCATCGCTGCATTGCAATCCACAAGTGTCTTATTGGAGAAACCGATTTCAGCTTTAATTTTACTAAAAGTCAAGCTGTTCATTCATATAATACAAGACGCTCTAATGATATTCGCTTACCCCTACCCAGAACAAACTGGGGTAAACAAACTTTTATTTTTCACGCCGCGAAAGACTGGAACAGCCTTCCAAATGATTTAAAAGAGTGTAATATTTTATCTATTTTTAAATCCAAGTTAAAAACTTTTTTAAAAGATCTCAGCTAATTTTAAACCTTGATGTTTTTTTTTTTGTATAATCGATTTTAAGATTTTAAATTTTTAAATTTGTTTTACTTGTAAACATATTTTACTTTTTTCGTAATTATTAATTAATTAGTTAGATTAATGCATGAGGGCCCCACTGAAAACCGCCTTGGCGAGTTGGGCTCCCTCTATAAATATTATTATTATTATTATTATTATTATTATTATCAAAAAAGTAACAGGCTTATTGAGAAATGGAGCAAGTTGGAATAGACGATTATTATTTATTACATCTGAAGGAACCTGAATAAAAACTTTGCTGGAGACATGATGGTTACTGTCAATTTTATGGTTACCTAAGGTCTCCAGTGACAAAAAAAATACCAGGAGTCTTAAGCCTACAGTTACTTTTCTGAAATGACAACGTGACTGTCAAAAAAGTTACAGGCTTATTGAGAAATGTAGCAAGTTGGAATAGACAATTATTGTTTATTACATCTGAAGGAACCTGAATAAAGACTTTGCTGGAGACATTATGGTTGCTGTCAATTTTATGGTTACCTAAGGTCTCCGGTGACGAAAACAGACTGCTGTCATTGTCATCATATACATGTACCATATTTTGTTGTCAATGAGGTTCATTTAACTGCATTACACTTAGTAGACTTATTACTTGACTATACCCTTAGCTCTTCAGAGACACAGCCACATCCAGGAGGTAATCATAAAGAACTAAATTTGTCTTGGAAGAAATTACACACTGGAAAAAGCAAAGGGACAAATACCTTACTCGCTGGACCAAAGGTAATAAACAACACTTTATTTTAGAAGACATAGTATGGAAGTGGTGAAGGAGTCATAGAACACCTTGCTTCCGTCACTGTTTGTTTGTTCCGTGGACAGTATTTCACTTTACTTGCCATCTACATCCTTGTCATCTCAGTCCCTGGTGTAAGTCTCTGATGATCTAATCCTGGACTGTGCTCTTGATTGAAAACTATTAAGTACTAACATGTTTTTCAGAAACGTAATGCATGGATCTCATCGTCTTTTGGTGGCTTTGGTGAAGATTTAGTTTCACAAGGCAAGCCCAAGAAATCAAGGCAACTGCAAGGTAGCCTTGACTCCTCTTTTAGTGTAGGTAAATGAATGGCATCCTCTTGTAGTCAGTCACGTCACCATTGTATGTTAGCTAAGTTGTTCTTATTAAGAGTTATCCCACTGTTACATTCACTCTATTAATTGAGCAGGTTACAGCCAGCCTGTTCAGAGAAAGGTCAGAAAAGAGGAAGATCTTTGGTTGGACAAGTATAGGCCAAAATCAGAGGTACAGTAGATTTAACCCTCAGTATCACTCCTCATGATTTTGTTATATACATGCATGCACATGTATATGGAAAAGTCAGGGTTTGTACGGGGTCTTGAATTCTTAAAAAATTCTTGAAATGTGCCCAGCAATTTTTCAGACCTGGAAAAAGTCTGGAAAACAGAGATGAAGTCTTGAAAAATGGTAAAACGTCTTGAGGGGTTTTTTTTTTTGAAAGCTCCAACAGGTGCTTTCTAAGTGAAATTTTTTTGTTTGGTCAAATCTTATTCAATCTTACCTGTACGTTTGCAGCGAATCATGAAAAAAGCTTTGTTCCTGCGTTTCTTTAACGTCTCTACTGGTCACCTACAAGTATTTGATAACTGTGAGTCTGGAAAATGAAACTATTGTTTTGGAAAAAGTCTGGGAAAAGTCTTGAATTTTGGATCCAAAAATCTGTACAAACCCTGAAAGTACAAGTCCCCTAAAAAATTCAAATCTATATCTAAGTCCCTGGTACAGGATAATACTGATGATTCAATGTCAATAAAAATGGACATTCTGTTGAACCACAACATCCAATAGTCAGTTACTTGTTCAAGCATTTAACAAGAAAAATTAAACTTAAAAACGTTACTCGACATTTAAATGTATCACACATCTGAAGTTTGAATAAATTAGATTGTATTAATTTGCGCATTATTCAAACTTCAGCTCTTTAAACAACTTTGAAACTCAACATTTCTCACTCTTGATAATGATGTGTGATACAAAGAAATTTAAATCAGTGTTTTTATGTTTAATTTTTCTTCTTAAACCACAACAATTTAATTTCTTTCAGGCTGAACTTATTGTTCATAAGAAAAAGGTAGCCGAGGTGCGTAGCTGGCTTCTTGATCATTTGACATTTAAAAAGGTGAGAAGATAATAAAACATTTCAACTTAATAGTTAAGGAATATTATTATCATTGTATACCAAAGAGCAGGGTTGTCAGAATGTTTTGAAGAAGACGGCTTATTTAGACGCTCTGAAAAGCTGTTTTCTGCATTCTCCAGGCTATTTTCTGTCCAAAATTACCAAAAATCGAAAGTGAATTATAAGGTGAATTACCGAGTTTAGGAAGCACATTAAATTTAACTGTGAGTGACACATAAACACTTGCTATAGTTTTCAGCAGATGTTTCTTAACCAGTCCAGGGATATTTTATTTAAAAAACACCATCTGTAAAGAAATGCCAAGCAGATTAGCCGGCCGGTACTAACCAACTAGGCGGCAATTTTCGCTGGCAGCTGGCTACTTTCAACAACCCTGCAAAGAGGGAACAGAAAAAAGTCCCGTCCACTTTTCCTAGCTCTAGAAAAGTAGATTTTCTTGCTGGGCAATCGTTAACTTCTGCCATTGTAACAAAGCCTACCAATAACCCACAGAACCCTTGCTAACAGTGCCACCTGACTTAACACCTTAAAATTGTCTTGTTTTGTTCTAGCATTCCAGTGCCTTGTTACTCCTGACTGGACCAGCTGGAGCAGGCAAAACTGCAACTGTCCATGTGTTAGCCAGTGAACTGGGACTTGAACTTCAGGAATGGATTAATCCTGTCACTGATACATTTAATGAAGGTAACTTAATTGCTGTTTCCTGTTTGTCTTTAGCCCTTAGTGAAACCGATATGTGCATGGCACAAGTTTTATTTAGCCCGTAAAACTTAAGATGCCACGCTAAAATAGACATCCATTAAAAAGAGTTATGAAAATGGCAATTTTCATCAGTACTGTGATAAAGACATTGTCATTGCTTGCTATTTTCTTTTTATCTTTCTTTAACTTTCTCCATTTCATCTCACACAGCCCTGAGCAATATCTCACTCTCACTGATACCATACTCTGCAATATTTATTTGTACCCCTTTAATGAGATGACGACCATCCCCCTTTTTATATGGGAGTCCCCCCTTCCTGGCATTACATCTTGTTTCTGGAAAAACCAATCACTGCAGCGCCTTGCCCTGCTCATGCACACTTCTTCTGTAAAGATTATTACAAATACTGAAGCACCTAAAAAGCCAAAATGGTCAAATTTCCCATTATGGAAAGACAGGATCAAATAAAATTTGCAGGATACACCAGCGCAAACAGAGCCTCTTCGATAATCATTGATTTTTGTGCATTTTGGCAGACAGTGGGTTCTCTAACTGGAGAGAAAACAGGCAGTCCCAAGTAAAGCAGTTTGAAGATTTTATTCTAAGAGCTAACAAGTATCCCACCCTATCAATATTTGGTGGAAATGACAATCTCACTGCTGTCAAGAAGATTATTTTAGTAGAGGTACTGTGAGGACAAACTGTTATTTAAATGCATATAACATATTATTAACAGAATTAGGCAAGCATTTTATCCCTTTATTTTATAAATAAATGTGCTTCATGGAATTTAGGCAGGTCTAAACTTAAGACAATGCTGACCATTGGTCTATCACAGTGGGGTACTCTTGAGAAATTGTGGGGGAGGGGGGGGGGTGGTGGTGGCATACCTGTTGAAACCCTTATTGTATCTCAGACCAAAATCTGTGAGTTTTTCCTACCCCAGCTATTTTGGACCTGTATCAATTCTACAAGCTGATCCCAGACAAACTAGAAAGCCAGCAATTTCAGAACAATTGGTGTCAAAGAGCATACCCTTTAGGGCTAGGCATACCTCATAATATCACTTACATAATGTAGGAACCACCCCCACCCCATCTTCCTTAGGAGCCTATTGCCTATAGGGTTGCCCTAGGCCTTGTGGCTTAATACAGAGCCACAGGACTGTGTGTTCGACAACAATCTTTCTTTATTTTCAGGATCTTCCAAATATTTTTTTCAGAGAGGTCTCAAGGCTGCATGAGGTTTTAAGGTACTTGCACACGCGTTACTTTAGCTGACTGTTTTACTGATGACAGTCTCTGATAATGTTTGAATACTCTCATGTCTGTACATTCAAAGGCAAATACAAATAAGCACAAGGGCTACCAAATCTTACAATAGGGTTAGTATATCCTTTGTCATGATGATTGCTAGTAAGTGGTGCATCATAGAGGCTGTGGATTTCAAAAACTCAAATCAAATTTGTTTTTGTTAAAAGTTCCCTTGATCATGATGGTCTATAGTGGTACCTGTCCACTGCTGTATTGTTTGATTGTGGGAATCCTCTACCTCTGGATATTTTATATTCATTGGGGCTGATGATAAGAAAACAGCTGTCTATAAACTTCAGATGCCATTGTAACTTTTAGGGACACTTGTTTATTGTTTTCATAATTATTTTCAACTTACAGCACCTACCAACAGACAGGTCGAAGCCCTGTTGTGTTCATTATCTCAGACAGCCATCATGGTGACTCGAATGTGCATAAGCTACTTCCTAAAGATGTTCAGTATAAACTGGGAATTCACAATATCAGGTATTTTTGTCCTGTCAGCTTGCTTGAGTCACCGGGTGGCATGAGAGCTCAAATTTTTACTGGTTTGTTACTTCTGATTTGTTTCAATTGTTTTTAAAATGATCTTAATATCTCACAAGTTCGAGATTGTTTTGGAACTTTTCAGTTTCAATCCTGTTGCACACACCAGCTTGGTGAAGACTCTGAACAGAATAGCATCACTAGAATCTCAGCAGGTACATTTTAGTACTGTATATTCAGTCATATTTTGAAGTCGAGTTTCACAACTGAGGACATGTTAATTTTAAAAATTACTTTTCATGATTTGCTTGTGCAGAATAAATCAACATTTTTGCCTCCAAGCAAGGAAACAATTGATCTGTTGGCTCAGAATAGTGGAGGAGACATCAGAACTGCCATAAATGGACTTCAGTTTTCCTGTTTAAAAGGTGAGAGAAAACTTTATTACAACGTTATTATTTAACTGCACTTTGTAAATTCCCCAGACTTTTGACAATAAATGAAAGACTGTAAACTGTCTCAAAATGTAACATTATTATTGTTGAACCATGTATTAAAAAGTGACTTATCCAATTTAGATTTTCTTGATGAGGTACATGTTAATGAACACTCAGTTAAAGTATTGAGTTTGTATGTAACCTAAATTTAAGGTTCATATTATTTCAACCTTGACAGATAAATCATATAGTTCAACGAAGAAGTTCAAACCAGGAAGAAAAGAGGAAAACAAACAAAAGAATTCAAATTCAAGAAAGTCAAAAACTGAAAAGACAAGCAAGGCCAGTCAGACAACCCAGTGTCTGGTTTATGGACACACGGATAGTACTGTAGAGTTGGAGACAGTCACACCCATTGGTGGTCGAGACACAGCATTGTTCTTGTTCAGAGCCTTAGGAAAAATCTTATATTGTAAAAGTGAGTGTTTTGTATTTAATAGGGACATGCCTCCAAATGTTTTGCAAGGGCAAAAGAGGCTTTAAAAATGTGCAATTTATATAGAGAGAAATGGGGTAGTTTGAAATCCCCTGAACCCACTTTGTCTCGAACTTTCCTGACAGTTACTGACATGTATTTTGTACACACTGTTTTTTAGCCATAACTTATTTAAAAATTTGAGGTGCATATTATACATTGCTCAGCAGTTGATGTTCATATGCCCTTCTGTACAGTAATATCCTGAGTCATCTAAGCTTGAACAAAACCGTTTAGAAACAATTGCAAACTCAACGTATCAATCTACTTGTAGTGTCAATTTTGATTTTTTTTTCTTCTTTTCCTGTAGGAGATCCAGCACTGTCTGATGCATCCCTGCTTCCCTCAAACTTATCACACCATGCAAGAAACCTCTTGACATTCTCTCCTGAGGTAATATAAAATCAAGTAATATAAAAGTAATATAAAATCGTCCCTGGTGTCAATTTGGGTGGGCTATAATTTGTTGTAACAATCCATAGAATGAAGACTGATGTACCTAATGAAGGGATCTAATGCAGGGAGCTTGCATTTGCTAACTGATGATGCAAGCTTTAAACTTTTATTGTACCAGTATTTAGTTAACATCTCTTTTACCCCTGTAAGTCGCAAGAGCAACCAACATTAAATTTCTTCCAACAATATCTATGCATAATCTACAGAAAAGGTTTTGAGAATTGACGAATTGATCACCTAATTAGGGGAAGAAAATTTTCTATATTGATCTTTAAAGAAATCTATTGATCGAGATCAGTGTGGAGAATTTGTATGTTGACATTGGGGCCTTAACAAAGGGTTAACACCTACTTTGTTCAACTTGTTTGTTTGAAGTTAATTTTTCTTTTGCTCTATCTAGGACATTTTGGAGAGGACTCATCTTACAAGTGACATGTTTAATCTGTACCTTCATCAAAATTATTTGGAATTTTTTTCTGATATGGATGATTTGGTAGGTGCAAACTTATACAGTCATATACAAGACACTTGCTTTTCTTTTCAATGGAGTGTTATTCGTGGTAGTTATGGTGACATTACCAGACTACTGACTAATATAATGGTAGAAAGGCACTTCTGTTTTCTTCGTTTTCTTTTCAGGCAAGTGTTTGTGAACATTTCAGTGGTGCAGACTTTATGATGAAGGAATGGATGGTAATGTTCTTCAGACTTTACCCAGTACCCCACACCCCTCCATCCCCAAACAAACTCCCTGCCTCCCAGCTATCTCCCCAAACCTGACGACATTTGATTAAAACTTTTTGTTTTAAAATGTTATCAATAAATAATTGAAAATGACTGCCTTGGGCATTTATTTATTGGCTAATTTTTTTATTTATTTTTTTTTTCATTTCATCACAGCATCAGTCATCAATGAGGGAATACAGCTCGTGTCTGGTGGCACGAGGGTTAATATTTAACAAAAGCAAAACCAGCGGGGTAGGGAGAGGATGGAGACCACTTCACAAACCACAGTGGTTTGAAATAAGCAAAAAGGTAACCTTACTTAACTATCAACACCCTAGAAATGCATGTCTTGTGTTATTATCTCTTTTGAAGTCCATGTAAAGCCATGGCAAAATTGTAGAAAAATTGTTCAAAGTGAACATAATGAAAATCATAGTAGAAGGGGATCAATATTACTTTTTATCTTGTCTTTGATTTAATTTTAGATGCGTGATAGTAAGAACACTGCAAGGGATTTGTTTAGAGGTAAAATCAAAATATATTTACCAGAATTTTTCAGCATGTTTCTTTTCTTGAGCTTTGAAATGGGCACATACTGTCAAGCAAAAAAATCAAGGGTGTCTTTGGGTGCGTTTACACTACAGAAAAATGTGGTAAGGGCCCTCCAATACTTAGTACAATACCGACAAATTTTGGAAAGAAATATCGGAGTTTCCACAGGGCCATGGGTACCTATGGCCTCGACTGGTCCAGACCATGTTTAACCATGTGTAAACGCACTTTTCATCACTTTATGGAGATGTAGTTGGTAACAAAGTATCACAAACACCTACCTGTAATGTCAGCATTTCCCACTGTACTGTCGTGATGCCTCACACTTTAGCCTCTACAGCATGTCTCCCTGGGAGGAGGAGACTAGAAGTGTAGGGATATCATTTACACTGTTCAATCTTGGATATGGTAATTAAAACAATATAAGACACATCCCTTGGTCTCCAATAGAATAGGGTATCATTACATCTTATGGGAAACTGATCAGTGGTATGGGTTTAGTTGGCCCAAAATTACAGTCTAACACAGTCTGATATAGATTAAGGGTTCCAGGATCCCCCCCCACTGGGATCTGTTCAACTCATCAAGCTTCGCATCTTATTTTTTTTTAAGTGCCCCCACCTCACGCAGCACCTTCCTCTTTGCCCAAATCCTCTAACCACAAATGGGGAGGAGTCTGCCAAACACCTAGCACTTCACACCACTCAGGGACACAGGATTTGGAGTATTAACCTTCACCTAAACATTTCAATCTAGTTATCTAACCTTGTCCACCAATATATTGATGGATCAGGTGATGAAAAAAAGCCTTTACAATGTTTTGCCTTTTTAGGTTACCACTGGCCATCCACAGTTCTTCAGACAGAGATTCTTCCATATTTAGCTATTACTGATGTGCCACTCAGAACTCCTGGTAAGTAATTACTTAAAAATATTTTTGCACACATATCTAATGTTGATTTGATATTTAAATATATGATATTTGATATTTAAATATGTCCTTTTTTGTGTATTTTAGGACAGATTTCTTTCCTTCAAGTTATTGGCAATTTCACGAAATCTAAGTCCCCATTCAGGTTAGCTTTATAAATAAGTAAATAAAATATTAAATACATAAATGACGATTCAGTGTAGCACTTTCACAGTTCAGCAAATGTTCTGAATCAAATTGGAATTTGGAAATGTTGGTGTCAAGGAGTGGGCACACTAGTGCACCTGAAGGAAAGCCCCCAATTGGAACAAGGATGAGGACCAATGATCAACTCAACCCAAATGTGGCATTATTGCCTCCAGAATTTAAACCTGGGCATCTTGGTGGTAGTGCTTCCCTCCCAACACTGACCAACATTAATTTTCTCCTAACAATATTTTGTTTGGAGAAAATTGATGTTGGTCACTCTTGGGACTGAACGGTTAAGAGTGTGAAGGTTGGTAGTGGGCAGTTTACGTTATGTGTGGTGCAAACATTTTTTTTTCAAAAAAATCTAATTCCATGATGATAGGTTTAAAAATTAGTGATTTACTGACTGAAATTCTGTATGCCAAAGAAAACGAATCAGGGTCCATTGAATTAAGGTCTCTTTTATTGTCACAGGGAAGTAAAACAAGTGACTTTCAAGTGGTTTTAAACAAGGCCAGGGTTTGAAGGAGTTGGCAGCACACCTTCCCCCCAAACATTCATTGATTACAGTAACATCTAGAATCATCTATGTTATCTTTACTGGATTTTGCAGAGGTAATGCTTCAGACACTTTGGATGAAAAAGACTGTGGAGCTGAAAGTGAGGATGATGATGGGATCCCAAGTTCACAGCCTAAAGGAGCCATTCAACAAAGGACAACAAAGGTTGGGGCTGAGGAGGGTGATTCACAAGTGACCCTTGACGTGCCTGAAGATGAAGATGATAGCATAGAAGACTTTGATGATGATTAAAGTACTTGCTGATTTTCCTAGAACCTTGCCTTTGTGATATTTTTGATAAGCCTAGCAAACTAATCCTCAAAACAAATAGCATATTAACCAAGTGACAGTAGGTTGGATTTGCTTATACAGATATTATTGTAATGTTTGTGTTAAAGGCTTGTAAGTGCTATGCTTCAAAAGGGCCAAAGGGTCTCAGACTACTTAGAATTTATTGCCTTCAGGTGAATGGCAAAATGTGCTTTATTTAAGTATAGGAGTTTACAACTGGGCCCCCATGATTACAGTGCTAGCAGAAATTGGGTAACCTGTGACTCTTCTTGGAGAGTATCCTTGCTTTATCTAAAGAACTCTTGTGTGATAATATGTAAATATTACTCAGCATCTGTATAAGGTACTTACCACTTGAAACCATTGTACAGTACTGAGAGAACCTTCTAATAGAGCTGTAGTATTCTAAAGAGCATGTTTTGGTACTTAAGGTGTTCATTGTTGTTAGTGTATTATAATTTTAATGTTTGGTTCCTTCATAAACATGTAAAAATTCTTGCTACAAGCTTTCCCGTCTGAATGATGATGATGGTGATCAAAGATCAGTTTGAACACATAACTATGCCAACTGAAACTAAGCCATAGGAAAATAATAGCCCCTTCGGTACTTCAGATTTCAAGTGATGGGGATTATTGAATGGAGGCAAAAATCAACCCCCCCCCCCCAAAAAAAAAAATCCTTGGACCAAAATTTAACCCCAAAAACTCCTACGCCAAATTTCCAAGCCTTAAAATTTTCTAGGAAAGGTTGAATGAAATAACACGAAAAATAAATTAGACATTGAATGTTTGTGTTTGCAGCTGGGATATGTGAGCATTACCATGAGTATTCAGATTGTTTTGAATCCCCGAAAAAATCCCTACTTCAATAAAGCCACCCAAAAAATACCAAATAAAGTTTTCCTACCTGAAAAAATTCCGGAATCAAAAATTTCACTCCCAAAAAGGCCTTCAATCATCCCCGTCACTTGAAATTTCAGAGTACCCTCACCCTTAACCCCCCTTTGGGAAAATGGCTTTCTTGATTTTAGTTTCATGGTTGCCTTTCATTCCCTGGGTTAACATTGTTTTTTATAGCATGTTGTGTTTATGTACTAAGACAAATTGATGTAGATTACATGTATTTATTGACCTTTTCTGTTGTTAGCTAGAACCAAAGTATTATAACATCTTTATCTAGCTGTAAATACAAAGAGGAGTGAATAGGATAAAAAAGTATTTTGTACAAAACTAATGCTTTTTGTAAAATATCATGCACTAACAAAGATTCACAATGACATCCACCATTATACATGTGAATTTGTTGAGTAAAATAACAAAAAATATTTTTACAAAATCCGCATTTTTCCTACTTTGCCATAAGAGTTGTCAGAATTAAAAAAGAAAATATATATTATTATCATTAAATATTTTGTAATGAGTAATTGTTTTATTCTGAAGTTTGGATTGGTTGAGTGTCATTTTGTCACAGCTCATAGCTGCCTCTTAACAATGGTCTTGTCATGTGCATTAGAGAAGAAATTTTTTGCCTGTCAGGTCAATCAACCATTTGCCTCTGTGTTCAGTATTGGCATGTTGTTTATTCTATTT
Source organism: Porites lobata (assembly GCA_942486035.1). NCBI lineage: Eukaryota > Metazoa > Cnidaria > Anthozoa > Scleractinia > Poritidae > Porites > Porites lobata. The sequence continues at coordinate 968,568 of CALNXK010000167.1, read as the reverse complement.
TGACATTTCCTTAAGTCAGTAAGAGAAATTTCAGGAATGGTTTTATGACTTGATGTTTGACAAAAACTGAAAATAACAATTCATCGTCAACTAATTCACTGACTGAGGGTTAATTCAGCTATGATTCTCTTACATTTAGTTAATTTGCCTTTGAAGTATCCACAGAAAAGTTTCACCAAACTTTGTTTGCTTGCAGAAGATGTAGGATCTGCTGTAAAATCTGTGGTGAATGTTTCTTGAGGGCAATACCCAGAAGAACTGGCTTATTGGAGCTCTCACTGATCAGCTTTGCTATCTGCTTGGCATAAACATGCCAGATTTCCTGAAAGATAAATCATACCAGCACTGAGACAAAATCACAACACTAAGTTGTGTTCAAACTCATTCCCAGCATCCTCTCATGCTTGACCATGGAGTGACAGAGAGGAAGAAGGTTCTCACTCTCTTCCACTGCATAGGAATGAGGGCTCCAAAATCCAACTGAAAATGGTCTGATATAGGTGAAGGATTCTTCAGTCCCAGCAGTGTGCTCCCAACCCAGGACTAAACCCATTACAACCAATCACATCCACTGGAGCATTGTCTACAACACAACCTGAACATTATTATTACAGCTTTTTACTGATAACCTTTATTTTTCAAAAAGCAAAATATAATACATACCTCATCAATCCCCATAAGTGTTTTAGTACTGAATGTTTGTGTCCCTGTGGCTAAAGCATCTTTGGTGCTGGACAGTTTATTTACACTTATCTGTGAACAAAAAGAACTGCTCTATGAAAGAGAACCATATCCAGTTTAGTCACGATAAGAATGTGTAATGTGGCGCGCAATAATGATTGTTTTCTCACTTAGGGGTAGAAATTGCAGATTGTGGTCACACTTAAAGAGTTCTAGACAGAAAGCCAATATTTTTACTCATAAAGGTATCGCTTAGGGTTGTGCATAAAGGAAGTGTCTATACAAAAAACAAATGGCATGATGCTGTGTAGGAATTTAGTCTCCTTTAGTCCACATTTTATGACACCACCACTGGTTTCATAGCCTGTGAAAACAGCGGCTTCTCCTCGCTCTTCGCCAATGGGGACGTTTCATGCAGAGGAACTTCTGTGACTCAGTGGCAGAAATTCCATACTGATGATGTAAATCAATGTTAACATTATAGATCTGGTAGTCATGGGGTTCCAAATGCAAATTTGTTTAATTTTACGTTTCTCCTGGTTGATTTTGGTAAAGTGTTGTGTTCATTTGCTTATGAGCTCCAGCAAAACTCAAAGGCTTCTTCTAGACAAGACTATATTCCACAAATACTGACTGTTTTGTTAGAGATCCATTGCATGTACATATTTGACCTTTGTGACCTTTTGTCTTTTGTCTGTCATTCGTAAACAGTAGCTAAAACAGTGTAACCACACCGTCTCCCTATCAGCGCATCTGACCGGATTCCGGGCAGATTTTATGTCATCAGTATAGAATTTCTGTTGCTGAGACACAGATGTTTCTCTGCACAAAACGCCCCAGCAGTGAAGAGCGAGGAGGAACAGCTCTTTTTGCAGGCTACTGGTGTCACTGCGAAATGATAACTGAGGAAGTACAGGGCTGCAAATAATTTCCCGGCTGGCGCCGGTCAAATTGTCGGATCAAACCTATTTTTGCTCGGACATATCCCATCTTTGGCTGGACAAACATCGATTACGTCTTGTTGCTATAAAAGTGCCCCCTCCTCCCTTCACATGATGTTAATTTAAATATGAAACAAGTAAATTTTCAAAGCATTTATTATACATGGGCATCGATCTCAATGCAGGAAAAGTGGAAAGCATGGTACAGCAAAAGTGCGTCCTACCATTGCTTCAGTTCTGCGTCTTATATACGGTTAGTTATGAAGTTGATGAAATTGACTGAGGCTTGCTATCTAGTTGATTTTAAATGTTCCCGGAAACAGGGAAGCTATTTCCCTAAGATGCGAGATTGAACTTTTAAAATACAATAATGGAAGAGTTCTTTTAGACATCCGAGGACATCATCTTGCGGAAACGCAGTTTGGACATATAACAAGGGAACACCCGGATGTACTGGAAAGGGTTTTTGAAGACGTTGATCACTATGTTCCCATATTACCTGTTAAACTGAACTCGTTACATACCACATTGACAACATTTGTAAAGGATTATCGCAAATACAATTTCTTTCTAATCCATTGTGTTTCGCCCTGTCAACGGTGAAACTTGCTGCATTTTTGCTTCAGTCAAGTTTGAGAAGAATTTTTCAAATATTTTGTATAAACAACCCACGCATCATGCGTGACACGTAACACAATGAAATCTGCGGTCAATCGTTTGAGATGATATCGTGTATTTAGACCTGTTTAGGCCAGGTAAAGTTTACATGTTGTCATATCTGAATTTACTGCTAAAAAGGTTTGCTTCCCTAGAAGATAGAATGTTTAGTTAATCGCGGTATTTATAGCTTAAGTGATTAACACGGAAATGTCGACAAGTAGACAAATGAATGTAAACTTGCTTTCTTGTTATTGTTATTTTCACACTTAAATTTTGAAGACAAAGGGTGCCATGACCCTTGTACGGACATTGAGAAGTTTTGTTGTCCTTCTCACATCATGTTTACAAAACCCACACGGACTAATAATAAAGTAATTCACACCCGTGACTGGTACACATTACCCTGGGTACCAAAGGTTTTTTCACGCGTGCGTAGGGGAGCTTCGCGCATGTTCGGACCACATCTTTAAGACCCACTAATTTGTGGCGACGACTTGGTGAATGACAAAGCGAAAATGTGCAACGACAGCCGGAAATTTTATGACTACTACGAATCATTTATTAAAAGTTCTTGGTCTGGTAGTTAAGTATCCGTCTCTTCCCCTCCTTTTTCACAAACGCCAATAATATTGAACCTTTAAATATTTAAAACTTGAAACTCTAAATTTTTTCCTTACCAGCGTAAACGACCGGACAAATTGTCCGGCCAACTAAGGATTTGCCCGGACAAAATCTATTTTTGACCGGACATTGTCCGTTGACCGGCTGTTATTTGCAGCCCTGAAGTAGCACAAAAATTCCATACTGATGATGTGTTTATACCACTCAGATCTGCATCAGATTGAATGAAGCAAATTTTCAACCAATCAGAAGCTCTACCAGATCTGGGTAATAACATGTCATTTTACAGGGAAACCCTGGTAGCATTTTCATCAAATGTCAGCTATTCTCTCTGGATGGACCTCCTTTACTGGTCAAGTAAAGCCTGAACTGCACCCAGACTGGTCATCCTCTAGCTGGTTTAATTCTAATTTTTTGACAAGCACCCACATCTCTTTCATATGTGAATTCCCCCTTCCCCTCGCACACCACCTTTAGGGGCAATGTGGATCAAGCAGTGCTTGTTTATGTCTTACCAAAGTGCCAATCTTCTCAAATTGAGAAACAATCACAAAAATTCTGTCTTGATAACAACAACATATAACCTCTGTGTGGATCCCATCTAAAATGACCGCAACCTAGAAATTAAGCGCAAATTCGATCAATCAATCAGTTAAAAAGAGTTTCGAAAATTAAGCTAATGATGATACTGACCATCGGTCTAACTCCAAGTTTGCTTTCGAATAGAATTTCAGATACAATTGCAAAAAAGGTGTCTGTTGGCCTCTTGGATGGCTGCTAATGGGAAAGTTGGCTGAATTTATCTAACAAAATAGAATCTAAGCCTTTATTTTGTTGTCATACACGCTTACCTGACGAGTCTGCACTGAGCGAGCGGCCATATTGGAATCTACTAAGAGGGTCGTACAGGGGTATTCCCGTGATGCGTGATTGGCTGATTTTATTTTCCGTGAAACGTGAATTTAATAAATTATTCTTCGTGATCAGTGATCTGAGGGTTTTGCGTGACCCGTGAAGAACTTGAATTATTAAATTCATGATTTCACCACTCTATTTGGCGTGATTTTGAGATGCGAGTGCTCCGGAAGACTTATTAAAAACATCAAATGTGACAAGTAACAGACTTCGCTTCGCTAAGATCCATTGTGCAAATTCACGTGCTTTACATGCCTATCATGGATCAGATGTCTATTCCTATGCCTATGGTCTCCTATGTCACTGGGAGTCAAAGGATAGTGATCCAAAACATCGAAACATCCGAGACATGGTGGGGACGAGTACGTATAGTACGATGAGGGTCGAATGTATTGTATTTTACGTTGACCCAAAGTCTGTCGGCTCGCTTAATTTTCTTGGAAAGGAACGAGTTCGCTTTCCAATTACAGATGAACATTCATCTTTGGCAGTGTTTACTGAAAAGTTCGCGGAGTTTGCCAGATTAAAGGCAGAGCCTGAGAAACGTGGCCTCGGCTCCTGTGTTGAACTTAAATTTTGTCGTCTCGAAAAGGGAAAAGATGGAAGTAAGGCCTTTGTACTCTTGTCTAACAATTGAGGTTGAAAACCTACACGCAGTTGGTCATTTCAAGGACCAGTTTCCTTTTGCAGTACGCACGGAATCTGGCAAATACCGTATACGAAAGCATTAAGCGTGTAGTACCCTGGAGTGCCTACTTCCTACTACCTCACACATGATAAATCATATTATCCCGTGTTGCGCCAGAGCACTCCACTAAATGCCATTCCGAAGCTGGAGCATCTTAAGGCAAGAAGGGAGTTAAATAGGCAGGAAAAAGACCTCACGATTGAGTGGGCGACTAATAATGGGAGGGCTGCACGACAGAGAAGTGTGACAAGAGACCACCATGTTCAAGGCCGGAACATTGCCGTCCGTTAAACATGTACAGAACATCAGACTATCCTAACGATAAAGTCTCATTCAGCCCTAACACTGTCGAACAGGAGACTGTTAATTCTGCTACGACCGTTACGACTGTTACGACTTCTACATCGCACGAGGCCATTGAAGATGTTCAAGTAGTAGAGGAAGCCGAGGTAGAAGAGGAGGAAGAGTATGACACTGAGTCAGACGCTGAATATCCTATTGCTGACAATTACGAGGTAGATTCTCTAGACGATTTGTTGTTTCTTCGGGCAGTTACAACGCGAAGTGGACGAATGGTCAGAGTCGTCCATCGAGAGTGATTTAGGTATGAGATTTCCGATAAGCAGCCTTTACTTAGCCTTCAACGATTTTGCTTTCTTCAAACACTCTTTCTACCGTAAGAGAAGGTTATTAAAACGAGGACCTTACTTGTTTATTTTCGTGATTCGGGAAAATGAAATTTTGATAGCCGTGATCCGTGATTCGCTGTTTTTTCTGTTCGTGAACCGTGCGAGAGACCCCCCCTGTACGACCCTCTACTAAAGACAGCTGGGAGATCCCAGTTTTTGTAGGGAGGGGTAGGAGAGGACAATTCCTTGCTCTCGGAGCCTGGAACAGGGTAACTTTAACCACATGCCCCAGGGCACGTCCTGTTTTTTATTTTTAACATTTGATTTCAATTTTTAATTTTTAACATATTATTGAGTGTCACTTTACACTCCTACCCTAACTGCTTTACTGAAGCTACCTAGAAATCCGATTTGAAATATAAAAGTTATTAGACCTTATTAGAATGTCTAGAATATGTATGATTGAAAGTGGACAGACTGCAAATTATAGTAGTTGCTAAAAAAACATATCTGCGTGTCGTAACTGTTTTTCAGTAGGATGCCTAAAATGTGTGCAATTCCACAACTTGTTTCGGCTCCATTAAATCCTATACCAATACTGTTCCACCCAAAATATTAGCACAGTCACGGACAACACTGATGTAAGTGAGGAAAATAACGCAAAGTAAAATTAAAACGTTACTTATTTAAACAAACTAAATGTACACGTCAATTATATAAATAAATAAATAAATAATGCACGCGCACAAAATAAAACCGTGCGCGCACAACAAGTAATAAATAAGTGATGTAAGGATACGATGGTGCAATTCAAGCCGACATTCAAGCCTGGATTGCTAATCTCATCTCCCGCAGGGCTGCACCATCTTTTTCGACGATATGACAAGACCTTGACCTTGACTACTGAAGAATGGTATATGGTATTCCCGGGGGGAGCGCTTTCCCTTATTTGTCCTGGACGGACGGATATGGTATGTGTCGCTGAACAAGGTGTGTTATGATTTTAGGGATGGGAGAGGAGAGAGGATCTTTTGCCTTATAAAGTAGCAAAATGACCAATTTTTTGTCTTAACAGGGTCGATTTTTGAAGGCTCGACCCCCAAAGGACCTCTGCGCGGAGGGAACCCCCCGGGGGGGGCACTTGGGTATTTTTTTGGGTGGGTATGTGCCGCCGTGGACTCCAAATTGGCACCCCGTTCTAAAAAAATTTCCCCTAAAATTGATACCCCGTTCTAGAAATGGGCCGATTTTTTATACTCCGTTCTAAGGTGCAAAGAATACAACAGTTTGCTTGTTAACGCATTGAACCGTATTTTTAAAAGCAATCTGTCCTTGAATAATTTCAAATGGCTGCTTACAAAACTGGAGCTTTCGTGCGTTCGATATATTATACCCCGTTCTAGAAAACGCCTCTGAAATGGATACCCCGTTCTAACTCAGGAGCTTCAAAATCACGACCCCGTTGGTCGGCACATACCCGTATAGGTAATGTATGGGAGTACCCCCCCCCCCTGGGGGCAACCCAAACCCCTATGTATATTTATGCGTGCCTGATGCGTGACGTTCATCGTTCATTGGTAGGTGATGAAAGTATATATTCCAGTGCTGCTGCCCTCTTCGAAAATAGCATAACTACAAAAAGGATCATGAAACTCGTGTTAGAGGTAAATATTCCAACTTTTTTTTTCCTATAACAGTACCTATTGATGGTGAAAATCAATTATTTTCAAATAGAACGACTCCCGTGTTTGTCCAGAGCTGCGTAATAGGGTTATTTGGACGTGAAGCATGAAGTTTCTATTTTGAAAACCTTCAACCGGCACACCCATGGCCATGAGCGCCGTTCGATTGCTAAAAGAATCTGTTTATTTACATTTGGCTGCAGGAAGATGCCCTAACCTTTGACCGTTTTTAAGGTCTTGCATATTCTTTATTCCGTAGACTTGTTAATCGCATGTGTTGAAAAAAGCTTTTGAATTGTAATTGCTCTCCGATCTTATGTGCAACGTTTCATAGCAGACTAAGTAATGTCTCGCTTCATTGTTATATTCCCTACATGCAATTTTCAGTCTTTTTTTCCTCATTAAGCGTTTTACCTGGATATAAGATCGTACTTATTTGCAAGTAAAAAGCCACCGAATAACAACAACCCACCGAGTGCTAAATCAGTGTCAGCTTCATGCCTGCGAGCCGTGATCATACAGCGTACCGAAAAGAGCAAAAATATTTGTTTTGAGAAAAAAGAGAAGAGTGTGATTTTATTTCTCAACCTCCAACTGTCAAGGCTAAATGTTAATAAAATGTGCTGATCCTTAAGTGCAACGATTTTAAATAAAAGCGCACAACGCTAAAGTACGTGATTGTATTCACAAGCATTGAATTTCCTATAATGAATCAAGATTATTCATTAGAAAATCAGGAACGTGGGCGAGGACTTAGGAAAATGGAACGTAATATGAGAAACTGGTTTGGTGGTGGGTTTTTGTGTACCGTATATATTCGATTAACCGCCCTGAGCGCTTATTAAATTTTTGGACCTTGAGAGTGGGCGCTTATTAAATTTTCACTATTCTCAGCAAGTGCAGTATGTTTATTTGGCAACAAAACAATGAATGGTAATAACAAAAAGCAAAGATGTAACAAAGCAAGGTTTCTGTACAGTACTCTGAGGAAAACTCCGTCTTCGGAAGGATCTCTTATGATATCTTATTGGAGTTTTTGTGGGAGGGAGTGGGGTGGGGGTGGGCGCTTATTCGAATAAATACGTTATTTACATTTTAGATTTTAACCAATAGAATGCTATAAACTGTAAGTCCGTACTCCATAGTCCATCATCTTAGGCCCACATATTTAAACTTATAGTGGAGGAAAATTATGAAGTATCAGGAAATTAATATCAGGAAACTATGTATCAGGAAATTATGTTTTTCCTCAGAAAATCTCGTCAGAACTATGAAGAGCACATTTCACAGTACACAGAGTACGTTTTTATATAAAAATCTGAGCGATACTGCAATGAAACGACGATACATCTGTGTTACGTGATTTCAGGTGTGCAAAAACAATCTCAGTTCTTCAAACTTAGAAAAGGCTTGTGTTGTCTTTTAGCGTTGATATTGCCTGCAATGCGCTAAAATGAAATGAAATGTTCCGATAATTCTAAATAATAACACTAACAAGAAGGTTCAGGGCTTTTAGGTCTTACAATCAAAGGCTTACTGAAAAGTCATAAAAGCGGAACTTAAAAAATTGCACAAACAAATCAATTCAGGCTATGTTACAAGGCTATGTTAAGGTATACCGGAAACTTTTGGCGCTGGCAAGAAAATCATACCGGATTAAGCTCCTGTCCACGCATAAGAACGGTGATATCTGCGCGATTTTCTGTAAGGGAGCTAAGCTGCGACGCGCCGATCTCTAAAGTGGAGAGTCGCGTATTGGATAGGTGTTTGCTCTTCGTGTTTGCATAAAAAGCTGTCCAGTATGGACTAATGTAAACATGGCCTAAATTTATTGCCATTTTCGTATGAATATGTGACATTATCGATTACAATAGTAGCTAATACCTTTAAGTAAAAGAGAAGATAACAAATGATCAAAACCTGTAACCACAGAAAATTTCTAGTCATATGGCAGTGCAGCTACTTTAAATGTTGCACCTTCCCGTTTTTTCAGAGGTCAGAAAAGTAAAGTGACCAAGTTTCTTTAAAAGGATCGGAGACGGCGTGCATACGATACAGTTTTAAATCTATGTTTTGCAAAGTCTTTGAGACAACAAATATGGCGGAAAAAAATATAGCTGCACATAAATTCAGCGATAAAATCCTCGATTCGATACCCTGCGAGCAGTGGTTTGTCCAGGGGAGAAACCACTGCTCACAGGGTATAGATTCGATAGCCTCCCACGCAGACGTTCTTAGGGGTTCGTCACGCGTTCCTGCCCCACGAACAGGGGCAGGAACGCGTGACAAACCCATTAGAACTTCCGCGTGGGAGGCTAATCGCACCTCAAGATTATTTCACACATCCTGCTATAAGCCATGTCCGAGTTACGAAAATTCTCACTTTGTAAACTACACTAAGGGCAAAACTTTTGTTGTGAAAATGAGTTTTATTTGCATGAGAACAAACAATTGTTTCAATACATCAATAGTCTTGCACTTAGCCTCGCTTTGAACCAGAAGCTAAGGAAATGGCCGTATTTGATTGATCGGAGTTTTGATTTAACTAAAGGGTCAGTTATTCCCAGGATCACAACGACCATTCTCAACCCTTCTGTCGTAGAAATGCAACTTTCTACACAGGGTCCAGAGGAGTTTCGTGTGAATAAATGAATTACTTATTTAAAGTCTCACCTTGAAAACTGTCTATACCTGTCGCTTAGCACGATTAATTAGCCCAATGGGATGTTTATAAATCTACTGTAAACGATTTCTTCGCTTCTTATCTGAACCAGATCGACTTTTGAAAATCAATAACCGCAAGCCATATCCTAGTCTGCTACACAGCCGTTTATACAGTCGTCACGCAATCCTCGCTGGCGCACGGCACGTCGCCCGAAGGGTGACCGAAGAACCTTTACTTTAGAACCTTCCAGGGCATAATCTACCCAGCAGAGGAAAAAAACTTTATTGGAACGAGCAGCATTTTGGCACGTCGCCTGAAGGGTGACCGAAGAACTTGTAGAACCTTCCAGAGCATAATCTACCCAGCAGAGGAAAAAAACTTTATGGAACGAGCAGCATTTTGGCATGAGGTAAAAGTCGTGTAGGCTTCCCTTTTATTGCTCCGATCTTGAGCACATTTACTTTACTACGTCATTTCCGTCACCATCTGTTGCGGTGCACAGCGAACGAAAGCGCTATCTCGAAGCCGTAAATTTCGGTCGCCGAAAATGAATTTGAACGCTTTTTTATGCCGTTTTCCTACAGTATTTGGCAAATACATAAGAATTCTAGATCAGGTTAGTAAAATCAGGCGATTTCATTCAATTCCATTTGAGTTTCAGGGATTCGAAAATCGGCCCCAAATTTGTTTCCTCCCTTTCCGTATTTTATACTGAAAGCCGATCTTGCGAGCCCTCAGTCTCTTGGTTTGCGGTCTATAGAATGTGTAACGAAACTGCAACGCGATCAAAATAACCCATTTTTTCAGAGGTTTTTGACGGGTTTTGATGTTCTAACGACAAACACATCTCCTCTGGACCCTGTGCTTTCTATGCCACCCATTGGAGAATTGGGTACTTTAAGTACATGTCGCGAAAGACAATAGCTTTCTGAACGATGTATATTCTAGCAGAAGAGTATCATATCTTCTTCCAAGAGAAGAACAAAGAACCCTCAAAAAGACGTGTTTGATCGCCGGCTGCGTGCGGCTTACATTTGCTGATAGTTAAGTAAACCAAACTGTTCTTTTTCGATTAAACTGACTTGACCGCAGCGCTAATGTATTACCTCTTAAATCACGTATATGAAGAGTCGGTGTATGTTTTAGTCTTCGTAGCAGGCGCTAGGAAATAAATGGGCCCAAGAAAGAACGGGTGGGCGCGAGGGGGACACGCTAGGGGACACGCGTGTCTCCTCGCGTGTGCGTTTTTTCTTGCGCCCATTTATTTTCTAGTGCCTGCTACGCAGGCTATGTATGTTTGGTGTCGACACGCATCCGGGATAGTGTGAACAGCAACGGCGTAAAACTGGAACAAGTTGTTCACACACATCGAACTTCATGCCGGGGCAGTCGGGCGAGAGGCTGGTGAACAAAATCCCAGTCCTCAATCCTGAATAATTTATTTACTTCCGTCTCAGGAGATCCCAGTCCTTGCTCCCTTTTCTTCACTTCCTCTACGGTCCGAATCAGGGCCCGCGGAGCGTATTTTCAAGTGGGGGGGGGGGGGGGGGGTCTAGTGCGAACGCGTTAGCGTGAGCCAACTAGGGGGGTCCGGGGGCATGCTCCCCCGGGAAAATTTGACATTGAAGTCTTCTGAAATGGCTAGAAATGGTTCTAAAACTGCCAAAATTGAAGTTAATTTTTAATTCTTATAAAACAACGAGTAACAAACTGGCCTTCACGTTTGACCAAATTTAAATGAATAGACTAACTTCTAAGCTAAACCCAACAGACGCAACGGATGAGTGTCACCTGGACATTTTTAAGTCGGATTCTTTGAAGGTGCCAAAGTTGCTTTTTCGATTTTCATTGAGAGCTGCAAACTCATTGGCAACATCTATAAGACAAAGTTTGTCTGTTCTCTGCTTGTGGGTATTAAGTATTGTCAGATTGCTAAATCTTGTTTGTGTCATCGTCGAGCGTAGCCACGTTTTCAGTCTCCGAGCAGAAGAAAAGGATCTCTCGCCTGCTGCGCTGGTTGCTGGATTTACAAGAAGAAGTTTACATAGGGTTATGATTTCAGTTATCATACACTTTTCGGCTTCAGAAATTAAAGCTGCTTGATCTTGGCTAAAATGTCATCAAAACAGGTAAATTCTCCGTCCTTCATCAACACCTTAAATATTTCCAGTTGAACATTCAATGTTCTAACATCAACAGCCAAAAAAGTGGCGGGGGGGAGGGGGGGCTAAAGCTCTCCAAGCCCCACCCCCTGCGCGGTCCCTGCGAATACCTGTTCACAGTACACCAAAGCATGGCACCGAACCTAGCCAATATGTGACGCTCCTCTTTCAAGATCGGCGAAGCGCAGCTTCGCTAATCCGTTACAGAAATCGCGCCGAAATCACTGTTCTTATGTGTGAACTGATCTATCTGAAATGGTTTTCGCGCCGGCGTAAATGATGCTGTCCGGTCTAGTGTGAACATAAAGCCTTAAATTCTTTTTATTCTTTTCTTTTATTTTTATTTTAGGTTGCATTTCTTCTCGTTCTGGGCATGTCCCAGGCGTGGGGTTATTCCTCAGGCCCACCACTTAGTAAATGCGAGACAGTAATTCCTATCCACGGGAAGAACAAACCGCAGTCGGAGGCATCTCCTTACAGCATTTCTGTGTCCAACAGTTCTTACACCACAGGAGAGAGCCTTACAGTGACTATACAAGGATCAGGATCTAAGAAATTTAAAGGATTCATTTTACAAGCCCGTGGCAGTGATAGCTCCGTCGCGTGGCCCGTAGGAGAGTTCACTGAAATTCCCGCTGACGGTGCGTGATGTTGAGTAGATGTTATTACTGCTATTTCGAGAAAGGTTGTCGGGAAAAGTGTACGCGACAATCCTGAAAGGCATTATGGATGGTTTTGAGTTCTCTTTTTTTTTTTCAAAGAAATTTGAAAGAATTGGCACGAAAGGCCAAGGAAATGTGTTTGCGAGTGCTAAAGGAAAGCAACAAAAGTAGGTTCGACAGCTACAGTCGTCAGGAACGGTGTATTGATCATATCCCATATTACCTTTCGGGATTGTCGGGTGCGCATTTTTTTCGGACAACCTTTCTCGAAATAGCTGTATACTGCACCTCACATGCAAAGTCCTAATTAAGTTTTAGCCTTTTTACTGCAGTGCTGTAGAAAAAATCGCCTGAGTTCTGTTAACACTTTACGCCCCTATATGGTACTGAAACACGGACCCTTACTGTAAACACACCATGGAGTTGTTGAATCACGCGGCCGGACCGCTTTTTCGTCACTAATTTTTACCTCCTAAGATCACAGCTTTGGCTAAAGCCGTCAGCTGCAAAGATCACGTTTATTATTTACGTGTATTTTTTCACGTGCAATTCACACATTCACATCCATTCCTAACTTTGAGCTAATGTGCTAGAAACCATACGAGAGCTTTTCCGTAGGCTACTCTAACAAAAACCTCCGTTTTCTCGCGCCATCCACACTATTTAGAATGCTTGAATGGACTTAGCTTTATTCTTTCATTTTTCAGGAGCTCAAGTGTTATTTTGTGCAGGAGGAGACTTAAAGGTGATTTCACTAATCTTCATTTAATTATCCATTGCATGAGGGAATTAGCCGCTTTCGCGCAGGGACTTCAAGACGTAAGAAACGTAAATTCTCTTCACTTTCAATGCCCACCGTCCAAATGAAAGGACATGAAAATCTTGTAGTGTCAACAACGTTTCACAAATAGTACTGACTATAGTAACTAAGGTTTCGTTCACTTGAATTCAGTCATGTTTTTGTTGGGTCCGAAGAGGTACAGAGACGACAGCATCAACACAACATACTTTAATACGATAGATTCCTACAGCTCTCACGAATGACAGCGCTACCGCCGGTCAGCGGTCAGTTAGTACTTCATGTTACTACATCTTCCTTTTTTTTTTTTAAGTTAACCAAATGTCAATAAGGACAACGCTGTTCTCCAGTGTCCTAAAGTGAAACTAATCTTAGCATTGTTCGATAAGTCTGTCCGGTCTTCTTAGAGCTCCTCTAGGTCTAAGGCGTGTCAGCATCGGTTCAGGCTGCAAGGGCTTGTCCACTGCTGGTTGGTCCCCAGGGACAGGTAGTTCTACATAGTCTTCTTGGCTGGCTCCAGGAGCTGAGGATACGTCCGGGTTCCTCTCTCTTGTTGGTATCGGCTCATGATTCTCATAGTCTTCATTCTGGGGTGGGACCGGAGAACTTCCCACCAGAACTCTTCTTGTCATCCGGCGGTTTCTTCTCACTTGTCCGTTTTGGGTCTGTATGATTACAGATCTTGGACTCTCGTGTGGCTTAATCACTGTTCCTTCCTCTTTTAAATCGGGGATCCAAATGCGGTCACCGGGTGACAGTTCCTTTCCCTCTACTACTTTGTGTCTATGGTCATAATCGAATTTCATCTTAGCTCGGTACTCCTTCTCTTTCCTTCTGATGTGATCACGGTCTGGGGTCTCTGGCTTTAGCTCCTCCGGGTGACAGGGGACTTTTGTACGAAGTTTCCGACCCATGCTCAATTGTGCTGGAGAGTAACCGTGGTGCAATGGAGTATCTCTGTAATTCAGGAGAGCCAAGTATTCGTCATTACTCTTATTCAAGACCGCCTTCATAGTTTGGACCGCCCTTTCCACTTCACCGTTGGACTGGGGGTATCTTGGAGACGATGTTATGTGTTGAAACTGCCAGTCTGTGGAAAAGTTAGTGAACTCGTGTGAATCAAACTGGGGGCCATTGTCGCTAAATAAGATGTCTGGAATCCCATGTCGACTGAAGATCCTCTTAAGTTGCAGGATAGTCTGGGCAGAGTTTACATTCTTGGACACTTGACTTATCTCTACATCTCTTGAAAAGTAATCTACGGCTAGGAGGTAATGTTTATCCTTGTGCTGAAAGAAGTCTACGCCAACTCTGCTCCACGGTCGTTCTGGAAACTCAGTACCTTTCATTGGCTCAATGCGTTCTCTGCGATATTTCTCGCACATGGCGCAGTTCTGCACGACTCTTGTGATATCTTGGGAGATTCCAGGCCACCACACTGAGGAGGCCGCATTTGCACGTGTTTTGGTAATTCCTTGATGACCATCATGAAGACGCCTTAATACATCTGCCCTCAGCCTCGGAGGAATAATGATTCGCCGTCCTCTCAGGAGCAGGCCGTCGTGGAGGGAGATGTTGCCACGTTCACTCCAGTATTTAGCTATTGGCCCGTGGACTCTTCGTTTCTCTTCAGGCCATCCATTCTGCACATACTGCATCACAGTTTTAAGTGTGTCATCACTCTTCAACTCAGAACGTATCTCATCTAACCGCTGGTCGGAGGCAGGTAGGGTTACCAATACAGCATTCACATAGCACTCGACTTCGTCATGTAGGTCGTTCCATGACTTAGGCTCCTGGGCTTTACCCTCCTGGGGGGATCGAGACAATGAATCAGCTGTGTACAAGAGTTTACCAGGAACATGTGCGATGGCAAAGTCAAATCTCATGAGTCTCATCCTGAAGCGTTGTATGCGTACTGGTAGCTCGTCAATCAGCTTTGTGGAAAACAATGGAATCAATGGCTTGTGATCGGTTTCCACTTTAAATCTCATTCCGATCAAGAATTCAGCCCAGTGTTCAAGTGCCCATGTGATAGCCAAGGCCTCTTTTTCGATCTGGGCATAACGACGCTCTGTCTCGGTCATTGATCTGCTAGCATAGGCCATTTCACCGGACGGCCGCTTCTGCACGAGGACCGCACCAAGTCCAAAACTGCTGGCATCAGATGAGACCACGGTCTCCTTCTCTGGATCGTACAGTGCAAGAACTTGGTCGGATGCCATGTCTACTTTCAGCTGTCGGAGGGCTTCTTGTTGGGCTGTGCCCCACACCCACGCGCTCTCCTTCTTGAGCAAGTCTCTTAAGGGTTTCGTCTTCTCAGCCAGATTTGGGCAAAACTTCATAAGGTGGTTGACCAAACGCAGGAAACGTCTCAGGTCTGCAATGTTCTGGGGTTCTGCCATGTCGGTGATGGCTTTAATCTTGGAGGGGTCTTTCCTGATTCCATCACTGTCAATGATTTGGCCCAAGTATTGCAACCTGGATTGAGAAAATAAACACTTCTCAAGGTTGAGTGTTAGTTTCCTCTCGACTAGCCTGTCAAGGACTTGCTTAAGTCGTTTGTCATGTTCCACTTGGTCTTTCCCGATGATTAGAATATCATCCATGCGGCACTTGACCCCTTCTATTCCAGAGAGTTCTTTGTCCATCCTCTTTTGGAAATGTTCTGGGGCTGAGGATATGCCGAAGGGAGGACGCTTGAACATGTAACGGCCGAAGGGCGTGATAAAGGTAGTTAGCTTGGCACTTTCTGGGTTTAGGACTATCTGATGAAACCCTGAGTTGGCATCAAGTTTCGAGAATACTGAGCCTTCTGTTAGGCTTCCCAGGGTCTCTTCAACTGTTGGCATTTGATAGACTTCTCGGCGGACCGCTTGGTTAAGCCTGGTAAGATCAACACATATCCGCACCCTGCCATCGGCCTTTGGCACTACCACAATCGGTGAACACCATTCTGTCGGCTCATCCACTGGTTCAATAACGTCCAGTTGTTCCATACGCTTGATCTCCTCTTGCACTTGCTTCATTAGTGGTAGTGATACTCGCCTGGGAGTGGTCAAACAAAAGGGTGTGGCCCCTTCCTTCAATTGAATTGTATGCTCACCCTCCAATTTGCCAAGGCCTTGAAAAAGTGATGGGTACTGCTTGACAATGTCCTCCTTGGTCCCTGATTGGAGTGGATGGCTATCAGGCATTTGATGGACAGCTTTAACACTGTATGTCCCAGGGATTTCATGGATAAGACCAAGACTTCGGATGGCGGGTATCCCCAGAAGCAACTTGGATGCCCCACTGACTACGTACACTCGTTCTTTAATGACTGTTTCGTCTTGTTGGAGGTTCATGACTGCACATCCAAGGGTCTTTAAAGGAACATCCCCTGCTCCGACAAGTTCTCTGTCAGATTTTGAAAGTGTTCCATATGAAGACTTGTAAATGTGCTCAGGCATCACAGACACTTGTGCTCCTGTGTCGATGCACCATGCCAGCGTCTCTTGGTCTTGAATCTTGAGGTTGACATGCCATCAAGGGTCGTACCCACTGGTTTGAGAGTTTACTGCTGGTTCGGCCTTGGAGGTGTTTGGACTAGTGGGTGTGTAAACCCCTCCCACAAATGTGAGGCTAAAGTTATCCTCGGTTTCAAGAACTTCGTTGACCGTCTTTGGAGGTACACTCTTGCATATGATAGGGAAATGTCCCATTTTGTTGCACTTGCTGCATCGTGTATCTGCCGCTGGGCAGTTCCTCTTTCCAGGGGGGTGTCGGCGGTTGCAATACCCACAGTTCCGGCCACTTGTTTGGAAGGGCTTCCTCTTGAAGTCTCGCTGGTTCCTTTGCTCTGTATCTTGACCAGCATGAGGGTCTTGCCTGTTCCCTCGCGGTGTGACGCTCTCAATCTCCGCGGTTTTTGATTCGTGTAACTCACGTTTTGTTGCTTCCTTCAAAGACAGGATTTTCACTGCCTTTTCGAGTGAAAGGGCTGCTCCCTCGTCATAGAGTTTTAGCTTGTAATTGTCTTCCTTGCAGGAAAAGGTAAGTTTGTCTCCAACTGCTTGCTCATAGAAATCGGTTGGGAACTTGCACTCGGCGGCTCTTTCCTTGACAGTCACCACCCACGAATCAAAGGTCTGTGTGGGCTCTCGTTTAAGGTGAAGCCAAAATTTCTCTCGCAGCATGAGTTGAGGGTCCCGTTTTTGAAAGTATTCATCAAACTTTGCCACACGGTCGCGTAGTTGTCGGAGTCTTCGGCTGGAAGTTTCTCTTCTCCTCCCGCGGGGTCGTCACGCTCAGGTAGGTAGGTGAAATTCGAGTAAATTTCCAAACACGGCTCGCCGATGTGGTTTAATAGCAGCCCCACTTTCATTTCATCGGGTTTCTTTGAAGCTCCAATTGCCTTGAGGTAAATTTCGAATTTTTGTTTCCATTTTCCCCACGAGTGAGCAGGATTTCCCATCGAAATTTCCAGCGGTTCCGGTGGTTTGGCGAATGGCATGCTTTCCGCCATCTTGTTTTGAACCACGTGCGTAGGATCCGCGTGAAGTTTGACCGGTCAATTCGTCTCAGTATTTGATCCGTTTCTCCGATTGGTTTGATCTCCGCAACTGTAGGCTAGTAGGAAGGTCACGCTTCTGGCACCATGTTGGGTCCGAAGAGGTACAGAGACGACAGCATCAACACAACATACTTTAATACGATAGATTCCTACAGCTCTCACGAATGACAGCGCTACCGCCGGTCAGTGGTCAGTTAGTACTTCATGTTACTACAGTTTTCAGTGTTATCCGGTTTCTTGCTCATGGGGCTTTAAACCAATCTTGAGAGTGGTTTAAAAAGATACGGTTTTGGTGCCGCGCAGATTTACTGGTTTCGTGTGGACGGAAGGTAGATTCGTATAAAAATAAATATGTGGTTTTAAAATGTCCGGAATCTTTTGGACGGGGCCTAAGTGTTTTTAACGTCGAATTCTTGGTTTGCCACCACCTGACAAGGCGACCATGTTGGAGGTCAAAACAAAAGAGTTTTTCTTCGAAGAATTTACATGAAAATGGAGTTTATTTCCCAGAGGAGAGAAATGCTTTTGCTGTTGACCACCAACGTGGCCGCCGTGACGTCACGTACAAACCAGCAATAGGCATGCGCAATAGGCAGATGCATGGTCGTGGTAGAGTTCAAGTGTGCGTAGAAAAAACGCCCGTGCAGCACGTAAGCCTCTGAAAGGGTAAAATCTGTGTGAGCGTATCGTTTCACAGTTTGCTTGTAAGGCCTATACGTGCGTCTTTTTATAGACCTCACTCCTCCAGTTGTCATGAATGTTTTGAGAATAAGGTGTATGTTAAGTGCTTTGAGTATCACTATATATTTTAAAGCTGTAGGTTTTGTTCTCTCTTTCAGAGTACTGCTGCTCATAAGAATCCTGACAAAAAAGAATGGTCTTCGCTTCAGTTCACTTGGACGGCCCCTGCCCAAAGTGCCGGGAACATTACTTTCATGTAAGAACGAGTTTAAAGTGCAGTTAGGGAGGTTTAGCAACGACGACGGCGACAACAAAATAGAAACGCCAAAAGAGCAATGGGTTTGTTAAGCAAAAAAACAACTTCGCACGTGCAGCACGCTTTTTTGTACATTTGCACGACTATGACGTGAAAATGCCTGATTTCACGCTTTATGGAGGACGTTAACAAGTGACGACGAATTTTTCTTTCTCCTTCCAAATTTGATTGCGGTCCGCAAGAAATCAACTCTAGGGAAACTTGCCTACATTTGACATTTTCAGCGGATTGGAATAAACGCGACAATGTTTGAAAAAACGCGAATGCCTTTTCAAAGGGACGTTTACGCTGCCGTCGACATCGTAGCTCCCTATTAGGGACCTTAAGATCCGACGACGGCGACGGCAACGAGGACGTCAAAAAGAGCAATGGGTTTAATATCCAAAACAACAATTTTTCACGCTTTTTTCTACATTAATTTCTTTGCCATCACTGCACGACTACGACGTGAAAATGCCAAATTTCACGTTTCACAAAGTAAGTACACAAGCGACGACGAAATTTCTTCACTTGGCTGATTTTGGACATGGTTCTTAGGGATTCAACTATAGGAGGGTTCACCTACATTTGGAAAAGTTAGTGACTTGGAGTAATCGCGTTGAAGGTTGAAAGAACGCGAATTCACTTTTTCAGCGACGTTTTCGCTGCCGTCACTGTCCTCGGATCTTAATCTCCTTCGATGACATCACAACAAAGCTCGGACCCATTCTTCGCAGTGCTCAGTAATGGCCGAAAGAACCACCAAAATTTTAGCCTGAATTTGAAACTTTAAGAAATTATAACAAATAAAGTAACGCCCACTACAGCAAACAAACACGCATTCGTGACGCTGTTTGCTTTTGATTGCAGCGCGGTTTTTCAAACCTGCTTTGAAGCATTTTAATGGCAGTATCACTCATCTTAGTCATTTCGTTTTAATTACAGCGCGACAATCGTTGAAAATTTCACCACTTTCTGGAGAAAAATTGAATCACCTGTGGTTACAGGGCCTCCAGCTGAAAATGTAACACGAGGGGTAGCGTCGCAAAGCTTTCAGGTAAGTGTAAATGAACAAGAAGAGCATGCAGTGCTAGATTAATAAAACCTCGTTCCGATGGATCCATCAATAAAGAATTTCATTTTGATTTATATTTTAATTTGTTAATTGTAGGAACGTTAACACGCCTGTGTTAAGCAGACGCCGGGTTTTTTAGGGTGAAAGGTGAAATATCGATGACGCGCGTATGCAAGATTGGAGAAAAAGCTTGCTTCCACTCACATGTTCCTCTCGCGCTCTGTAAACAACTTACCAAAAAAAACTAACCAGCGCCTGCCACGGAGGCTAGGGCTTCCGTTTCCTGTAACCCCTCATTGTGTCGAACTGCAGTATGAGGTGGTTTTGGGGGCGCTGTCGCTCATTTTACCGGCTATTTGCTTAGAAACTGGGTCAAAATGTGCCTCCCAAAACGGTCCAACAGTGCAGTTCGAGATAGCACCTACCTTGTCTCAAGTGTAAGGTCAAAATGGCAAGTAACGCGGAAAACAGGCCGCGAAGGACATCGCGGGAAGGCGTTACATCATTTACAGGGGCATGAAGTACACCCTTCCCACGTCAAAACACCCGCAGAGATCGAGGAATACTAATTTTTCATTGTCACTTAATTATTGGTAGATTGACAAAACCGGATGTGGTAAGACCAAGGGATGCTTCTCTCTTCCATCAGACTGCACCGGAAGTGCCGATTGTAACTATTTATTTACATATCAAGTTTCTGAAGGAAATGTTGTTATGGAGATGAGTGCTAAACAACGCTATGTTTCAGTTGCATTTAATGAGCAACAATTGATGGTAGGTGTGATGCCATTTCCGTAACCGGTTAACGTCTAGAATTGATATGACTAAATCTGACTGACTGGCTGATGGAATGACTGTCTGCTAGACTGATTGACTGACCGACTGACTGTATGACTGACTGAATGACTAACTGACTGATTGACTGACTGCTTATGACTGTTTGACTGACTGACTGGCTGACTTACTGATGGACTGACTGGCTGACTGAGTGGCTAATTGATTACTGGGACTGGTTGGTTGACTGACTGACTGACTGACTTAATGCCCGACTGACTGGCTGATTGGTTGACCGACTGACACACTGGCTATGCTCATCTAGAATTCCATTCCTGTAACTCGTATATTTATTACTTCCCAAAACAAATGTATGGGTTAGTCTCAATTATAAAATCTAATGGTTGAATTAATATGAAAAGTTCCCTTCTAGTTTAATGAACGTTTGTTCTCGTTCTAGTATTCTTAAGTATTTTTCTGCTTGGAGAATATTTGCTACTTTCCTGTGTCAAAGGTTTTTGGTGTAAAATACAGATGAGTTAAAAAAATGAATCTAAATATTGTTTTTTTACTTGATTAAGGACAAAATGGATGCCATTATGTGCGCTACAATGGGAAGCAACCTAGTGGAATTACGTCACTATTATTCACGTGACCACAACATGGACAGGCAAAACCTGGTGAGAAAAAAGATTATCTATAACTCGCCCGCTTTGTCAGGGGTAAAGCTGCTTAGCAGGCACATGAAAATAATAATAGGGACTTAAAAGAACGGGGCGCGCGTGTCTTCCTCGCGCGTCTGGATCTTCTTGTGCCCATATTATTGCTTTGAGTATGACTTCTCTTTCTTATTCCAACTCATTGTATCCCCTTCTCAGTCACTAGCGGTTTGTCCTTTGAAGTCTGTCGCAACAATCCTACAACTTACTACTAGGGACCTTAAGATACGAGGACGGAGACGGCTGAGAAATTGTCGCTGAAAAAGTGAATTCATGTTCTTTCAATCTTCATCGCGATTACTCCAAGTCACTGACTTTTTCAAATGTAGGCGAACCATCCTAAAGTTGAATTCCTAATAACCATATCCAAGTGCAGAAAGAGAGAGGAAATTTCGTCGTCGTTGGTGTACTTCCTCTGCATGTGCAACGTGAAATTAGGCATTTTCACGTCGTAGTCGTGCAGTGGCGGCAAAGAAATCTACAAAAAAGCGTGATGCACGTGCAAAATTGTTGTTTTGCTAATTAAACTTATTGCTTTTGTGGCGTTCCCGTTGCCGTCGCCTTCGCCGTCGTTGGATCTTAATGTCCCTACTTAAAGAAAGTGGG
Source organism: Porites lobata (assembly GCA_942486035.1). Classification (NCBI taxonomy): domain Eukaryota; kingdom Metazoa; phylum Cnidaria; class Anthozoa; order Scleractinia; family Poritidae; genus Porites; species Porites lobata. Next base: position 946,758 of record CALNXK010000167.1, on the reverse strand, counting down.
GAATCGTGACGCAAGTGAAGTGGATTTTTTTATGGTAGTGATCTTAAGGTTGAGCTAACCTAAAGAAAATTGTTTTCAGGCGGGAAACAGCGACATTACTTTAAATAAGATTGTTAACGAGGATGGTGGAATAAAGTGCAGGTAAGTTGCATCTCTTACATTTCAGCGTAAATTGTTTAATTAAGATATTTTGTTAGTTTTAACAACCAGTTGAGGGGTCTACTTCACTAACTATGGTTTGAATGGGTTGTTAACGGTAGTTTGTTTTCAGTTGCTAGTGCTTTTACGTTATAAATGCTATGTGAGGTATGGTATGGCGTACAAGGTTATTTAAGAGGTATCTGACATTGTAGGGACGTTGTGCTGCTGCTGAATGAAGGTACACGGCTGATGTGTTGAGTATGACTGCTATGACAGTTGGATAGATTTGCAGTTGTTTTCAGATTCTTACCGATTAACACTGCCATGCGTTTTTTTAAAACTAGTTTGTTTAGTACAGAAAATGTGTGAGCGCTAAAGGTCTCGGCTGTTTTAAGGCTTTGTATCCCAATCCTTCGAACAATTGCTTGTCTTGTATCGGTAACAGTGAGGCATTTAATTAATTTTCTCCATACCAGGGTCACTCGAAACCTCACTTCAAATGCAGATTACTTTAAAGATCTAACCAAGAAGTGGTACGTCCTTTTTGCCTATGGAACAACAAGTAAGTGTTGCTAACATGCAGATGTCGTGTCGGCTTTGTAGGAAAAATGTTCCATCTAAAGTAGAGCTGTCCAGTTCTATTGCCGATTTTTGTGGCTAGTGTGCGTAATTTATGCATAAATTAGTCAACAATTTTGCACACCACCACCATGGAATAGCGGGGCAAGGCGTTATGAGTGCCTCAAATACGTGTATACGTTAATATGGACAATTTTATGTTTAAGCCTCGTTTCCATGCTGGAATATACACATGATATTTTCGAACCCATATAAATCCCGTCTGAACAAGTTACAAAGTTGCCACCAAAACTTTTCATGTTATTTAGGGTCCCCTTAACACATTTAGACTAGCGGCTTGTTTTCTTCAAGAAATTCCCACGGCATTACACATGCTCCCGGACTATAAAGTCAAACCCTTTTAATACTGAGGGGGAAATAGAAACTGTCCGTATGAACGAGGTGTCCGGTGTGAAAATGTAAGGGCTTTCTTTCCCCAGGGATAAAGCAAACTGTCCGAAAAAATGAGGTGTCCGTATTAAGCAGGTTGAATTTAGAGAAAATGTAAGGGCTTTCTTTCCCCAGGGATAAAGCAAACTGTCTGTAATAATGAGGTGTCCGTATTAAGCGGGTTGAATTTAGAGAAAATGTAAGGGCTTTCTTTCCCCAGGGATAAAGCAAACTGTCCGTAATAATGAGGTGTCCGTATTAAGCGGGTTGAATTTACAGAAAATGTAAGGGCTTTCTTTCCCCAGGGATAAAGCAAATTGTCTGTAATAATGAGGTGTCCGTGTTCAGAAAGCGGATGTCCATAATGCAGGGTTTGACTGTGTAAGTTATGACTCTGTGGATATGACTTTTCCTTTCAAGCACAGATCCACACAGGTTTCCACTGTTTTACGGAAATCATTCAGATTTGTCATAATTAATATATTTTTAATAATAGCAACAATAAAAACTTTCCAAGTTGAAATCTAGAAAATGGTTTAGACAGTCAGTAAATATCCTGTCTGAATGGCTCAGAAACCCTGGAACGGGACTTTGGGGACTTGAAATCCAAAACTTTTCCCTCGGGAGCATGCTCCCGGGCCCCCCGCCCTAGAAACTTGCGCTTTCGGTGCTCGTTTAGGAAATCGGCCAGTATTTAATGTAGATTCGCGCCTGCGCTTCAGGTTTGGGTGTTGCAACACATTACAGGAAGTAATTTGTTTTGTTTTGTGGTGTTTTTTTTTAGCGCCCTCTGGAAGTGGGCAGTATCATCAGAAAAATCGAACGTTCTGGGGGGAGAAGATCGATCTTTCGGTCCCTGCAACGTTAGTAGATGAAAAGACTCAAGTCAAGGATACGGTGAGATATGAATATTCTATTTAACTTCAAGTGAAACTTCTCATTAAGTCGTCATTTAGTCCATCCACAATCGCTAGAAGTGGAGTAGTCTCTCATGATTTTCCCCAGGACGGTAAAGCGAAAGAATGTAACAGCGCGTGTGACATCATCATTTATTAACCTTTGTGTTAAAACCACTTTTAAAGGATACAGCATGCGCAAGTTGTTAGGCGAGCAGACCTCAAGAAAGCACCAGTCTTATAGGAGTTCGCCACTCGCGAGCAATGAGACACGTTTATTTCGCTCTCTCTCCATCTCTCATAAAAAAAAATGAGAGACTATTCATAGTCGTCTAACAAATAGTTTATTCCAATGTTTTGGGAATCCATCTATCTACCTGATCTCCTCATCCGTCCATCCACCCATGGCCATCTATCCGCTCATCCATTCATCTATCCATCCATCCGTCCTTTCAACCACCTATCTAGTACCCTGCGAAGTAGACGCCAACTATTTTTTGGTTAGTTTTTATAGAGTGCGTGCGTCCTCGAAATTTCTTCCTTCGCCCTCATTCGTGCATTTGTCCCTTCCGTTCTTTCTAGCCGGCATCTTACGGGACAAATCCTATGATGTGACCATTTTAAGTAATGAAACCGCTTTAGCAGACCTTGAACTTGGCATTGTTAGGTTCTTTACTATTTTGCAAATGATAAATAAATAAGTAACGATTTGGAGGTTGCACATCCACATAGTGGTTCTTCGTCTACCTGATTTCTGGTCGAATTGGTATTTGGTTTTTGAGAAGAGGGGAAAACCGTAGTACCCGGAGAAAAACCTCTCGAAGCAAAGGAGAGAATCAACATCAAACTCAACCCACATATTGCGTCAACGCTGGGATTAATGATATTTAACCTTTGATGCAAACTTTGACTTTAGGGCAGCCTTGCATCTGCGTAACATCTTTTTGACACGAACTTTGAAGCGTTCATTTTGGCGTACTTTTTTCACAGATCACCAAGGACGGATGCGGGGAAACTAAAAGCTGCTATTCTGAGCCTGCGGACTGTAAGGGCAGCAGCGACTGTAGCTACTTTGTAACCATCAAACCCGTGAAGGGAGGAGATGGTCAAGGTGAAGTCACCGAGGTGGAATTTGAAATCAGTTCCAAGAAGCAGTGGGCCTCTATTGGTTTTAACACAGAAAAAAAGATGGTAAGAACGATCCTTCGTTAAGAGATACTATTTTGGCGTTACTCATACTACTGCGTATCGTGGCAAAGCAAAGGTTTACGAAAGGGGAAGGTTGCAAAGAACCGTGCGAGACTTGCGCGCCTACCACGCGCGAGAAGCCACACTTTCTGCTCTTCGCGCCTTGCAGGCAGTGGGTCACCAGAGCTACAGCCCTGAGCCCATTTGTTCGGAAGGTGAATATTGCGCGTTTTCATTTCAAGGTCATACGAAAATCGCTCTAACCCATTTCCGAGTTCCAAAAACTCTCACTTTCCAAACGAGGCTGAAAAACCTTTCTTGTAAAAGTAAGTCTATTTGCATGAGAATGAAAAATCATTTACATATCAATAGCTTCGCACTTAGCCACGCTTTGAAACAGAGGCATGCGGCAACTTGCAATTGGCCTACTCAGGTCAATTCTGATTAACACAAATTACATTTCAGGGTGGAACAGATGCATTGATCTGTGAGAACATCAACGGGCAAGTTTCTGTGGAACACTACGTGGCTGATAAGGGTTATGGAACGCCCACCAAGTCCAATCCTGTGAGTTTATCATACTGAGGCACTTTAAGCCATCGTTTTAAAGTCCACAAGTAGTTTGCAACCGATCAGGCCCTTTCCTAAAATACGGCGTAAAAAATTATGTCCAATCACAGTAGAGGCCTAGAGTCCAATTACTCAATCAGAGCTCAAAGCAAGTGGATTCCTCGAGTGTTTCTTGGTGTTACGGAAACTATTTGTTGGCTTCACACTAGAGCTTCAAGTATAATGTAAGTGCACTTGGAACCTACCTTGAGTGTGAAGGGGTAAAATGTACCCACTTCCATTCAACTTTACTTGGTGACCATGGAAACGTTTGTAGTTCAAAGCAGTCGGAGTTCGCCACCAAGTATAGGCTACACCACCCTTGAGAACACACTTGAGCAATAAGAAATGGAAGACATGTGCACGATGCGCACGTGCAACGGGGAGATTGACAGCTTTTACTTCTAGTAAAATACTATGTCAACAAGTGTGAAGCCATGTTTTCTACAGAACGACTTAAGATTCCAAGAGCACTTGAATCAAGTGCTTACTTGAAGCTAACTTTGTTTTTAGTGTGAAGCCAACAATTGTTGGCTAGCTATTGCTTTGTGATGTGGATATTAGGGCCATTTATACGAGGAAAAATAAGACGCGTATTAAATAAGACGCGAACGTTCCGTATAAACGGCACATTTCGTCTAAAATAAGACGCGACTTAGCTAAGACGCGTCTTATTTTAGAACAGCCCATAACACCTGTTCTTAGATCGAGAAAAACTTCGTATAAATGACATAAGACGCGAACGCATAGTACGCATGCGTTAAGTTTCGGCGCGCCATGTTGGACTGCCGTTGCTATGGGCAACATTCACATGAAAACGAGTCAAGAACAGAAATAAGTCGCGAACCATTTATACGAGCTGTTCTCATCTTAGATAAGACATGCTCGTATAAATGGTACAGTTCGCGTCTTATTTAAGACGCGTCTTATTTTTTCTCGTATAAATGGCCCTATTGTTCAGTGTCTATTCGATATTTTGGGATCAATTTAGGTTTCTGGGAAACTGCCCACCTACCCCTCCCCTAACTCAACGTGCAACATGTGCGTCTCACTTGGGGCAAAATATTAGGTTAGGGGAGGGGTAGGTGGGCAGTTTCCCAGAAACCTAAATTGGTGATAATTGCACCAATCCTCACCACCAAGAAACTAATGATTTATCCGTCATAAGCCGGCCATGCGCGGGAAAACCGATACAAGCGTATCACACTAATTGGTTAGTCGTACCTCTATTTTGTTTGTTTGTTTTTTGTCAATCAAAGAGATCTGAACAGACTTTTTACTATAACTTAGAATATTTGTGGAGGATTTTTATGGTAGTATTTAAGCTTACTAATATTGTTTTTTTGTTTGCTTGTTTAATTCTTTTCCAGAAACCTTCCTCTTTAGAGCAAACATCGCAAAAATCAGAAAGTGGAATAATAAGCTGTCAGTAAGTTAATTACGTTACTTTTATTTATGTTTCAGAGTTTCGACAGTTATGACTTTTTAAAACGCTGAATCTCCGGTACTGTTTTCTTGCAATCGCGATATACCATTCTGCGTTTTTTTTTTTTTGGAGTGTGTCTGTTTGTTTGTTTGCTTCTTGTGGAAAAAAGTTTAAAATCTTTATTTGTAATTTTTTTCTCTCTATTTTTTACTGTAGATTTAAAAGAAAGATGCAGGATCCTGACATGATTGACCTAACGAATCCATTGTACCTGGTGTATGTCAGCGGACCCACAAGTACGTCACACAATAATATTTCCTAATTTCCGATGCATGTTACTAAGTAAAGAAGACTACAACAGAAAGAGCAATGCATACGGAGCACTACAAATAAATACATACACTTTAGGCAACTTTTATGTTGGGGTACATGCAAAGCGCCAGTGTTGACAAATTAATATTGAAACGAAAGAATAAAAAACGTCTTTCTTGATATCTGGCGGATCAAAACTCTTGAAAGAGATAATGTAGTCGTAATGGCGCAATTTAACAAAAAAAGAAAATTCATGACACATTGTTATACATTGTACTCACTATCTGCCTTCTCATTAACTAAGAGCCTACAGTTAATTTTGGAAATCAACGTAACCTACAGATCTGTTAGATAACTTCTAGCAGATAACTAAGATATCTGTAGGTAGCACAACTAGCAAACAGGAACTAGCTGTCCATCCTCTCTTAACCCTTAAAGTCGCAACAGTGACCAACATCAATTTTCTCCTAACAAGGGGTTACGAAAATCAAGTTTTTTCGCGTAGTTTCGAAAAATATTCAACCCGGGAAAGCTTCATCGTACTATTTTTTACCTGAAAAATTAGTGCAGTTATTTTTATTGGAGAAGGTTTAGCCCTTTCCCGGTCGCAAAATGATTAAACTTCAAAAACTGGATAACTTGTTCCCGCCACTACGACATTCTCGCTAAAACTCGTAGTAGAATGACAACGTCTACCACATTTTCCCGCCAAAATGACGTTGATTCACGCGCGAACACTACTTAGTATTGAGAAAATCTCGTTCTTGTAGTCGTCCTCGTCTTAGATCTAAAGCTCTTTAGTAGGTTTTATCTCTTCTTTTTTCTTTAAAGGTGGTAATACGATCGGTCAGCACCCTCCATCGCCTAAAACAAGTCCACAGAAGGTCGAGGTTTCTAAAGTTGTGGTGCTTACCGGAGAAAAGAAAGACTCCACTTTGATAAAGGCACATGGTGAGCTGTTTTGAGTATATATTATGGAATCATTGTGAATCTGTAATTCGGATATAAGAGACGCTCTTTCTTACTTAACAGTGCGAATCACTATACCCCTGCTCAGGTACATCTGTACATCTCAGTTGTGTGGTGTTGGGTTGCTAAAAATGTACTGTGAGTGAATTTAGAGATTGAAAAATCTAGTTAATCTTAGTAACTCTTCTCTGGGATCTTAAGCTCTTTACAAGCACTGTATAAGAAAATATCATTAATTTATCGGAGGCGGACTCGCTAATGAGAGTCATACTTATTTATCTTATGTCAGAACATATCTCCCAGCTATGGTTAGAACCAAAATTTCTTAGATGCATAGATAACCACATTTTCTTACCCATGGCGCTGCGCTGCGCACGCTTCGCGCGCGAGAGAGCTCCACTATAACTTTGTATTGCTTGTCTTTTTAGGATGTTTAATGGTAATCGCTTGGATAGGGTTTGCCTCCATTGGAATCTTTATGGCTCGCTTTACGAAGGTAGCATTTGGTGACAAAGAACTGTTGGGCACTAAAGTCTGGTTTACGGTAAGATATGATAAAGATCATTGGATCTTTCTCGTTTTTTATAATAGCCAACAAAAAGTTTCTCCTTACAATACCAATACACAATCAACAGAAGTTACGAAAATTAATGAAATGATCACCAAACGAAAACAACTTTGGTCTTTGATTTCTTTGTTGAAATCAGTCTGGAGAAATTGTAAGTGGATATTTTGGGGCTTTCAAAAAAGGGTGAAGTGGCAAGCGCGTGCGCGGTTAATTGCTTATATCGCAAGTTTTGCGACCACCGATTGCTCCACCTCGATCAAACTTGCTCTAAAGCGATAAGACGGTTTAGTGCGGTTGTTAGATACATACATGTTGCAATCGCGATCGCTCTATTGGCGTGGTGCATGCTGAATTGCAGTTGCTTTTTCTCCATAGCCATCTTGATTGTTGTAACTATTTTTGTTTGCTAATGCACGATCTAAACCTCCGAAACAACGTCACAGTTTTTTTCTTTTCTCGTCGTTGGTGTTTTCGTTGGTCATGCGTGTCGAGCCTAAGGGGCGTCTGTATACGGTGGAACCTCCATATAACTAGCCTGCGTAGCAAGCGTTTCCAATCGAGTTATTGCGCGAAAGTTAGAGCGGAAGCAAAAAAAAAAAGTTGAAGGGGGAGGGGGAGGGGAGAAGAGGAAACCCCCCTCCCCCCCCCCCGTCATTAATTTTTTTTTTTGCTTTTGTCCCAGCTTTCTAGACGAACCTCGCGAGGAAACGCTTGCTACGCAGGCTACCATATAACGAAGTTCTCGGTATAACAAATTATTTTCTTTACACCAGTAAAAGCAAAATATATGAAAAGAAAAGTAGATATAACGAAACCTCGTTATGGCGAACAAATATTGCTACTCCCGTGGCCCTTCTTTATATCGAGGTTCCACTCTAATCTGCCGTTGTTAAAATGACTATTTATTTTACTCTCTGCTAGTTTCACCGAATCTTGATGATCTGCACAGTCTTGGTGACGATTGTTGGTATTATCCTCATTTTTGTTTACGCCGGACACTGGGTAAGAATTATAATACTAAAGCTAATGATCCTGGAAATTTTTCCCCATTATGGAAACGTGCTAAATTAAAAAATGCGGAAACCGTCACACAAGAGAGCGTCCATCTCTTCGTTCAATCAGGCGTGGATGCACAGCGTGTAAGACTTTCAGGTTATTTATAGGTACCGCTCTTTCGCCGAAAAAAACAGCCCTATCTTAGTTAATCAGAGCAAATAGAATTTCCAGTTCTAAGTTTCAATATCAGTGGCCTTGAGGACAGTACATGCATTTTGCAAACAGTATTCTTGAAGCAGTTTACATAAAGAACATAAAAGAAAACTGTTCAATTTTCGTATTCATTAATCTCCCAATTTGCTGCTTCCGTTGGTCAACCGGAAAACGAAAACAACGTTCAGACGTTTAGACGAAGAAGGCCCATATTCTACTATCGATGTGTCAAAAAGAAAAGTTGGGTCTGAGGCGCTGAACTGAACTTCCTAGGAACCGTGGCAAAACTTCTTGCCTCTCGATTAACAAAAAAAAGGTTTTGAAAATTTTTTTTTTTTTACCGTCAGATGTCTGGTGCTCACCCTATCACTGGAATTATTGTGCTAGTCCTTTCTGTCATTCAGCCAATCGCGGCGGCATTCCGACCCCACCCTGGAGATGACAAGTATGTATTCTTCATTACGTTCAAGGAATTCAGAGACGTTGTAAGAGCCATTGATTTGTTGTTGCTCACTGATTATTCTCTTTCTTCTTTGCAGTCGATACCTTTTTAACTGGGCGCACCGTGCTGGTGGAATCTTCGCCCTTATTTTGGCTGGTACGATATCCTCCCATAGATCTTTAACCCTATCACCTCTAGGACAAGTTTTGTCACTCTTTATCAATCTAAGGTCCAATAGTGACCAACATAAATTTTCTCCTGACAATATCGATACACAATCAAGAGAAAGGTTATGAGAATTAATAAAATGGAAAATGCTTTGATTTTTAATCTAACTCTCAATTTGTATGTGCGATACGTTTTCGTTATGGAATTTTTGTGCGCGTTCCTCAGACGGCATTTCAGCATTTCGCTGTAACCTGTTGTTGTTGTTGTTGTTGTTTTTACCTCTTTCAGTGGTCACCGTGTTTCTTGGTATTCTCATTTATAAGGATGAGTTAGGTTTGGATGATTCCCCTCTGTACGCCATGATTGTCTACTGCGTGGGCGTGGCATTCGTGATTGCCTTTGATATCTACCTTTCCTGTAAGAAGAGGGACCACAAGACGGCAAGTTTTACCATGATAGGAGAGAAAGAGGGTGAGTCCGGTTAATAGCTGAGTAGCAATCGGTTGGAGGGAGGGGGTACTCTTATCTCTTAATGCATGATTTTGTTTGGGACGTCACACAACGCTTCTTTCTAAAATTAGAACGGTTGCGTGACGACCTAATCTCATCGAGGAGATGCAATTAAGGCCAAACGATCTAAAAATAACGAAAAAGTCTTGCCGGGTTGATCAAAGCAGAACGCAGAAAATTCAAATCGTAAAAGGCCCAGCTGCCTAACCTCGTTCCCAGTTCCTCTCTCTCCCCCCTTTTTTTTTGAGCGAGAAGAAGAGAGGACCCCGGGATCAAGGCTGTCACTTCCATAGAGCGTGGCGTCTGACGTCACAGCTAACGTTCAGAGACTCAATCTGTTTTCCCTCTTAACGTTAGGTTTGTCTTTGCGTTTTATGACTTTAAACTAAAACTCTTTTCCAAAAAAAATAGTCTCCTTCACGGCCGTTCTTTGTGTCGTGACGCTACGCTCCTCTCTACCGAGCAGACTACCAAGAAAAGGGTTCGTATCGAAATTTTCAAACTCCAGCAAGGTACCTCAAAGGCACGGAAAGCAGCAATATATTATTGTCTTTGGTTTTCTGTCATACGCTGTTTTTTAAAAGTACATAATTTATACTAACCACCTTCGCCCCTTACATTAGTCTATACTAAGTACAATATATACTAGGTATTTTTCAAAACCTACGTAACTTACACTCATTTGTGTATTTTAACCCTTATCACTTAGCCATGAAACTGGTAACAGTAGATGCTAACAAACCTGGAGGTAAAAGTTCCTGACAATAAGTGATAACAATGGCATGATGTAATGTAATTGCTAACTTGTGCTAATCATCTAAGCGTTTTCTTCTCTCCTTTTATTAATCAAACTCTCTGCTTTGATGATTAATGTTAATCCACATCATCTTGTTGATAACAAATAATAGTAAAATACTTAATGTAGAGCTTTAGTCCTCTTGCTTGCGTTCAGGGATTTTATTTCGCCAAGTAAAGAAATTTCGAATAAGAAGCAAGTTTTTCCCAACTGCCAGCAAACCTGAGCTAGCACGCTTGGAATAATCTAGAGTGTCAAATCCATAATTTACTAAATGCTGGCCAGAGCTCTTTTTTGCCAATAGACTTATAAAACTTGACATCAAACCACACTGCAGCGCAAGAAATTCAATTATTGTAGCTGTTTATGTGATGATTCCACCCAACTAAGTTTCTAATTTCTCTGTTGTTTTTGTCTTGGGACACTTACATTTTAAGCATCTTGGCTGCGCGTAATGAATATAAAAGAGGTTTGCATACGCGCTGCGCTGCAGACACAAATAAACGAATAAGCAAAAGATTCGCGCGTCGTATTTCTGTAGGAAACAGGGTAGATTAGGCTCTAGGGAAAAGCCTCTTGGTTTCTAATCGGTTTTGGAGCATTAAGGGATGTGCCGTCGCTTGGCTCGTCTTTCCTCTGAAAGCACGCGATGCCTGGAAACTAGGCAGCAATATAGAAAAGATTTGAACAGATTTTGCTCATAGATTTTTTTTGCTTTCGTTTAAAAGGTGGTCATGTTCAGGTGGAGCAGTCGCCGGAAGAGGTTTGTACAAAGTCTTATTGTTGTTCCTTGTTAAAGAACAGGACTGCGCCATGAAGAACACCATGTTAGCTCCACTGTCCAATGGACATCGTTTGTCGTGGTCTAGTCGATCACTTGTTATTGATCACGACGTTTTGACAACTTACTGCGGGACTATTAGTAGCACAGTGGTTGTTAATGAATAGAGTGATTTAGCAACAGAACGGGAACGTCGGCTAACGACCGGAAGACTTGCCTGCGTGCAGACGTCTCCTATTTCCTTTGTTGCACGCGGAAAGGGTCCCTTTTCCCCGTGCAACAAAGGAAATAGGAGACGTCTGCACGCAGGCATCCGGAAGACGCGCGGAAAGGGCTGATCGCGACTTCCGGTGCCCAATTTGCCGCTGTGCCTTTGGTCAAGCTTTTTTATTTCCGAGCGCCTACGTCATTGCCGTGGTGTAGTCTTTCCTTAACCAGCCAATTATTGCATTTTGAATCGCACGTGTGTTTGTTGGCACCAACCATGAGTAAGGTTCGAAATGCAGTAATCAGTTACAATCACTCTGATGTTACACGGGACGATTCGCAACGACGATTTTTAGCGCAAGACATCGTTGCAATGTAGGAACAATGTTGTAACTATTCGAAACAATGTCGCAACAATGTTGCAACGCTGCGTTGCGCTAAAAGTCGTCGTTGCGAATAGTCTCGTGTAACATCACCTTCACAGTCCCGCACAGCAAATCGACACCGTGACCATCTGAAGTCCAACAGTAAGTACGCTATTTTGAGCGTTTCCTGTCAGTTGTTTTTCGGGCAAGCTCTCACAATGACAGGGGCGCAGTTGCACTAATTTGTATGTTAATGAACAAAAAGACAAGGTTGCCTTAGCCTGTAGGGAAACTTGGTCGATCAGTAACAGTTTTTGATAACTTTTAAGTCGTTTGTTAGTGAATCTCTAGTCCTTGGAAGCTCTTTCTCCAGCTTGACACGCGCGAGTAGTATTAACCCTATTTCATTCTTCTCTGTTACTTTTTCAGCTCGCCGTATCTCACCGCCGTCTCATGCTGGGCTTTTTAGTTCTCCTTGTGACCGGCATAGTGATCGCACTTATAGTGCTGATAGCGGTTGCAGAAGCGGGAGAAGAAGGCGACCATCATTGAAACGAGACAATTAACAGTTGTATGGCGATAATGTATGTTTTATCCTCTGTTAACTGATGTTAACATAATAACGGAACATAGCTTTGTGCTCCTCCATGGTGTTTCTTCGAGATGAGAGTGTAAGATTCGGAGAGTGTGCAATAAAGAAAACTAGACGAACTACCTTCTCGAATCCGGTAACACGCAATAACCTTGTGAGACTTGCATGGACATAACACAAGAAATAGATACTTACCTAAATTTCAAAACCCGAAAACTGAACGTGGTAAATAACGCGTTACTATAGATACATTAGTGACTGGAGAACTCTCCCCAATCTTTTAACGAAACCCATGCCTTGTAAAGTTTTTAAATTGGACTTAAGGGCCAAATATTATAGTTTGTAAAATTTTCATTTCATCCTTTTAGTCGTTAGCCTTTGAATTTTCATGATAGTTAATCTTTTAGTCTGACTGTATTTTTTTTAAGTCATCTAGCCTTTTTAGCCTTTCAACTTTGTAACCACTAGCTTTTTAGATCTGATTGTTATTAGTAGTTTTAGTATTATTTAATCTTAGTCAGAGGACCTCCCTCATAGCAACTTAATGTAACGGGAACTTCCTTTTTAACGATTGTTATTATTATTACTATTATTATTATTATTAACCTATATGAATCGTGGAGTCCGCTGTATTGTAACAAATACTCAGGAGGGGATGTTCATTATATTGTTATCCCAACACCCAACAGAGGCTGCGAATACCGCCATCTTAGTCGAATTTTCGGAAAAATATCTGTTCGCCATTTTCTGCCTCTCCTAGGGTTTTCGAACATATAAAAAATGGTATAATCCCCTAAAAGTTCACCTAGAATTTTCAGGAGCCTGTTTTCGCTCCCTCGGATCACTAGATGTCGAGGAATCCGAGATGAAAAATTTTTAGGTGATAAAAATATGCCTATATCTACCGTTTAAATGCTAAAATACATTCAACAATGCTATGTTTAAGTGGTTTTGAACTATGTTCTCGTTGGGTGCCCCTGGCTCCTCGCCACTAGATGCGAGGAGAGACTGCTGTATTCGATCCTTTCGTATTGTGTCTTTAACAATAGGAAAAACTTGTTATTGATAACAAGGGGGCAAAATAATGGCTTAGGGGAGGGTTAGGTGGGCAGTTTCCCAGAACCCTAAATTGATCCGATAATAAATTAATCGCATTACGTTGTATTTCGTTATTTCAGGTTTTTTCTGCAGGAGAAGAGAGTTACATCACCACATTCCAACAGATGATTAGTAATCCGACTTAATAGAAGTTAAGCATGAACTCAGTTGAAGAGGGAATTATTGTTTTGCTGTTAATTGTATTTTTAGTTATATTGGAAACTTTTATTAACTCAGTTGTAGATATTTTGTTTTTTGGCCATCTTAGCTTAAGAACAAACAAAAAGCAAACTGCGGTGATAAACGTAAGGAAATATAAACGTATTTCTGGAAAGAAAAAAAGACTTTAACTTGAAGTTTCGCATGTTCCAACGTAGATCTTCAGAAGTACTAAACCGTTTAATAACAACAGAAATTTAAATGTAGGATAAGTAACTAATCAAAGAAACAAAAAAAACATATAGTAGAAAATTTGCATGTAAAGGAAAAAGCATCAAATGAAAAAGGTAAAGTTTTTCATTTTCATTTAGGGAAGGTTGTAAATCCCTAATCAGCAGAGTCTCGTAATAATATGAAATGGAACCATTTCGAAATTTTGGCAAGAGGACGGCCGGACACCCATTGCAAGATAAAAGAGACTCTGCTGATTAGGGATTAGGGAAACGCGAATTTTAAAGTCATTTCTTTCCGGAAATGCGTTGATATTTTCTTATGTTTATCACCGCAGTTTGCTTTTTGTTTCTTTTTATTAACTCTTTGATGTCTAAGTTCTTTACAAGCCAGGCGTGGTTGTCCTTGAACAGCCTGTGCTTTGTATATGTAAGCAAGACATTATCAAGTTGACTTTTCGGCTCACATATTGAAGCATATTTATGTTCATCTATTTCATTTTTTATGTAACCGATCCTTAGATTATCTCTGTGTAAACGAACACGAATAATAATAGAATTGTTATTGCCATTACTATAACAGTAATGTTTTGCTTATCAAAAACCAATTTCGTTAAAGAAGATAAAAAAGCATTATGTAACTCTATTTTGTTTAAGGAACAGTCTTTCATTTCACTTATGGTGGGATAAGTGGTTCAGGAAGGGAGTGTTCTGGATGATCTCGGAAATGAACTAGCTATAGGTTAAGAAAGGCATTATATTCCCCCCTACAAAAAAACTCAAACCTGCAATTATTTCCTCGTAGAATGCTCGAAAAATCTCTTATTTTTTGCGATCCTTTTTTGGGGGGGCATTCTTGTGTGAGTGCGCTCTGTATTTTATTGTAAACAGACTTGTTTTCACAAGGAAAACACGGCGCTATCTTCCCATTGGTCGGTGATAGAAACATTCTTCTTTAATGACTTCGCTCTTTGAAATTAAATCCTCTTTATCAACTCATAAATAATTCATGACGACAAAAACAAGAAATCTCTACTGGAGGTTTCGATTGTAGATCCTTGTTAGTTCTCTTAATTTTACCATGAAATTCTGCGGACAGTTTGGCTTTATGTTTCTTTAAGAATGTTAATGTTCATTCCAGGACCTTCATAGTCATGATCGATGATCGTCGAATTCCGTGAAATTCTTGAACATAATAAGCGCTATTCGATTCACGTGCGTGCAAAATTTAGTAGAATACAAAGTAATTTTACTTTACACTTATCAACCGGATGTTTTATAAGGAAAAATAGGGCAGAGGTGAGAGGGTTGGGTAATCATCACAAACAGACTCTGTACCCGGAAATGGACAAGCATATGGCCAGATTCCCAAGGTGCACCACACATTCTCTAAAACTCGAAATCGAAAGTTGAAGTAAGAATTCCCTCCCACATTACAATTTCGGTAAATTAAAAATTATCGAGCGTAAAATCTGAAATTGAGACAGTTTGTTTGCATAATTCTAACGATTTAGAGATTTTAACTTTAGTTTAAAAGTTATATAAGTTTTGCAGCCTCGTTCCTCGTATGTGGTAAACATTTCCACAATTTTGATATCCTATACCTCCACCACTACCAAAGGTGGTCCATACACCTTAGACAGTTCTGGTTGTATGCCGTCCACAGAGAGGAGAACCTCAGCTCTATTAACCCTTTAAGCCCTAAAAGTGATCAGCATCAAGTTTCTCCTTGTAATATCAATGCTTTGTAAAACAGAGTGGTCATGAGAATTACGAACATGATCACACGAGATGAATTTGCTTAATATTTTAACAACTTCTCCCCACTTCTTCTGTAGGAAATGAATAAGGACAACAAATGAGAATTCAAATTTTGATCTTAGGGTTTAAAGGGTTAAATCACACGTACAAGCCGGTACGCATACATTCCCTCCTGGCTGCAAATGACCTCGAATGATTTGAGAATCAGCCTTTGCGCATTCTTACCGTCCCTATTAACAAATACCATCAACTGAAGTGATACAAATCACTTTGACTCTGAAGATGTAGAAAGGTCAGTCACTGTCAACAACAGTCCTATTCGGGACTATGTTCACACGGACGATCGTGCTCAACTTTAATACTTATGAAATGACTCCTGGGTTCAATCCTGTCACAAAAGAATCAGAGCTAAACCGACCATGAACCTCACATTTCAGCTTCTATTTTCGCATATCGTTTGATTTGAATATGACAGTGAGTGCCAAGTTCCGCTTGGCCTGCGTAGCAACCGTTTCCAATCGAGTTATGGCGCGAAAGTTAGAGCGGGAGCGAAAAAAACAAGGTGGAAGTGGGAGAGGAAGGGGAGAAGAGGAAGTTTTTCAAAATCGTGGAGTTTGCGGGCAAGCGTGTCCTGATATCCCCTTCCTGTCCCCCGTCATTCCTTTTTTTCTTTGCTGTCGTCCCAACTTTTCTCGGCGAACTCGCGCGGAAACGCTTGCTACGCAGGCTAAGGTCCGCTGTAAGTATCCCGGTTAGCAAAGGAGGCGCCGTTTCATCCTTTTGCGTGCGGAATTTAAGTAGAATTCCACTTCTATGTTGCTTGACGCTTCCCTTACAAGTTTGTATTGAGTAAACGACAGTTTTGAAATTTTCGGTGCGGTGGGAAATTCTTTCTCCAGGCAGAAGTATAGAAAGAAAAGGCAGGAGTGAGTAGAAAACCCGGGGGGGCTTGGGTGAATTTTAGCCCCTACCCCATTATAGTTAGTCTTCCTAGCAGCCGTTTTTTGGATGTCACGCAACGGGCCCATGCGTCACATTCAAAAAACGGCTGCGGGGAAGACTACATTAGAGTCTATTGTGTGGCGAATTTCAGACCCCATTTTAGTCACTTTTGGGCAAAAGTAATTTTGGCGATCCCACCTTAGTCACTTTCTATTTATGTATCTTAACCTTATCCTAAAAATTATCCTAAAATGAATTGACCCATTTTTTAAATTGAATGAAGAACAGTTTACGTTTCACCTACAATACAAACACTCTTGTACGTTTGCCAACCATAAATATCCATAAATATGAAGACCTATCTTACCGCGAAAATACGAAAATGTGCGACCCCATGCTCGTAACTCTATCGAAAATGCGACCCCATTATAGTCAAACCAGTCGTGAAAAGGCGACCCCATCCAGCGGCACATCCTCATTAGCCTCCTATAGATCGCTTTCGCTGTCACGCAACAAAAAAAAAGTAAATTGGAAACCGTCCAGTGGAAGAAGCCAAGAAAATGGATGTTATAAAAGACTAATGTATAAACAATTTTTCCAAGTCTCAGGTCTTTGTGGACCATAGTTTGAGAGTAATTTGCCGAAACATTTCACGCACCTTTGTAGAGCTTTGTATGGAGACGCCATATTGGTGTACAGTTATGGCCGCCGGGAATGAACAAAAACATCTCGAGTTCACTTTTTCTACAAAAGCTCTTTATTTTCACTGGAGAACTAACATACGTGCGCATAAACATGTCTTCTAATATTTGAAATGGTTATACTGCTGAAAGTCAAGAGGAGAGACTTTTTTTCAACGAGACAGCATTCCTATTTTGGTGTCACGCACTTTGAAAACCAGGAAGTTCTCGAAATGAAACATGCTACGGGAATGGAAACTCGTGCAAAGATTTATTTGTTGTTTATCTTCAACCTAGTGTAAATAAGAATTCTTAAAACTTTACAATGTGATGACGTCACTGTGAAAACCATCCATAATAAGGAAGAAAATTATCACGTACAAACCGTAAGTTGTACAATGGACCCGGAAATAAACACTACACCTCTACCGGTTGAGCTGCTACAAAGGACCTTTGTTTACCGTGATTCTCAAGCGGTTCAAGGCACTTCCTCCTTGTAGCGAGAGTTCTTGAGTCGTTTGCCGTCTGAACCAGGCTGGTCGCCTCTTTTGCCTCCCTCTGTGAGAAATCTTCAAAGGATCATGACCACCAGGTTTGAGGTAATTTTCATTCTTAGTATCATTGGATCTCTTGACTATTGAACAGAAACACGCTGCGACCCTCGAGTTATGAGGATTAGATTTTTACCTCCGCAAAGTATGAGATACATGGAATCTCGATCGTTGCAAGAGACAACTGCCGAACAAAATATGTTTCACAAAAGATTCTTCTTTCTTTATACGTTTCCGCGGTGAATCCTTATTCTTCTTATTGACACCAATGGCATGACATGTATGAGCTACGTATCTAGTGTATCTAGTGTATGTAATTGTGGCAATCGTTTGTCTTATTATATTCCGTCCTACATAATTTTTTCATTATCTTTGCTTCAAATTTTGATTATTCAAATGTATTTGAGTTGTCATGTGTGTGTCATAAGTGCTCTGGATTGTTCAGACCAAAGCTACCCAAGAAACGACGAAGAGGTCAGCTATTTTTCACAAAAATTGCGTAAGTTGGTTTCACTCTGGGGTTAAGCGCTACTAAAATGTCTTGTGTCAAATGAAAACATAAGCACAAGCATGCACAGATTAAGGTGGATAAACTTGGCTGCCCCATAGATTTCGTCACGTTCACAAAAGTTGAGAGAAGGGTTCAGCAACCTGAATAAACAGTACAACGTTAGGCTCTTTACAAGAACTGATATCTGCGGAAATATCAGCAATGAAAAATGCAAAATATTATGTCCTTGAGGCAAATATGTTAATATGTGTCTTTGCTAGTAAGACAGCTAAATGTACAATAGCAAAACAGGCTCAAGTTGTCGAAAGCTGAGTTTTAGCAATTCTATCATTTTTATAATCCTTCAGAGTTAATTTGAATTATTAAAAACTGAACCATTAGATAATGCAATTCTAGAGCTCTGATTGGCTTAGCTATCATAGTATATGAGCCATTATACCATGCTCTTCAAATATGGTAACTGTACGCGTCTGCTCAAAACAAGCTGAAAATCGGTTAGTTTACAAATTAAGTCGCGAAGAATTCTCGATATTTTGTGGGCGTTTTTAATAAAACAATTATTCCCACTTACGCTGGTTGGATATCTGCTACGCGCCTTGTTGTCATATATATCTATTTTGAACGAGCACCTGTGCTCTTAGGGGTTAACGTGGGTAAATAAATTACTGTATTGTTGTATTGTACCATCTCACATCCAACGTGCACTCATGGAATAATTGTTAACTAAAATTTTTCTTATGTTTTAGTCATTCCAGGTTGCATTTCTTGTCCTTCTGCGCATGACCCAGCTATGGGCCTTTTCTGAAGGTCCGCCACTGAGCACGTGCGAGACCATGGAGCCAAAACATCACACCAAGGCGCAATTAAGCCCATCACCTTACAACATCTCTGTGTCCCGAAATTCTTATTCCACAAACGACACCCTTACAGTGACTATCAGTGGATTGGGATCACAGAAATTCAATGGATTCATTTTGCAAGCTCGTGGTATGAACAGCTCAGTGGCTTGGCCAGTTGGAAAATTCACTGAAATTCCTGAAGAAGGTGCGATGAGAATTTCCCTTTCCCATTCAACTTAAAGATCTGGGCCAGGTCCCTCGAAAGATGGTTAAGTTTAACCCAGGATTAAGCCAAACTTTAAGTAACGGTTTCGTTGGTTCACTCTCTAACAGCTTCTAATAACTTAAGTCTCGATCTGTTTGCTTCCTAGGTGCTCAGTTTGTATTCTGCTCTGGAGGAGACCCTACGGTAATAAGTCATTTGCCGTCATTGCGCTTGTTTAGACCCGAGCAGTTCCGCAGGGGCGGATCCAGGATCTTTTTTATGAGGGGGTGCACTCGTCTCTTGCTCTACTTCAAAACCAATAAACCACAAAGTTTTTTTGTTTTTTTGCAGAATACTTGTTGTATTAGAAAACCGCAGGTCATCTCAGGGATGGGTGCGCACCCCCTGCACCCTTCCCCTAGACCCGCCCCTGTTCCGGATCCAGATCTTGAGATAAGGGGAGGGGGGGGGGGCGGCTCTCATCCAGACCCTTAGATAAGGGAGGGGGGGGACCGGTCTCCAAAAACATTTTTTTCGGCCCTTTTGGCCTCAGTTTGGTCTTAAAATAAGGGGGAGGCCGTGCCCGCAGTCCCCTCTCCTGGATCCGCCACTGCCGAGTAAGTTACCTGTTTGGTAGTAATCTGCAACTTGAACCGACGGCTGTAAACTAAAATCTCAGGTCTGGAAATCTTGGATTTGGAAAGTCTTTTAAAACAAGTTCATCTTGAAAGACAGCTAGCTATTACTCTGGTGAAAACGTAGAAAAATTGCAAAGGTTGAATTTCATTTTTCACGAAGACAAAAGTCAAGTGTAACTCAAAGGCAACTAATAGTCCTTGTTTACTTAAGCTACATGTATGATCAATGTTCATGAGAAAAAAATATTGTTTTCTTTTTCAGAATACAGTTGGGAACAACAATCCTAAAAAACTGAAGTGGACTTCCCTCGATTTTAAATGGAAGGCTCCCACGATGAGCGCTGGGGATATAATTTTTTTGTAAGATTAAGTTTTAATAGGGGTAGCCTGTGATAAAGAAACATTTTTGAAAATTTCTAGGTAAAGCGAAAACGCAATGCGAGAGCAATTTCGCTGCTACGCCTCCTCCTCCTCCTCATCGTCGCTGACAAATTGGATGGAGAATCAGGTTTCGTCGTCCGCGCTAGGTTTTGGGACAATTTTGTGCATAGATTGCAGAGAGCATGGACCCATTTCTAGCAAGTCCCAAAAATTTTCGGTGACTCGGAATACTGCTCAGTGTTTTTCTTTTTTTCTGCTGTAATGTTTACATTCAAAAACTTAATACGTTGAACTAAATAGCTTTGCATGCAGTTCGACAACACTAGCAGTTAAAAAAACGACAAAATGTACTGGCTTGTGCATGAACTTGGATCTCAAAATAATTTAGGTTACCAAGCCAGAGTCTTCAGCTGGACTGATCGTTGCGTTTGGGCCAGGGAAGATAAGATCAATACATATCAGGCAAAAACATATAAATCAGTGTTCATTGTCTTATTGTTGTTGAGATGGTGTGTTAGTGTGGTCCTTCATACATTGCATTACGTGTTCCGGCGTCGTCCGCAATATCAAAAAAGTGCCAAAAGCGTCGTTCATTAGCGAAAGCTTATGCATTTTAAGTTGTTTCTTGCGTATGTTCATTTCCAGCGCGACAATCACTGAAAACTACACAACATATTGGGAGAAAGTCAAATCAACTGTGATAACCGGACCTCCAGCTGAATATGTAGTACGAGGGGTATCTACAGAGAGTTTTCAGGTAAGCCTAACAGGTCAAACTCTGTCAAATTAACGATACCTTGTATCACATTATAGACGATCATGTCTGCTTTTGGCGTGGTTTCCAGTTCTGTCTACGCAAGACGGGCGGTATTACGTTCTTAGCAAATACATGTAGCACACATCGCGAAAGCTATGCAGAGGATCGTTTATTTTTCAAACAAGATAATTTCGCCCTCAGCTTCTCCTCTTCCGGTGCGGCTTGGTCATGGCACGGAAAGTAGGAAGAATACAAACTGCAAAGCGCCAGCCACTTGGAAAAGTAGGGAGCTTGCAGAAGGACGACAGTTTTTCGCCGTCTTCTGCACAATTACGACGTCCAATTTCCTGACACGACGTGTTACTTTGAAGCTGAACCTTATTCGACGACGATGGAACTGCCTTTCTCTTTTTGGACTTGTGGGTGGCCCCTAACAATTAAACTTAAGGAAACTTCGTCTATAATAGACAAATTGAGGACGCAAATTAGTCGTGGTCGTCAAGATGGTTGTGCACAGAAGATACTATCCTACTCTACTTAAAACAGGAACGTTCTCCAGAAAATAAACCGGCAGATTTTGTCCACAGGCCCAAATGTTAGTAATATCTTACGTTTTTTTGAAAGGAAGAGCTGAAGGAAGTGGCTTTTTTTTCTCTCTACAGATTGACAAAACCGGATGTGGTACGGCCAAAGGATGCTTCTCTCTTCCATCCGATTGCAGAGGAAGTGACGACTGTAATTTTCTGTTTACATATCAAGTTTCTGGAGGAAATGTTTTCATGGAAATGAGTGCTAAGCAACGCTGGGTTTCAGTTGCATTTAATGAACAGCAAAAGATGGTAGGTATGACAGCAATAACGAAGAGCGGTACAATTCACCATCGCCAACCCTGACCACAATCAATTCCCACTTGCATGACATACAGTAAATGACGAATGACTCTCGTCTGGATGCTTAACAATTGCTGAAAAACGCTTTCTAGTGTTTGCGTTGTAATATATCATTTGTTAATTGAACAAATACTACTTCTACTATTCTTGTAATTCTTCTTCTTCTTCTTCGTCGTCGTCGTCGTCGTTCTTTGTCTTCTTCAATTTTCCTTCTTTCATGTCTTCCCCAACAATACATGTGCACTCTTTTTTTCTAGAAATATAATAAAGTAAAATGTAGTTTCATTGACTTAAAGGACAAAATGGATTGCATACTGTGTGCCACCATGGCAAACGACTCAGTGGAATTACGCCATTATTCTTCGCGTCGCCACAGCATGGACAGGCAAATTTTGGTGAGATTACTAATAAAGCTAGTTTATCTGAAATAGGTGACCGTTTGTAAGACATTGTAGAAAAAAGGGGGGATTTAACTTTCCTCCAAACATCTCCGTCCATCACCGCTATTGGCTTTCCTATTTTTGCTTTTGTTCATCTACCGTACCAAGCACTTTTTTCATGCTACATTTACTTCCAAGAATGGTCGGTAGGATATTTTACTATCTGAAATTACGTAACCTACAACCTGCAGCCATGTTCCGAACTAATCCTCTGGGAGTTGAACTCCTTTCTTATTTAAACACGTTCTTTTGTTCCAACAAATTTGCATCGATACATGGCCATGTGAGTGAAAAGGCTCAATTTTTTCGTCTGTGAATGAAATGGTACGACAGTGGTATAAATATTTATAGAACCTAATGAATGGACGATTAAAAAAAATGTTGCTTTACCTATTTTAGGAGGTATGTAAAAAATATGCTGAGCAAAATCCATATCAGCTGACAAATGCACAGTATTAACGGTTAGGGCGTGAAACTCCGAGTTACAACTTTTCATCCTTTGCATTTGTTCAGTATAGAATTCATAAGTAGCTCTTCATCATTCGACTGAAACCTATTCAGCATTTTTTACTTTCTTAGGCTGCATTAGTGCCATATAAGTGTACACTTTAGAGTTAAATTAGCTAACCTCAAAAAAAATGTTTCAGGCTGGCAATCACGACCTTGTTTTGAATACGATAGGGTATGAGGATGGCACAATCAAGTGCAGGTGAGTTTAAAAAATCTCTGCGCAACTCTCTCGTAATGGACACCTCTCTAGGACGGGCACCTGGTGTTGGTCCCTGCCGTTTTTCAGTCATTTTACTGTAACTATACTCCCTATATGAAGGGCACCTCTCTAAGACGGACAAAGAACACTTTTGAAACCGTCAACGGACAATTGGGAAATGGCTGAGGGTATACTGTTGCGCTATTAGACAACGAAACCGTTAAAGTTTGCTTGTAATGAACGTTTAATTGCATAATGAGACAATTATTTGTTTTAATTAGTTTTCTGTCACTATTTTCCAGTTTCAGCTGTTTTGAACAAGTTAAGCAGACGTGTGTATTCATTACGGATAGGTTAAGCTTCAAAAAATTGCTCGTATGACGTTACCTCCACTTTCTATAAGCCGGACATATCTCTAAGACGGACAGTCAAGAACGGTCCCGAAGGTTTCCGTCTTACAGAGAATTGACTGTACTACAGGGCAATATCGTCTTATCAGCTCTGTAGATATGCTAACGGTTAGGAGAGCTGTCTAGTCTGTCTACCTTTTATGCGACTGGACCAGCCGTTTGTGTTTGCCCCTTCAGTTTGCTAGTGCATAATAAATATTTTTATTATTTCCCTTCCAGGGTCACTCGTAAATTAACTTCAAATGCAGCTTATTTCAGGGATCTGACCAAGAAGTGGTATATTCTATTTTCTCATGGACCGACATGTACGTACTAATAATCTGCCTAAGCGATATTTGTGTTAATGGTAGGTTCTTGGTAATCCGGAAGGGTGCGATGACCAAATGACGTAATACAAAGGAATGAAACACACTGAATAATTAATAATTATTCCTCGAGCCCGAATGGGCTCTGAGTCAATAGCTATTGACTCAGAGGCCATGAGGGCGAACGGAATAATTGTTTTAATAAAATCCAACTAGTTGGTCAAAAATATCGAGACAAAGCAACTTTAGCTAGTTAAAGCTAGACTTCAATCCTTTTTTGCCGCCCAAAAGCTGGCGCTTTTCGCTACTATAGGGGGCTTTAACATATAGCCCAGTAGTAGCTCAACCAATCAGAACGCACCATTGATAATAGACGACTAGTTGAATTTTACTAATACCCATGATGCATGATGTGTTTTACGTGATTTACCCCTCAGCAATCTTCCGTAAGTCGACATCTACACTAGCAATGGAAATAGCCAGCTATCTAACGAACTTCAAGTTTGTGTTAATAGTTTGGTGATAGGCCACTTCATAGTTCCAAAAGCTCTGACTTTGAAGAGGAGACCAAATGCGAAACCTTTCTTTTGAAAATGAATTTTATTTGCATGAGAATAAAGAATCTTTTTCATATCAATAGCTTCGCACTTAGCCTCGCTTTGAAACAGAGGCTTGAGGAAACCCTGAAATGCCCCCTTGATGTTGCCACAGGTTTGTTTCAAGTGTTTACGTTAAAAGCATTTTACTTTTCACGTGTTTTTGTTGATTTTTGTTTTCAGCCGCTACCGGAAGTGGGCTGTATCATTCAAGAAATCGAACATTCACTGCTGAAAGAGTGGATATATCTGTTCCTGCGATATTGATAGACGGACAAAGCCAAATAAAGAACATTGTAGGATACGATTTTAATTGTTAATTCCAAATAAATCATCCATCCATCCATTAAGTCAGTCAGCCAGTCAGTCAGTTAGTCACTCAAACAGTCAGTCGATAATTCATTCATTCATTCATTCATTCATCCATCCATCCATCCATCCATCCATCCATCCATCCATCCATCCATCCATCCATTCATTCAATCATTCTTTCCCTTCCTTCCCATCTTCGTCTGTCCGCTCGTTCATTCATTCATTGGTTACTACCAACCACTTTTAACCAGGCGCCATTCCGAAATGGCTAGTTCGGATCTTCTTAGAGACAAGACAGAACAAAAAACAAGTATTCCCACTAACATCAAATTTTTGAATTTGTTTTTAATTAATACCGGCTTTAAGTATTACTGATCAGAGAAGCTGTAGGAAACACTTGGAAAACTGGCCCATCTGATAAATAGATATTTGGAAGTCATTGAGGAAGAGTAGATTCAACCTACTTTTCGATCTCTAGATCTCCGGCTACGCCTTGCAACAAAAGTCGAGTTAAAAGCCTGGTAAGTCTGGTTGAGCCAGACTTACCAGGCTTTTGAAAAACGAAAAGCAAAATTGAAAGCCTTGTTGAGCCTGGTTTTTCCAAGCTTTCGAGGTAAGCCTGGTTAAATTTACCTCGAAACTCTCGTAACATAATCCAATTGAAAGTCCCTCGATGCTGATGTATGGCGTCATCTTATTCTCGTGCTCAACCATTCTTTAAGTAAAAACAGACAAATATAAAGAGAAACCAACCTTAAAACTTTCATATTCCTAATATCACAGATCAATAAAGACGGATGCGGGAAGACAAAAAGCTGTTATTCTGAGCCTGCAAACTGTAAAGGCACCAGTGACTGTGACTTCCTTGTGACCATCAGACCCGTGAAGGGTGTGGACTGCAGTGATGACAACGGCGAGGTGGAATTCGAACTTAGTACCAATAAGGATTGGGCTGCTATTGGCTTTAACAAAGAGAAAAAGATGGTAATGAGGGGTACTAACCATCTATATGGGAAAATCAAAAATTCTGAATCGAAAATCAAATGGTTTGCTCCATTCCGTTTGGGAAGCTTCGCAAAATATGGACTGTGATTTGAGGCGATGCAATTTTTTGGCTTTTTTTGTACCCTGTAGCTGGCCCTTCTCCCACCACGTCAAATTTCATAGTTTTATTCAAAATATCACCGCCCAGGTGGTTTGTGTAAATGTTAAGCACCCTAGGTCCCCAGATCGAGGTATAGGGTGTAATCAGCAGAACAGTAATTGAACAATGTCATCAAAGAAAGTCAAGGTGTTACGTAGTATCATTCACATCAACATATTTAAGAACGTAAATCTATCAAATTTTTACGTATGGTCTTGGAAAAGCTATAAATAGTTGCAAGTTTTGCAGTTCTTCATATCACATGAATATGACTTTGATTAAAGTCGAAATATTGCACAACACTTTGTATAAAAGAGTGCGCGAAAGGTCTGCTAAACGCAATTTTTATTTGGCTTTTTCCCACCTGTTTTTTTTTTGTTTTGGTTGTATTATGTGACTGTTTTAAGGCTGGAACCGATTCTTTGATCTGTATGAAAGGAAGACAAAGGAATTATCTGCGGCACTTTGTGGCTGACAATGGTTACGGGACACCCACTAGGACACGTCCAGTAAGTATTTCACATCATTCACTGTGTGCTTAAGTATGATGCTTTTTAATGCCTTTTCAGTATAAACTGATCAGGCGTGCAGTCAAGATGGTAACAAGCTCTAAATTTGGGTGATATAATAGGGAGCTTAGGCGGTAACACGGCGACGGCAACGAGAACGGCAAAAAAAGCAATAGGATTAGAGAAGCAAAACAATAACTTTACACGTGCATCACGCTTTTTTGTACATTTCTTTGCCGTTGTTGCACGACTACGACGTGAAACTTCCTAATTTCATGTTTTGTGAAGAATGTGAACACACCGGACAACGATTTTGTTTTTCTTCTCCTAAACTTTGATACAGTCCTTTAGGATTCAACTCTTCAAAAATCTGCCAACATTTGACGAATTAAACGAGATGGAATAATAAAGTTTGAAGCAGCGTGAAACTTTTCAAGTGACGTTTTTGAAACCGTCGCCGTCGTTATTGCTTAAGCCCCCTAATCAACCTCGTCCCCAGGTCGCTTT
Source organism: Porites lobata (assembly GCA_942486035.1). Lineage (NCBI taxonomy): Eukaryota > Metazoa > Cnidaria > Anthozoa > Scleractinia > Poritidae > Porites > Porites lobata. Next base: position 919,997 of record CALNXK010000167.1, on the reverse strand, counting down.
TCCCGGGCTTTGGAAAAGCGCCCCAGGACGAGGTTTCCCCCTAATGCAACACGCGCGTGGCAAGCGAAAGGAGACGCGCGTTCCCTCGCCGTCCGGGACGTTGCTCGCCTCTCGAAATGGAGAGCTTGCTCGCTACCATCTTGGCCCTCAGAGCCGAAAACCCATGAAGTCAGTACTCGCATTTTGCATTATTTAGCTACCTGATATTTGCTAAGTAGTATTTACTTGGACATTGACAGACCCAACCTTCAGCATTCATATTACTTGGTATTACTCTCTGGCTACGTTTTTAAACTCCCAAAAAAAGAGCAAACTACAAAAAGTCAGTCTTGTTGGATTCTAAAGAAAAGAAAAGAAATTCAATAACTCGTGTAGAGCCGATCACCCCTACAGCCTACTTCTGATTGGTTTAAAAATTTGTTGGTTTTTCCCTTTGTTTGTGATTTAAGTATATTGTACCGTTTAAGAAACTAGTCGAGGTATGTGTCGAAACGATGGCAATCTGAACTGGCTGGAATTCAACTTCAGCTTTCCAACAATTACTTGTGATACTACATTTCTTTTTACATATACATACTTCTTGATTTCAGACACCTTCCTCTTTAGTTAAAACATTAGCAAAATCAGAAAATGGAGTGCTCAGCTGTCGGTAAGTCAAGCGCAGTTTCTTGGTGTGGTCCAATAACTACTTCAAATAAAATAGCTAACAAAGAATGGTATTACTTTCTCCAACACCCAGAATCAACCGCGTTTAGTTTCAAGTTAAGATATCCGTTATAATTTATATTTGTTTTTTCTTCTGAGGCGATAAGTCTGGGAGATGAATTTTTCTCATATAATATCTCCTTTTTTGACTTATAGTTTTAAAAGACTGAAACGGGATCCTAAGATGGTGGATCTAACGCAGCCATGGTATCTGGTTTATGCCAGCGGCCCCAACAGTACGTAGCTTGCTGATAGATAACGACAGTAAACTGCTATTTAACAATTATTCCACGAGCCCGATGGGCTCTGTGTCAATAGCCCATGAGGCCGAAGGCCGAATGGGCTATTGACTCAGAGGCCAGGAGGGCGAGAGGAATAATTGCTTTAGTAAAATCCAACCAGTTGGTCAAAAATATCGAGAATAAAAAAAATTTAGCTACTTAACGCTTTTTGTGGCTTTTTTTATTTGTGTTAAAAGTTCTAAATATCACACCTACAAAAGCTTTCATGTTTGATAGGAAGCAAGGTGGAATATAAAAAAAGCACAGTCTGTCGCACTAAATAATTAAAACGACTGACATTTACTTGCTGTTCATGCCAGTCCTTTTCTTTTTTTAAAAAAAGATGATGATGGATCAATAGGTATTCATACTTCATCGCCTAAAACAAGTCCAGAGAAGATCAAAGTATGTGAAATTGCGACTCTGGTTGGAGAAAAGAAGGACACGACCCTGATAAAAGTGCACGGTAAGATTCATTTTAACCCTTCAAGCCCCAATATCTACATACAAATTCTCCAAACTGGTCTTTATACATTTCCTTAAGGAATAAGTTGAGAGAATTTGGTAGAAGATCAAAGCATTTTCCCTAAGGTGATCATCTTATTAACTCTCATAACCATTTCTCTTGGTAACATATGGATATTGTTAGGAGAAAATTGATCTTGGTCACTATTGGGACTTACAGGGTTAAAGCAGTAACTGGCAGCTTAGTTGTCCCAATTTAATTACATACTTCGTTTTTAAGGTTTGAAAACAGATCTTTTCCTCTGCAACACTGTATGTGAAATTATTGTGAATTACTGTCGTTGTAGGCTGTTTAATGATTATCGCGTGGGTTGGCTCTGCTTCTGTTGGAATTTTCATGGCTCGTTATATGAAGGTAGCATTTGGTAAAAGGGAAATGCTGGGTACCAAAGTCTGGTTTACGGTAAGACATGACGTTACTCAATTAAACCTAAGCAAACACCGGTGTGAGTAATTTTTTGAGTGTCATCTTTACTGAAGGTCTTTTTTTAAACTTAAAATTTGGTCTTGTTAGACCACTTAAATAGCTATTTATAAACAATTCTGCTAATTTTTAACTGTCAATATTCACTTTGAAATTCATTTAAAACTTGAATTTTTTAGGACATCTTCGAAACACTCCTTGCATTTTGCAGTGATCGGGTCGTCCTGTCAAATCATGCAGCTCATCAGTGCTGGAATAAAAATGCCACATCTTTGAAAAAGGTGACAGGCATTTAACTTTAATCACTTGAATTGTACCTAAGTGGTTGTTTTCTTTTTGTTTGACAGTTTCATCGAGCATTGTTGGTCTTCACAGTGCTGGTAACAATCATTGCGACTGTCATCATTTTTATTCACGCCGGACACTGGGTAAGTTGAGCACTATCCCAACCTCGTCCCCAGGTTACTCTCCTACCCGTCCCTCTCTCGCTTCGTAGGGAGGGGTAGGAAATAACCCTGGGAACGAGGCTGGTACTATCCCTAAAAATAGTTCTTTACGTTTGAGGAACAATAAAAACGCTTAATAAATAAATATTTAAATAAATAAATAAATAGTTTGAAGGAGTGGGTTTTTAAAGAGGGTAACGACTGATGAGCCAATATTTATTGCATAATTGCCGGCTAACGGTTAGGGGTTTTTTAGTGCCATGCGTGACTGTTTCTATCAAAATTATGTTTTGGCTGTTAATGTAAATATATCAATGACATTTCTCTGTCCAAAATTAGAGCCCAAATTTAGTACACATTTTCAAAATGAAATTCTACTTAGGATTAAAAAATGGGAGCAAGCAAAAGTTTGCAGACTGTTGGCCATGTTGGTTATGTTTTTATGTCCGTCTTTTCATAAGTCTAAGCCTCTCTCTTCTTTTTTCTACTGTTAGATGCCTGGTGCTCATACTGTCGTTGGTATTATTGTGTTGGTACTCGCTGTCATTCAGCCAATTATGGCATGGTTCCGACCCCACCCTGGAGATAGCAAGTATGTGAGCTGAACCTTTTTCTTCCTTTTTCTTTTGTTCTAATTAATTGGCATAGCTGTTGGCCACGCAAGTGAAAAGGCTCTTTTACCCAAAACTTTCATTTCTCCTTCGGAGTTACTTTCTTTTGTCAGATGTCTATCAGAGGCACTTTTGGAGAAGGACCATTTTCGGGAAGGAAATATCAAACTCCAAACGCAAGAGTCAGAAAACCAGAAACTTCTGGTGAAGTGAAATCTCGCGCGTTGTAAAAGCATACTAGGCTTATTTAGCAACAGGACGGGGACGTCAGTTGACAACGGCGCGTGCAAATCAAACAATTCAACTGGCTTGACCAATGACAGAGCGTTAAATTAAGCACCGGAAGTCGTGTTTAGTCCTTTCCGCGCGCTTTCCCGTCGCCAACTGACGTTCCCGTCCTGTTGCTAAATCAGCCTACTAACTATGGTAAAACCCAGGAATTCACGATCAATACGTCATCACAGAATAAACTCGTTCACAGTTTTCCGGACTTACAGGGACACAATTTTCGCCAGTCTGAGGCACTTTGAAGGTTCAAATAGGCTCTGATAAATTGTGCGAGGATAATGGTCGGAATAATTCGTCTTTTTTTCAATCAAATTTCTTTCGATAATTTCTTCATCAAGTCATGTAAGGGTTTAAATAAACTTAAGGAAAAAATTTACTACATATACACCTTTAACTAAGCGAACTTCAGGATGCTATAGCTAGCGATCTGATGTTAGTAACTGTTGGTTTTCTCCTACCCCTCTAGCCGGTACCTTTTTAATTGGGCGCACCGTGGTGTTGGTCTCTCTTCGCTGGTTTTGGCTGGTAAGACATACTAACAAAACCGTGTTTACTCGAATAAGCACCTCGGCACTAACTTACTTTTTCAACTTTCTCGGTGCTGCGCTTATTCGCAGGCGGCGCTTCTATAAATTTTGTTTATTTCCAAATAAAACGGGTTCTCCATATTCTTCCTTTGGTTTACCATGTTTTGTTACAAAATGATAAGTATAGCCAAGTGAACATTTCAAAATATAGCAATAACTAGAATATGAACAACAAGCAGTTGAACCTCTATTAAGCGACTACCTATTAAGAAGCCACCCTCCATTAAGCGGCCAGTAATCAATGTCCTGAAATAATCGTAGAAAAGAATAGGAACTTAAGCCTCTTTTTTGAACGTCCACCTCTTGGCCGTCCCAACGAGAGTTATCCCATTGTTTACGTCTCTATCAAGCGGCCACGAAGCGCTCGATACACTTGTTTGGCTTTATTTCACCAATATGATGAAGGAAATACAGTCTGAGATAGAAGTTGAATACCGAATGTGGACCAGTAAGTTATGCCGCTCCCATCGGGTGCTTGTTTCAAAGTAAAGTAATGTTTCTACTAAAGATTTAGCTTATTTTTGACGAACCTCTATGAAGCGGCCACACGCCAGTACCCCAAGAGTGGCCGCTTAATGGAGGTTAAAAGAGCGAATCAGTCATGTGTGTATAAACATATGTTTACTAACAATGACAATAAAAAATGGGTGCATTTTAGCTGGAAGGGTGCGGCGCTAATTCGGAGACGACGTTTTTTTTTTGGGGGGGGGGGGGTAAATACGGTAATTGTGAAACTCATCCATATTCTCATATTTGTTTCGTAGTTTTCTTCAAAAAGTTTTTTCCATTTATGTACGTAAACAGCCCAAATGGTTTTTTTGGCCAAATCTGCAACCCTGAGATCTCGTCAAAACCCATTTAAATCGGCGTCAATCACATGAAATAACAACTTTTTCACTGAATCTGTGCAAGATTTGCAACGCAATTGCCTAAAAAACATTTTATTTTTTTCTTTCCTCTGTAGTGGCCGCTGTGTTTCTTGGTATTCGCATGGAAGCAGCAGGGCTGGATGACTCGCCTCTGTACGCCATGATTGTGTATTGTGTAGGCGTTCCCTTTGTGATTGTGTTTGATTTTTACATTTCCCTGGAGAAGAGTGACAAAAAGAAGGAAATTTTCAGCTTGACAAAGGAACTGAATCCGGGTAATTTAATCAGGTTGCTGTGTTTATTCCCTTCCTCTAGCATTGTAATTAACAATTATTCCTCGAGCCTGAATGGGCTCTGAGCCAATAGCCTATGATGCCGAAGGCCAAATGGGCTATTGACTCAGAGGTCATTTAGGCTCGAGGAATAATTGTTAATTAGTAAAATCCAACTAGTTGGTCAAAAATATCGAGAATTAAAAAATTTTAGCTAGTTAAATCTAGGCTTTAATCTTTTTTGCCGCCAAAAAGCCAGCGCTTTTCGCTACTTGTGGGCTATAACATATAGCCTAGTAGTAGCTCAACCAATCAGAACGCGGTATTGATTATAGACCACTAGTTGGATTTTACTAATAGATAATACTGGAAGCCAAGCTTCCTCTGTTACCAGTCGACATTGTGGGCTTTACCGTTGTAAAAAACACGTTGCCTGGCAAAGGAGAGTGTAAAACGCGTTGTACATCTTATATTTTCACAACAGGTGATCATGATAAGCGGGAACAGTCAGTAGACAAGGTGGGTGTCGAGTTTTATTAGGGAGCTTAAGCAACGACGTCGGCGACGGCAACGAGACCGGCAAAAAAGCAATAGAGTGCTTTCACATGACGTCACGGCGGCCATATTGGTGTCCCAAAACAATGAAACAGCGGCCATGTTGGTGTCCCAAACTAATCCTTAATTGGGAGTTGAACTCTTATTTTATGCAAACGCTTTCTTTTGTTCTTATAAATTTGCATAGATGCTGGCCACGTGAGTGAAAACACTCTATAGGTTTAGACTGGCAAAACAACAACTTTGCTCGTACATCACTCTTTTTTGCACATTTCATTGCCGTCGCTGCACGACTACAACGTAAAAATGCTTAATTTCACGTTTAGTCGAGGACGTGAACACAAGACAACGACTTTCTTTTTCTTTTCCTGAACTTTGATACAGTATTTTAAAATTCAACTCCAGAAAAAATTGCCAACATTTGACGAATTGAACGAGTCGGAATCAGTAAGTGCAATAAAAGTTTGAAATAGCGGGAATTCACCTTTTAAGTGACGTTTTCGTAGCCGTCGCGGTCGTTGTTACTTAAATTAAGCTCCCTATTAATACCATCTTACGAGCTGCCTTGAAATGTAAGCCGCTTTATGCATCTTTGATTTACAGGGCAATGAACTTAACTTAACTTCGACCTGACCTGGGCCAACGAAACTTAGATACTTGAAATGATGTCCTCGGTTTTGATTGATTGATGAACTTCAAGGTCAGAGTTCTTTGTCGGGAACAACTGACCAGTGATGGGCTGATTAATGTATGGATGCGCTGTAAAATTTTGAGGTTAGAAAGAAAACGAAATGAAAACAATATTACTTGGACCGTCGGATTAAAAACGTTGAGCTTGCAAAAAGGGCTTATACGCGCCAATATAGCATCAAACTTGGCTGAGACTGGTTAACCTTTTTTTGTTATTCTCCATTATTTTTCAGTCTGTTTCTCTCCGCCGTTTCATGCTGGGCTTCTTAGTTCTCCTTGTGTCCTGTGTAGTGATGGCGCTTGTGCTTTTGATAGCAGTCTCAAAAGAACAAGAAAACGAAAGCAATCATGATCATTGAATTGACCAAAAAGTAAGTAAACATTCACTTGGGGATGCATACATGTTTTCTCTGGTGACCTGAGGGCTTTACTCAAATTAGCTATTCACTCTATAAGAGCTGAGAGAGAACGGTTACCAGCTTTAGGTGCTGTGATTTCTTGGATAGTATGGTAAGGCTAGAGATTGCTATTGTTCATCCGTGGAATCCAAGGCAACCATTAACCAATTATTGTTTATATTTTGATTAAAATTAATCGTTCAACTACACGATCTCAGAGATAGGTGTGGTGGAAGCTTGTACTCATTCTCTATGTCGTTTATGTTGTGGCAATAGCACCAATCCTCTCGTTTGAACCGAGCCTACACTAACTAGCTCTTGCCCATGCATCTTAGGATTTATAAGTAACTTCAAATTGGCTTCAATGAAACGCTTAGTTTTATTAGTGCCAATTTGTTTATTTATTGCAGGTTGGCTTTCATACAGTAAACAGTGAACGTATTTCCTGCTTCATTTGGGACAGATAACCTTTATCAGCTTTATAACCCAGAAGAAGTAACATATAAAGGCAGCTGATGAATAAAAGCTTCTTGATTTACGTTTTATGGTTTTTTATTTACTTATAAAAAAATCCTTTTGATTATTTCTTTGATTTGCTGTTAGATTAGCCACAAAATTAAGACAGCATTAGTATTCACTAGTAAGTGAATAAAGAGTCAAACAAAAATTTATGGGCAATTTCAAGTGCCCTAACCGTTAAGGAGCAGGAAAGATTACATCATATTTAGTTAATGAATCTTGATAAACATGAAATCGGAAATTTAAAATTAAATATACTTATAAATATAGCTTTTAATAGCAAAAATCATCAATATCTGCGCAATACACGAGAGCTCGAACATTTTGATCCTTTATAGCCTAGAGTGTTATTCTTGTAATCAACCATTTTTGTAAAATTTCGCCTTCATTTGGCACCATTTAGTTAATGAAACTTTTGACGGTAAACAAACCAATACTTTTTATCCTAAAAAAGAACAAATTCCGCTACCCTTCACTGTAAAGAGAATGTTAAGGCGCAATAAAGTTTTACTGCCTTCGTTGGTCTATTGTAAGTAACAGGGGTGTAATATAGAAAATTGTTATAGTAGTCGAAGTTCCTAAGCACTAAATAAAATGTTGAAATGAATCGAAAGAAAATGAGGCTTATGCCATGATTTGTACCCCAGCAAAGAGGAACTCGTTTTCTGAGTGCACACACCGCTGCATGGTCCGCTTCGTTGCAGAAAATTGGAAACGGTTCTTTATTGTTCGTTCAGAAACAATACAGCAATAATTCATTGAGAAAACACAAACATAATTATGTTGAAGAATATTCTTGCAATCTGTTAGAAACTGCGGAGTGTAAATTTTCTCCAGGGTTTCTTGATAAAAATAGACGAATTCAGAGTGATCGTTGGCGAATGAACAAATCTACATGAAATAATTTTTATACTCTTTTTTATTTGTTTTTGTTTGCTGGTGTATGAAGTCATGCAGTGTGATCACTCAATCAATTCTCTTCAACATATGGGCATTGTTTGTTTGTTTTTATTTTATTTCCTAAAAAAATCTATGATTTAAGTGTAAGTATGGTGTTGGAAATTGTTTACCAAAAATAATGGGTTATAATTTACCTGTGTATGGGACAGTTTGCGCATCGTCACCACTCCATCAGAAGTAGTTAGCTCATTTGAATATTTTACATTTTTCTTTTAAACCTGTGATAATAAACGAATGACGCTATTGCAATTATTCCGGCTTTGCATTCGTATTAGTTAAACGCAGCACTCAGGTGTCAGAACGTTGATACGCTATCTGCAGTTGCATGTTGTACGTAAAAGATGCTGAACTCAAAGGTAGGAACTAAAAAGATAACTGACAAGAAAATCAAATGAAACTATATATTTCAAGATCCAATTTGAAACTCCAATCATGTATTTCAAACCCTTAGTGTGATAATGTACTTATGGTTCTACAAATTTCAGTTGTCTCTAATCAAGCACTCTCTGATTCTCTGATCAATGCAAAGGCAACCTGTTCTTACGAAAGTCTTTGATTGATGGTACATCGTTTATTTTTTGTTTGTTTGCCTTTGAAGAGTCTTTTTTTTACCGACAAAGTATCGCGGCTTCAGTGCATATGGATGGATGCGCTCTGATGGTTAAAAATGTGCTAGCTTATAATCAGTTTATAAGGCTTTAAACAAATTCGGGATAGAAAAACGTCTTCTCTGTAGTACTGTAAATAAGGCCTTTAATCGGTAAAACCACGATGGCAGAAATAAATTGATAGCGCGGTGGTACTGAGGGACACCGTTCATTAAGTTATTACGTAATGCTTTTTGTTAGGTTAGTCGGTTCTTACTTACAAGTGTTATTTTATTCATATATGAAAGGCATTAACGAGTAAAAGAAAATCTACTGAAATTGGCCTGAGAAATAAAAAGAGGAAAATAAAATTTACTTGTTTCATGGAGTTGCTGCGGATTTCATGATAAGGAAATAGAATTCTTTCGGCAGAGGAAAGGATATTCGTATACAATCGAAATAAACTCCAGCCATGTCTAAGTGGATTATGATGATAGAACCATACAGTACGTTAAATTGCACCAGAGTAAACAGAGAAAAAATGGGGTTTGAAAACGTTAGACACAGATGGAATTTTTTTTAATTAACAGAGGGCTAGTCAAGATTCATTCTCCGCCTGGCGAAAAACTGGACTGGGGTTTAAATACATTTCATCTGACACAGATTTTTGTTTGTATGTTTGGTTTCATTTCAAAATAAAACATTTCGCTAAACAAAATTTTGCAATCCTGTTCTTTAAAATTACTTTCACCACTTGCTTCACATATATCCCTGGTAACTGCAGCGTACGATATTTTTTTAAGATTGAAGGAAAACCTAGACCATACTATGAGGTTTTCGGGATAACACCGAATAGGCGACGAAAATATTAACGATGCTTTTGGGAGACTCGGGAAACTCATGGTTTGTGCATCGTAAAATGGTTTAACCTAAATTTTTCATATTTGCATTTGCAATCCGTGTTAACTCAAGACATGTATACGATGATAACATCCCCACCTACATGATTGAAACAATGGAACATCAGGTGGGTTGGGCCCACCTGATCGTAGTGTCGTGACACTGCAAAATTTAAACAAAGGGTTTTTATTTACTCTCTGTGGTCATTTACTTTGTAAGAACCCCTTGTTAACAATAGCGTGCATTTCACGTCTCCATCCAAACACTGTTTGTTTAGAAATTCATCAAATTTGAGTGCAATTTTCTCGGTGCCAAAAACTTTCTGTTTTTAAAAGCCGTTTTCGATCTTCCCACATCCACGATGGAGCATGTAATGTGAATTTGTAATGAAGTTATTGACCGCAAAACAGTCGTTTTTTTTTCTCAAAATCGGTTTGATAGCTTAAAAGTCTCACGCACGAGAAACTCGCGAGAGTATTTTTAGCGTCTCTCCTCAGTCTCGTTCTCCGTTTTCAGCCTCACTCCAGACCTTTTGTTTGACTTTTCGTGCGTTCTTGAATACGCAAATATACGGACTGTTTTGCAGTCTATTTATGAGTAAAAGCAAGTGTTGTTAGAGCCGCTGCTGTGACAACAGTCATATTTAAGTGTAGATCAGTACTGTTACGTGATAAGTCCGTTCTGTTCCAGGCTCTCAAATAGTCAAGTGTTCGCATAGAGGATACTGTTGTTTTTGACAATCCAAGTTTTGACCTTCGACGACGACGACAAGTGAATCTAAAGGACCACGTCGTTCAATTTGTCTTTTTTTTTTTTATTTCGTTATTGGGCGTTACGTCTTGGTCTTGCAGAGTTGCTGTTTTGCTAAAGGACTCCAATCTTTTTCTTGCCATTTCGTCGTGGTCGTTGCTTAAGCTCCCTAGTATCTTGGTATCTGGAAATTAAGTCGTTGTTCGTTTTTTTTCTCTCTTGTATCTAACATTTACTTTAGGAAACTAAAATTTGCTGGCGTTCGTCCGTCTGAATTTTGTTTTTCAACAGTTGTTAGTAGGGTTACTAGCTGTGCTGACGTCACATGGCTTGCTTTCTTGTCATGGGTACCCAACTCATGTACCGATTACAGTCTGTGAATATCTGATGCCAGGACATCAGCTCCAGCCATTACAATTTGCTTTGCCTCAGCCAATGAACACCAACCCTTACTCGATTCACGTGAGCAACACGAGCTATACACCTGGTGGAACGATGACTGTCGTGATTAATGGAACTACGGGAATTAAGGTGAATGAATATGGAAGCACGGATCTTTGGATCTTACTCTTAACATCCAGTTACCTGTGAAAGACAGACGAAAGTATACTTTTGGTTAAGTCCATCTGCGAGCCAGCGCAGAAATGTCCGTTATGGACCCCCACCCATGTACCAGGATTTGAGTACGCTCCATAATTAGCCTGTTGAAAAGGCAATGTGATTTGATGATTTGCCAGTCAGGTTAAAGGGAAATTCCAAAAGCACGTCAGGTAATTCGTTGAGTCCGTTGGACCCCAGAACAAGGATCTCCGCGCTGCTTCGCAGACGTCACTAACCGGGTCTAGATTACGTCTTCGACGCAGGCTACGTGAGACCCTTTACCTTGAAAGTTCTAATTTGTATCACCAGCAATAAAACGCGAACGTTAGTCATTTACAATTTACTACTGCGGCTCTGCAATACAGGAGTTAAGTTGTCCCAAAGCCCCCTCCAAACGAAAAGAACAAATTGTGAAAATTTAAGATTTTTACTGATAATGCCTACATATTTATCCTTACAGGGTTTCATTATCCAAGCGCGCGCTGCAGGAAGTCCCTTACCAGTTGGAGAATTTCAGGGTAGCCTACCAAGCAACCAGACTTATATGTGGTGTTCCGGTGGCGAACCGCAGGTGCATTCTAATAGCAAAATTACACTATGACCTCCTTTTTCTACAACTACCAGAATCCTTCAGCTCGTTGTTTTCTTGGGAAAATTAGGGCTATCGATATTATTATTTAATTAAGAAAGCAAAAACGAAATGAAATCTGGTAGTTGTAGTTGGGAAGTTTCTCAGGATCTTTTACTGATCCAATAAAATTCGAAGAAACTGCCCCACTACCCTTCCCTTAACCTAACGTTTATAGTTACTTCTCACTTGGGTTGGGGAGGTTGGGGAGGGGGTAGGTGGGTTTCCCCACGATCTTATACTGGTAGCCAATCATGAAACGATAACGTTTCCAAAACGTAGTCTCACACTGTGTAATTCGACGCAAATCCGACCCAACCTCATCACACGCAGCCTTAGAACGGCCAATACTCCTCATTTAATTTTACTTCTATATTCTTTCTCTGCCTAGGCCTTTATCTGTTACCCCTCCCCCCTGCATCTCAAGAGCAAATCCTACCTTTTTCTATGCCTCTTTCCCCTTTTGACTCTAAAGACTCTAAACATCGCTCTCTTTTATCCTTATTCCATCACCAGAATACAGTTGCCCATCGCCGTACTGGCCTGGCAGACAAGTCGTGGATTTCATTGAAATTCACCTGGAAAGCACCGGAAGCCCCTGTTGGGAACATCTCTTTTTGGTAAAAATGAGCAACATGTCTAGTGATTGTATTTTACACAAACCAACCAGTGCAAGGAAAGCGCTGCGTGGTCAGTATAAATGATAAATATTTCCAAAAGCGAAATTTGGATCTACTTTCGTCTTGTTCATTTTGTCTTTTTCGATGAAAACTTAGTCTAGGAATAGGTTCTTCATATTAGTTCATATTAGACAAAATGTAATTACTTTTCAAGCACCAGAAGGTGACAGCTGCTTAAAGGTATACCTGACATTTTCACTCAGGGCCAGTCTTCTTTACAACTATACCACATTTTGGATGAGAATCCAATCTGCAGAGGTCAGCGGGCCTACAGCTGTAGCAAGGCCTTCTCCAACACTACAACCAAGCTTTGAGGTAAATATAACTTAACGGATGCAGGACATCTTTGGTTGGGTAAGGCTTGAAGAGTCTTCCTGTGTCACGCTATTTGGTGTCTTTTTAAACAGCTAAAACGTGTTTTCGCATCAGTTGGATTTTAAAATTAAAGTAATGATCAAGTTTTGTTATTTAAGACTTTGTTTAGCGCTGATCTGTCCTGCAAAGTGGGTTGTCGGGAGCGTCGCTTCATGGTGGTCATGTGCATTTTCAGGCTTTATTCCCGAGGCCTAACTTGTAATGATTTATCTGGAATGAATACAACCCAGAAGGAAATTGGGCTGAATTAACATTCGCAAAGACTTCTGGGTCTACTAAGGACAGAGGAAAAAATTGGCCAATAGCTGACCGGTGTGTCCTCTGTAACGATCCCAGAAGCACTTGCGGGAGGTATTTCGGCTCCAGTCCTCTTCTTGTTTCTTAAGTGGCGAATGAGTAAGAATGACAAGCCGCTGGACCTTGGCGTGGCACAACTGACTAAGTCGAAATGGCTGTTTATACTGAAAATAATTTAATATCCTGAGAAGTGATGTTATTATTATTATTGATGTTTCAGATAACTAAGCAAGGCTGTGGAAGTGAAAAGAGTTGTTATTCCGAGCCAGAATACTGCACAAACAGCGCCAATTGTGCATTCCTTGTAACTTTCAAGGCGGACGGTGACAACATCACATTTGAGATGAGCGGCTCTCACCGCTACATTGCTGTTGGTTTTAATGACAAGCAAGAAATGGTAGGTATTTATAATGTCTGTACACCAGCCTGATCACCAGCGGCCTCCTTCCCATAATTCTCCCTCTTGATGTAAATTTCCACGGAAAGGAAGGCGGGAAGGAGAACACGAGCGAGACGTCTGGCCTCTTCTTTTTGCTTCCCGTGGTCCCTTGCGTTTCGCCACCATTCGATCACTCGCGTTTCGCGCTCGCCTTTGCTCGCCTGAGGAGAATGCAGTCTTTGATGCAGATATCTCCTAACAGGAAAACAAGGCACGTTTTTCACGCTACCACTTTCCTCTTTATTGCACACCCACGATTCCCTAGGGATTGGTTTTGCACAGGAAGTACACTACATCACTATAGTTTACCTACGCTTTAATGAGATCTATTACCGACGACGAAGAATTTTCAAAGGGCGCCATCGTCCTGCAAGGAGGCCCAACAAATTTTCTGAATTGTCAAAAAAAAAGAACTCAAACGCCAATCAGTCAACGTTTATCGCGACACCAACGCAGCAAAATGTAGCTTTCTTATTCTAGATTTTGTACTCAGTTTTCCAATAACTTTTCTTGCCTTTCAATCGTTGATTAATTAATTGTGCTATTGTCCTTCTTTTTTAGAACCAAACCGATACAATTTCCTGCTCAACATCCTCAAACAACGCTGTTGAAATTAGACATTACTTCTTGGCTTTTCGTCAGCCAATACGAACTGACATAGTAAGTGTGAACGATTTTGTTTGCCATACATATTTTGTACCTAAGGGATAGAACAAGAGACAGGGGCGGGGTATCTCACAGTTATCTCAATAACAATATCACAAAAAAGTGTTAAATTTAAAGGGCGTGGTCACGTCTAGCAAGACAGTTAACGCAAGCCGTACCAAACCTCAGGAATTATACTTGCGCACATATTGTGAACAAAAAAAGATCATTTTCAGGTGTTTTGACAAACTCTCCTCGAATAATAGCCGTCCCTTCATTAATCGCCCCTCGAATAATCGCCCCTCTGTGACGGAAATATTTAAAATAATCGCCTCCCTCGAATAATCGCCTCCCACCCGCTCCTGTCGCCATCTTCTCTTCCTTTTATCCTCTCCCTGTCAAGTTGAAGTGCAATGTGATCCAGCAAAACAGATCAGTGACGATTCAAGCTATGAAAATTACTGAAGGAACTAAATTTGGAACACTCAAAAAGCCCATGTTCAGTTTATTTGATGTGATTATTTTTTTATTTAATGGGAAAATAAAACAAAATATTTAGGACACGACTTCCAGTGAGCAAAAATTTGAAATAATTGCCTCCCTCAAATAATCGCCTTTCCTCGAATGATCGCCCTCTTTTTGAGCGAAAAAAGATGTAATCGCCCCCTGCTATTATTCGAGGAAATACGGTAAATGTTTGAAGGGTTTTAATTATCTGATGAAAACTTGATCTTTTTCATCAGAGAAACACGGATGACATTGTTCGCCATATGGCTGCCTACGAAAATGGAACATTAACATGCAGGTATAAAATGTAGTGACTATCAGTAAAGTTCTTTTATCTTGTCTATTCTAGACTGCAAAACAGTCGATTTTTTTTTCTCAAAATCAGTAAAGAAATCAGTAAAGGGTGTCTCGTTCCAGACCTTTTGTTTGACTGCTCGCGCGTACTTGAATACGCAAAAATACTGACTGTTTTGCGGTTCATGTCTATTCGTAAGCAGAATATGGTTTTACTTAGGTCGTTCAGGTTTTAAAAAAGACTAACATGGGAGATCAAGGGTGATCAACTTAATTTTGCTTAACAAGGCAAAGAATTGTTTTTCTAGAATTAATTGTTTTCATTGTTATGATAGTACAAAAATAAATTATTGTACCTAATGATTTAGCTACGATACGTCGTCTTTCAACCCCTAAAATTATAAGTGTGACAAAAACCTGTATTTTCTCGCGTCTGCATTTCATTGATTGACCTTATTTATCACGGGTTTTGCAATGGTTCTGTTTATTTCTAGATTTTCTCGTAAACTTTCACCCTCGAGTCCGCACAAGAGAGACCTCATAATGAAGAACTGGTTTTTCATTTTTGCATGGGGCAGCGTTAGTAAGTATCTGTTAGTAATAAGATAACGTATCAGTTCAGTTGGCAGCAAGTCATTATTATAAGAAAAAAATGAAAAAGAATATACTGGTTTGAATTTAACAAACCACGGCCTGGCCAGTAACTCACGCATGCGCACAGGTGGTATATGTGTGCTCCTAGTTTACTATCTGTCTGGTTTAAATGTGCCTTTTTGATGCTCATTCTCATTAAGTTAACAGTTTTCTAACTAGTCTATCGGAGGTCCTAACTGATCCCTATCAGATTCAGAAAGGGTAGACGGTCCAGGCTCATTGATCTCCCAATCAGTGAGGCTAGAGGGCACAGCTCACGTCAGATTTTTCACTTCTTTGTACTATAGGCGGTACAGGTGCTTTGCAATATCACTACCAAAACGCAACGTTCAGTGCTGAACGCGTTAACCTTACGCTGCCCGCCGTGTTGAAAAACGGTCGTAGCAGGCCACCAGCGCCAACGCCAGATGGAAAACTGGAGGTACGCACAACTTTTCTGCAACACTTTTTTACTGAATCCATTTTAGTGTGTTTACGTCAAGTTCTTTCTTGTTTTCTTTGAAATCGCGGTAGTAAAATCATGTAGGCAGCTTCAATGCCGTGTTACGTCATTGATGACGTCAGCATGACGTCATATAATTTAGCGCCGAATGTTGTCACACTTAAAAATTTATTACAGTTGAGGCCAAATGTTATTACATTTTGGACTTATTTACATTTAGGTTGAAATGTTATTCATTTAGGACTTCACTACATTTAGTGTCAGTTATTACATTTAGGCGTTCTACAAACGTGTTTTTAATAGAGTGTTTTCACTCACGTGGCTTGCATCTATATAAATTTATTGGAACAAAAGAAAGCGTTTACACAAGAAAAGAGTTCAACTCCCACAGGATTGGTTTGGAACACCAATATTGCCGCTGCGACATCATGTGTAAACGATTTATTTGTTTTAAGTTTATTTTGTACTTTTTCCTTCATTTTAGTTTTCAAAATCGGATTGCGGCAAGACTAAGAACTGCTACTCTGAGCCCAAAGACTGTTCGTCCTGTCGAAACTGTGACTATCTTGTGACTTTTGAACCTTGTCAAAATAAGGATAACGTCAGCTTTGAGTTGAGTGCGAGAAGTGACTGGGTCGCAATAGGGTTCAACGAGCAAAGCAAGATGGTAAGTCTCATAAATCTTTGAAACTCATGCAGATTTCTCTGTCACACAATCATTCTCTTGTCTCACAATTTTTTCACTGCGTTCTGCATCCCTCCTTCTTCACTTGTTTTGTTAAAGAGTGAGGAATTTCTCCTGGCTAAACTTTTTTTTCTTGTCGTGATTTCGTTACTTCAGTGTTCCCTTCCACGAACGACTTTTAGTTCGCATTTACCAGAGTCCCACAAATACTTTACCAAGCAGTTTTTATTGACAATTTTCATCTCTTATTAGGATGGTACTGATGCTATCATCTGCTCTCGCCTTAATGACAACGCAGTGGTTAACCATTATTCTTTGGTAGGCTATAACAGTCCAATTCAAACCAACCCGGTAAGTTAATTGGACCTTAATTGCAGGAAACTACAATGTAGATTTTAGGGAGACCTTGTTCACATCTTCGTAAAATTATCCACTTATATGTGGATCCACATTTTTACTTTTTTTCATTTAGACGGATTTGTTTTTTGGATGCGGTGGGAAAAGAAAAACTTGAAATAAGCTAATTTATTATAAACTTTCAAACAAACATTCGCGTTGTCAATCCTATGGCTTCATATCGAGTCCCTGTTTCCGTTGACGACCTTGATCAGGCGAGAAAACCTCCTGTTAATTTGGACCCCACCCCACCCCCCAGTCAGCCTTATGTCATGGCGACATTCAGTGAGATTTATTTTAAGATACTTATTTTTAGGCTCCTGCTGGTCTCAAAGTTATTGCTGGTGCTTATGAAGATGGAGTCATTAAGTGTAGGTTAGTATTGTTGGCTGCTTGAAAAGCCGGGAAACAAATCGTCGGTTTGATTATACTTGCAGATTCACTGTGACGCTATTTATCACTGATTGCTCTATTTTGCATACTTTGTTGATGGGCTTCATTGTAGGTTTTCTCGGGGAAAAACTGCAAGTGGCATGCAGAGTCTGGATCAGAACGTCTTTTTGATTTTCGCTCGCGGTAGTGTGATTCAGGGTGAGTAAAATCAAAAGTTTTTGCATTGGTCACTATTCTCGTTTGTTTATTTTTAAACAGTATCAACTAAGCTAATATATACTTCTTATTAACTGAGAGCGAGGTCATCACAGGGAAATCTCCGACCGAGTCCTTGATGCATCGCTCAGTCAATACATCAAGGCCATATAATAATAAGGTATATTATCTAACGTAAGTAGATTCAAGAGCTGTTGTTTAGAGCGCTAGCTCCTTTGTAGGAGTGAACTTTATAAACAAAGGTTAATAAAGATTTGACCTTAATGTGGAATTTTCTCTGTTTAAGGAGGCTTGCTGAACAAGCATAGTGTAAAATCACAGAGCGCCAGTCAAGTGGACGTCTGTGAAATTAATGCAAATCTTGAGAGTAAATCCTCAGACCTCAAAATGCTGCGGGCACATGGTAAGAGAGATCAATTTGATCTCATAATTAACTCAGTTACGTAAGTTGAAATAACTTTCATGAGCATTTACCAAAGCATTTAAAAGAATTTTGACCTTTTCCTTTTCCTACTTTATTCTCTTTTCTCATTCTTTGCTGCTACCTTCTAATAGGCCATATTTTAAATGAGGCGTGACATCAGGCTATATTCTAAACAATATTTGACTGACGGCTTTGACTAATTTCCAGGAGCGCTTATGGTTGTGGCCTGGATTGGGTTTGCCACCATGGCTATCCTTGTGGCGCGTTATATGAAAGAGACCTGGGGAAAGCTATGTGGAAAGAAGGCTTGGTTCCAGGTCAGTAAACAAAACTGTTGGCTGGTTCTTGCCGCATAAATAGATGGGCTGCCTGTGGTATCTTAATTCACAAACTGGCCAGTATATCTCAGGTCTTGACATTTGTCCTGGATTTGCGCTTTTTATTTTTTAGATCAAATCATACGAAAGATAAAGAAAAATAACTTGATATTTACTGTATTTTAACAATTATTCCTCGAGCCCGAATGGGCTCTGAGTCATGAGACCGAAGGCCTAATGGGATATTGACTCAGAGGCCATGAGGGCGAGAGGAATAATTGTTTTAGTAAAATCCAACCAGCTGGTCAAAAATATCGAGACAAAACAACTTTAGCTGGTTAAAGCTAGACTTTAATCCCTTTTTTGCCGCCAAAAAGCCGGCGCTTTCGCTACTAGTGGGCTATAACATATAGCATAGTAGTAGCTCAACCAATCAGAACGCAGCATTGATAATAGACCACTAGTTGGGTTTTACTAATATCAGATAGTCAATCACTGTAACCATAGACTGAAGGATTGAAGGATCTAGCCTGTTCCAAGCTCCGAAAAGTCGGGTCCGCGAATTTCAGAAAGCGTGAATACAAAAATGAAACTTGGACGGGAGGAAACTGGGGAGAGGAAGACCGCTACCGCTCCCTTTTTCCCAAATCACGCGCTGATATTTCCGCTTGGCTTTACTTACGTGTCATTTCTACTATCTGAGATCCTAGAACAGGTTATGAAGGATGCTGTCCCGCGTGCGCTGACTAAAACAGGAAAAAAAAACATATGTAAATCAAGACAAAGTGATCTTTTTCGTGATTATCAGTACTAAGGTTTTGTTTCTGAGGAGACTACGGTACTGCGCAAATCTTGGGGCTGAAACACTTAGTCACTTTACCAAGTGAAGACGTATGAAGATTGAAAAGCTGAAGTTTGGAGTGCTAGCCCTTATGAAAGTGATTCCACCCGTCTTATCAGTATCTTGTTATTTTCAGGTTCACAGAGCTCTGACCGTCACCTGTTTACTACTCACGATCACTGGTTTTGTTTTGGTTTTTGTTCATGCCGAAGGATGGTCTGATGTAAGATTATGAAACTTCATTATTAAATGTTATTAAATCTTGTAATCTCATTTATATACCCTCGGAGAAAAAAATCTGAAGTACTATTTTTTTTTTTTGCGCATACAGTCAGGTGGAGCCCACTCAATACTAGGAGTCATCGCAACACTGTTGGCCTGTGTACAGCCCATTATGGCGCTTCTAAGGCCCGACCCAGATGCGGAAAGGTAGTAAAATATTTTGCATGATAGTCGGTTGGTAAGATCACTGTCTCTGTATCACAGAGCTGAGGTCTTGGTTTCGAATCCTCTTCGGGCCTGATTTTTTTTTCCATTTCTGGCTGTCTTGTCACAACTGCTTAGGGCAACCGATTTGTGAGGGACCCTCTAGTAAACGGCCAAAAGACTAGTTCTTTAAAAACAAAAATCAAAATCAACCGTAATTCGTTGTTACTTTCTTGGACCATTATCCAAGGGAAGATCCAGCCCCACCCCCTAAAGAAAAGAAAGAAAGCAAACAAAAACGGAGACAGTGTACCTCGTTCCACAGTTGTTAAAACGTAAAAACTTCGAACATCAAAGTATACAAGAACCCCGGAATCCTTTGGGTCCAAAATAAATTCAATCCTCAATGTGTAAAATCGTTTTTGTTCTAAAGTTAAGTTCACTTCAGTTTTGTTCTAAGTTCAGTTCAAGTCCCACATAACCATTACGATTTGCCGATAAAAAGACAGGCTTGTTCTAAAAAAGTTCAATACAGTGACGCTAAGGGTAATGTTGTTCAAAAATCCTGTATCAATAACTTTCAAAGCTCTTAAATTGTGTTGTGGTTGATGTACTGGTTTTACCTGTTCATAGGCGCTACATTTTTAACTGGGCTCATCGCTGTGTTGGCATTACCACATTCATTCTCGCAAGTGAGTCACCTGATTTTAGCTTCTAATTGACCACTTCTTTGTCAAATGCGTGGGGCCATGTTTACTACCGAATGCCTTCTCTGCGCCTTTCCTAGTCCTTAGGCCTCATTATTCCGCGCGGTCATTGCGTCTCGGGTCACGTGGTCCGAGCAAAGAAGTGAGGCCTAGACAAAAAACCTCAAAAGTGAGACATTCAAGACCAAAGTTTCGCATTTCAAGATGAAAGTATATCGTTAGAAGACACAGAAGGGGAGGGAAAGTTCAAAAGAATGCTCACTTTTCTTTTAGTGGACAAAGACATTTTCAAAAAGCAATCCACGCATGCACACTCTCTTTTTATCTAGACGCTTCTTCGGCGTTTGCCGCGGATACGTACACCGAAATGCATTGACCAAGAAGGCCTAGGAAAACGCCGTACGTACAGGGACTAGGCAATTCTGCGCCTACGGTGGGATGGTAGGGTTCAAATCCATCCATTTACATCTCCGCCAGAAGGAAATGATGTATGGCAACGATAAATGAACCTCCGTCGAGTTACTTGCCCCATTAATTACGGAGGATTAGTCTGCCGCCTTTTCTCGCTCCTCGCCGCTGGATACATTTCTCCTGCAAAAACTTCCCTAGCTGCGCGGAGCGTTGAGAGACGGTTGTATTCGTAGGCAAACGGAGGATGGGTTGGAATAACTTTTTTAAAAGTTATTTTGCACACGTGGCTCTAGAATTTGAATAGGTGCTTAATTAAGTGACACGACTAATTATTGTCGATTTCCTTGCAAGCTTAAACTGGAATGGTTTTCGTCCAAGGCATCTCACCCATCTGAAACTTGGAGGTCATGTCAGTAATTAATTTAAATTGCTTTCCTATCTTTTGTCAGTTATCAACATAATTCTTGGTCTGCGTCTACCTCACCTGGATGTTAAGTTTGCAGTTTATTTCGTGATCGCCTTTTGCGTGGGTCTGATCCCAGTTGTTCTTTTGGAGTTTGTTCGCTGCTGTAACCGATACCATAAAAGAGAGGGTAGGTTTCTAACTTTCTTGTACAGTCATCATCATCATCATCGTTTTAGTAAGCATGGGTTAGTAAGTTGAAACACTATTACAGGTGTTTGCATACCTGCAATACAGATCTGCTAGGTAGATTTAGCAATAGCCACGCAAAAGCGCGTAGATAGGACCGAATGCGACTACCGGTGCTCAGTTTGCTGCTTTACCAAATCAACCGGTTTAAATTTGCGCGCGCCGTCATCACTGTAGTCTCTTTGTCTTTGCTCAATCTGCCTAATATTCTCTTGTAATGTGATGCGTGATTTTTACGAGGCAGGGAACGTTACAATAAAGAGTAGAATCCCAAAAACAATACCGCAATTTATTTAATAATAATATTAATCAATTTAATAATACCAATTTAAATTAATTCATAAATATTGATTAATTGTATTGCGGGACTGTTTGCCGTTGGACACAACACTGCACAACCCTGTGCCATGCGCGCGCAACCTTAAAATTACCAATATTACGTAGTTATTGGCCACTCATCTTAACTTTCTGTCCTTGTTTTTTTCTCAGGACTCACTTACGTGACAGTTGGGTTCGTCTTCGTCCTGGCGATCTCAGTCTGTTTGACTTTGCTTCTGTTCATTGCACGCGAGGCACCTTAAAGAACACTCATACCCAATCATCCTGGAGATGTCTATTTTCTGGTATTCTTGGACAATGATAATTGTATTCGTCGAAGCATGCAGGTGTTTTTCCTTTGCTTAAAAGGTGTCAATTTTGCGTTAGACTTAAGGAATTTAGGTACAAGGATATTCGGATCTTTCGAATAACAATTTTTATCTCTCTCTAATTTTTCCAATTGGCAACCTTTAACCAATCAAAGTTGGTTAGGTTACCCATAAAAATTTCCAGCTCTTCAAAATATTTATCAGGTTAGTCATACCAATTTCTTGAAAGAATCGCCATCAAAGCTAGACCTAACGGCCAACGTTTTAACGACATTGAGTTTGACAAGTCCCGGCAGTCCTCTACAAACTGCCACCTGTATTTGTCCCGGTGGAATTCACATTGATTTAACCTTTCCGGCATCAAGGTTTTTCGCTGGCGCGTCAACAGCGAGAGACAAAGCAAGCCCAGAAAATTGACTCCTTATAGAAAGTTCTTAACGTTATTTTTATAAACCTTGCTTGTAGAAAAATGTCTTATATGTAATTTTTGCATACGAGTTGTTTAATTCATATCATGTAGTACATCATCTTTAGTGCACCGCAGAGAACCCGTAAAACCAAGGCAGCTTGGCTTTTATACAAGTTGCTTAGTTTTTTAAGGTTCTAAAAGCTACAAATAAAATTTTGGACTTCATATCCTTAAATGCTCCATAATTTTAAGTCGACACGATGTTGTCAAACTGCGGGAGACAGACTTACTTACATATTCTTCCTATGGCGTTAAGAAGTGATGAAAATGTGGTTAAGAATTTACCCGGGGGAAAGGATTTCATAATAGCTTTCAGAAAGACTGAAAATTGTGCTCGTAAGAATCGCTGAGGGAATTGAGTTACGGTACGTCAACTTAGAACAATCATAAACCAAAATCATGAATCACGATGTTTAGCTTTCAAAAAAGCACTTTTATTTTGTCGTCACATTCCATGATTTGTTAAAAGCAAAATTAAAAACAAGCTTGAAGATGAAAGCTCTGTTAACACGGTCAAACATCTACGTAGACAGGCTATCTGTTCATCTTGAGTGAATTTAGGCAAAACTGCAACAACAAGAAAAAAACACAAAGAAATTTACTCGGGGGTGATCTGGGTAATTTGAGACCATGTGTTGTTAGCTGTTCATTGATTGAACCCAATTGAAAACTGTTGTTCCTTGGCAAACGTTAAGTGTTATTATTGCCCAACTTCTACTGTTCCCTTAAACTTTTACTTGAGCGTTAACTAATCCGTATCTCGGCCTTATAGTATCCTTTACTTTTCGCCCCATGTAAGGGAATCCAAGACAGTCTTGGATTATGGATTCCACGCCGTGGATTCCGTATTACAATTACTGGATTCCAAATCTTTTTCAGTGGAACTTGGATTCCGGATTCCAAGGCCCAGGATTCCACAAGCAAAAATTCCAAGATTCCGGATTCCACATGCAAAAATTTTCCGGATTCTGGAATCCGGAGTCCCTTACATAGGGTTTTTACTTTCCAATGGAACACAACTGGTCTTACTTGTCGGTTTTCTACCCTGTGTACCTTTCGTCAGCTGCCGTCACGGCACCATATAAAGGATTCTGACATTCTCGGATGTCATTTGACTCCAGTGGCCGCATCACCTCTTCTTGTGTGCTCTGGTCTTGATAAACCTCTGTAATTTCAAGCTTGGAATGGTACAGCGGATTAAATAATCCGAGCTCGGCTCCCCTAAAGTGAAAAGCGATAGTCATTAACTTTGAAATTCAGGAATCCTTGAAGATCAAGAAAATGACCAATCCTCTTATTTTGTTCCAATTTCATCATTACTCTCCAGAACCCATCCCCCCCCCCCCCCCGCCCGGGACTGGGAAATTCTTCGAATCCTTAGGCGCAAACGCTAAGCGCGGTTACCTAGACTAGAACCAATGCTTGGCGGATCGTTTGAAAACTTTGAATGAATGGGGCGCGTTTTATGCTTTGCCAAAATAATGACAGAGGGAGATACTGAAAGACCAGGAAGGACAAAAGACTACCTCAATGTAAGTACTTCAACTCTATTTCATTCAAAAAAAATTATTATTTGCTTAGTCGAAGCTCGTATTGACTGTAACCCACGGTCTATGACCGATTAAAATTACGGTGTGGTCAATTTATTTTTAATGGTTAAACAGATGTAAATGAAACCACTTTACATTTCTTGTACAGAACGTCCTGAACTGCATAAGTTTCGATAGTTTTTGTATGTAGTTGAATCGCTTGAGACTGTCGCAGAAATCCTTAGGTGCGATGTTTTTAGTGTATTCAACTGAAACCTTTCATTTCAACAGCATGTTTGCGTGGCGCCATTTATATTGTAGCGTGTAGTTCTTGATCTATCTTTTGAGTCTGTGAATATAAAAATCCTCAGAATGGTGCGACCATTCAAACGACATTAGGCACTTCAACAGCACGTTTGTATGAAACTATTTGTTTCGCAGTATTCTACCGAATAAATTTGTTTTTTATTTCCTTTTAATTTTAATCTCTACAAATATACACAGCTCTGAAGCTATGAATATATGAAAATCATATATGTGAAAATCATGTATGTGATTCTCTCTTGGAAATTAGCAACTTAGTAACATTTACATAATTTTCTTACGCATCATAGATTGGGTTTTCTGTCGAGACACCCGATGAGAACTCTACGCCGCTATAAAAAACAAAATGTTGTTTTAGTGATCAAAACATTTTGAATCACTCGGAGACTTAATTCTTATGGAGCTATTCTATCAGTTGCATTTACTAATTTAAAAAGGGATTAATCCAACATTAATAATCTAGTCTGGTAATGATGATGAGTTAGAAAATTACGGCCAGCTTATTAATTATCCTTGTCGCTGTGTATCTAGTGTCAGTATTTTATGAAATAATGTTTTAAATTTAATATTTATTGGCAAAATATGATTATAGTTGTTGTTGATATTAGTGACTGCTAAATGTGCAGAAATGCATTTGCAGCAGATGAATGGGGCTAAAAAAGACTGTCGGCAAATTATGAATTTAACCTGAAAAGTGTTTCAGGTTTAGAAAAATTGAGTTTTCATTGTATTGTGAGTGTGGAACAAACAAACGATCTGAAGGGATTCTAACTCATGAAAGTGTCATGACATTCCAGATAAGATAATCATTAGAAGTTCTGAAGGTTGTGACAATGGGTGTGACATCTTTTTCCACCAAAATGTTCACTTATTTCATGTGCATGTGACTACTGTTTTGGTCAAAACAGTGCTCAAGTTACTGAAAGGTACTCCATTTGATCTGAACTTGCACTGATTTTGTTACAAATAGTTATGGTGAGTCCTGGGACTCCTCATGTAAAAAAATCATGAGTCCCACTCCAGAACGTTTTAGTCTCAGTTTAAAAAAAAAATGAGTCCCTGGATCTTTTGTAACCACGCAGTTAATCTGAAGCTATACTCCAAACTCTGTATTACAGTTTACTGAAACAAAAATATACTCCTTCTATTGTAAAGCACAACAAAGACTAAAGGAAATAAGCGTTGTTTATCAACAGCCACAGAAATCACACAAACATATTCTACAAAAACATCTTCAGATCCATCAATCGATCTTTGCGTGCTACTGGACGCATACCACAAATTGTTTTGCGTGTTTGGGGAATTTTTTTGCGTCAGGACGCAGAGGTAACAAAATCATTTGACTTGCCATAAAATTTTATGTCATTTCAATTAGCATCGCATTGTCACGAGCCTTTAAATAGAGAGATGTGCTGCTTAAGGACTGTTCTCGTGATGTAAGAAGGTAAATTCATAATTCATACCTTTCGTAGAGGGGGTTGTCCACAGACTCTGATTTCGGATTGCTGTTAAAGGGAAAAAAATAATTTTGTTATGTCTCGCCGCGTAAAACCCATTGTTGTCAATATGCAATCAATCTATTAGCGGCGGTTCAATTATGTAAACGTCACTGTAGTTATATCAGATTGATGTGCAACTAATTTAATTTTAACCGCGTTTCTTACCTCTCGTAATAAACAATTTGCTTGCTTTCCATTTTATTTCGTTTTTGATCCCTGATAAAGAATAAAAAAAAATCAAGAAACTAGTCAGCCATTCAACAAATCAGGCAGTCAATCAATCAATCAATCAACGTTTCATGTTACTATCAAAATCTTTAGAACAATCATTCATCATTATTTTAATTAGGTAGAATAACGTGCCTCGCAAAACCTCGTGACCCTCGTGGTTAATAAGGCCAACTATTAAGTGCCACACTGACTGGCGGGTTAATAACTAGGTGGGTGACCAGCCGGGAATTTATACTCTATATAGATTGCTATTCCTCTTTTTCGTCGCCCGCTTTATTTTTAACTGCGTATAGCAAAACGACTCTTTCGCATTATTTCGGCCGTCGAATGCCGGGATGGAACATAAACGTCCGAGTTCCCGCGCAAACTCAACGAGTAACTCACAAGTAAGTCTCACTTGTGACTGTAAAGGCTACAAAGGCCGAGACCAGTCTCTAATCCATCGACGGGGTTAACTGCCAAGTGCATTATGGGTTTGCCATGGTGCCGAACACACCCGACAAAAGCAATAACATGCGCGAACTGAGACGCAATACAAATGTTCCTTTACTTTAGTTTTCACTCTTATTTTGAAGCGAATGATCCAGATAACGTCCATTTTCTCTATAAAGTAATTCCACCAGGATAATTTATTGGCTGGAGCATTTCCTCACCACTAAAACGGCCACAAAATCAACCAGGCCAAGTTTGTTTTGCGCAGTTTTGTTCCTAGGCAACTACGGACACCAACCCAATATATGTATGGAAATATATATAACGAAAGCGAGATCACAGCTCGCAATGCAATGCACGCGCACCACAAATTTCTACAAATGTATTAACCTCCCATTCGCCGGAGGAATAAACCAATTTCCAAAACGGCGGTCAGCCACTCATCTTTCTTTCAGTCTATCAATTAGTCAATCCATCATGATCAGCTAGTTACCTTTAATTGAATTCCTTAAACAGTGATTTTAAATAAGAGATGCAGAGTTTGATAGTAAAACACTAATAACAGACTAAAACACGCATTAGCAAAGACGCGCAAAGTTTGCCGTAAGCACGCAACGTCTCACCTTCTGCGGTAAAGAAAAAGCGTAAAAAGACAAAATCCAAGAAGTAGAAGGCACAGCACAGGAGCAAGAATCATGGGCACATTGGATGATCCATTGTCCGGCTCCTTTTTACTATAACTAATCGAGGACTCATTTCTGAGAGTTTCTTGAGTTGAGAGTAGGGATTCATTAGTAGGCCCGGTCTTTCGGGGCTTCGTTGAACCTGTTAAGAGCAAAGAGAGGGTTTAGGAAGTCCTTTTCTTATCTCGTTCCTATTTTCCTTCCATCTGTCTTTGTCATGGAAAAGATTCTTTTCCGTTTGAGCCCAGAAGACTGAGTGAACAGCTAGAATCTACCATCATAATGACCAAAAGTGGTGGTTCTGGTGGCGGTCGTAGAATGGCTTATAATGGTCTCTCTCCCCTTTGCCTTCACCGAGTGTTTTTACATATATATACATATACGCTGTGAGGAACGACGACAAAATCGTCCGCGCAAAACGCTCAACAGCAAAACTCAGTTGGACATCAAAGGACAGACGCAACTGTCCCCATTATGAAGATGTCGGTATCCAAAAGGTATGGATGGGGGGGGGGGGGGGGGGCTGTAGTATTAGCACAGTTATTGCTTAAAATTCCTGCCTTAGGTTAGCGTGCACTGTCTAAGCATCTGTGTTACTAGTAACTGACTTACTATCAAAGAAAAGTATTACCTGTAGTTACAGAGACTCCTTTGCTTGAGCTTTTGGTTGTTATACCTTGACTTGTAACAGGCTTCGTAGTGTTTTCAGTCCCTGTTGTACGACCTATGGTGCTAGCAGAGGTGGTTGTGCTAGGAGAGGATTTGGATGTCGAGGTCTTAACGGTGGCTGTTGTGCTTGTTTTACTTTTGAATGCGGTGGTAGCTTTGGTTCCTTGTACAGTAGTTCCCACAGGGGTCTTACCTGCAGTAGTTGGGACATGTGTCGTCTGAGCAGTGACTGGAGAATGGGTTTTCTGTGCCGTCGTCTCGGAATTAGTTGTCTGGGCAGTTGTTCGTGAAGAAGGTATCTGTGTAGAAGTCTGGGAGTGGGTTGTCTTTGTGGCGGTTGGTGCTGATGTCTGAGTGCTTCTGCTGCTAACAGTAGTTTTAAAGGTTGGCTTTGTTGACAAACGTTTTCTCGTAGTACTGGTGGACACGGTTGTTGAAGAGGTCGTCATGGAAACATTCGAGGCGGTTGTTACAGTTGATGGAGGTTCTAAACAGAGAAGTCGAGAAAAAATCGATTCGACGAGAGTTCAATTATGCAAGGTTGCTTCCACTCTTGCATATTACAGAGGGAGGTTTTGTGCACACCAGACGTAGTTATTCGATAAACCGATCATCGATAGTAATTAATATCAATTATCGATGAATATCCATTCCAATATCGATCGACAGAAATCCATAAAGAAAAAAAAAGTTGTGACTTTGATTAATATCGATGAATTTCCGATAGAAATCGATAATGATCTTTTGTTGATTGTTATCGATTACTATCGATCCTATCGATTGTTATCGATTTTATTAATCGGTAATAATCGATAAATTATTTTTTATTTGACTTCGATTTCTATCGATTTCCGATAACAATCAATATTAATCGGCGGATTAAATCGATTAAAATCGATGATATCGATTTTTATCCATTAACCACGTCTGTTGTACACTAAGGGCGTCACAGGTTTATCATTTTTTGAAACTGTCAAGTGTCACCTTCTGCAAATATCTACTGTTTGGTTGGTTTGTTTTTATTTCTTGACGATTCTTTCTAAGTTACAACTAACTCGCAAGCGATGGAGTTGCGGCTCCAAGCTTGGGTATTTTTTTCCTCTTACAAACAAAGACACTGAGTTGATGCATTTCGACTTTCTATACGAATTCCATCTTCACCTAAAATTCATATTCCACATTTTGAAATTTGTAAATGTTGTTATATTTTTATACTTACGTGTGGGCCTCTGTGCGAAATATGAGGCCTTGAATCCAGGAAAATTAATCTTGTTATCAGTCTTAAAAATGACGAACATCTCGTTAGATGATGATCGTACTCCAAAAGGTGCAGGTAGCTTGTCACCTGAGTACACACCCAGAGAGGGTGAAGTCTCATTTTGTCCGTCGAACAATTGGACGTTGTCCGTGTTAATTCCTTTCTGGAGTGTGAATTCAGGAAACCTCAAGACCACCTAGAATACATAAATTCATAGAACACAAAGATCGTTCTGAATATTAGAGGGTTTAAGCAGCGACGGGGTTTTCTCGCGAGCGACGCACGTAAACGGAAAGTGGACTTGTTACACTCTTGAGACGTGATTTTGAACAAATTTTTTTGGCAAATCGTCTCTATAAGAGCAAAGAAACTTAGCAATACAAAGTTGGTAGCTTCAAGGTATTTTAAAAGAGAAAAAGGCTCACTTCCTTCGGCGCTCAAGAACGTTGCCGCTTAAACTCCCTATTCGTGTCACGCCAACTGCCAACCTCATTCTCAGGATTTTCTCCTACTCATACTTGTGCAAATAAAACAGGGGCTAAATAAACCTTTTTCACGCTCTGAAACTAAAACAGACCATCTCAGAGACACGAAGCGTTGATGACTGTGGAATCTGTAGTCATCCCTTAGCAGATCCCTTGAGTCTTTAATCATAACATAAAATGGCCATCTTGGAGCTGTTGAGAAATTTACACCATCAAATTATTCCCCTACTTCTAGAATTCTATTTCTGATTTAAACTGCGCAGCCGCTGTTTGATAATGGCTGAAAACCGAAAACTGCAAAGGACGCAAAAAACCGAAACTGAAACCGATCTAAAAAAAGTTCCCTTCTCGCTTCAACAGTGGCGAATTAACTGTACTTTTACCAAAGGGTCTCAAACAAATACAAAGTAACAGAGTAATAAGCGTTTTATTTACCTGAAGACCCTCGGGAACGTTTATCCTCCAGGAACAGTACTGGCCTGCCGGATAAGAATTTGGATAATTGGGAGACTGGAACGAGCCACTAGATGAAGTCAATGTATAGTTACAACCTGACAAAATAAAAGAACAAAACCATCATCAACAACAAGGAAACTGTTGAATATTGCTTTAGACGCAAATAAACTATGCCCTCTGGTTTTCGGCGGTAAACTAAAAGAGGACACGCTGTGTCTCAGGGGTAAAACGTAGATCGAGCGAAATACACAAGCGCTCGATTGTAATTTTGCTTGTTGCTATCTAAGGAAAATGTGAGATAACTTGTGGTCTAAATACAATGCAGTAGTTAGAGAAAAAAAGGTTACGGCCTACAATTACTTTTTAAGCCGGCTTTGAGGCTGTACTTTGTTTGATATAAAAGAGCCCCGGAGTCATTTCATAAGTAAGGTGGAGTATGATCGTCCGGGTGAACGTAGTCCTGAATAGGACTGTTGTTGACAGTGACTGACGTTTCGACAATCTATGCGGTAGTCGTTTTCAGAGTCAAAGTGAGTTATATCACGTCATTGATGGTATTAAACTCTGCTTATTGACCCGATTGGTCAATTAAGTGGTGATGTTATTGGCCGTCTGTCACTTAAGCCGTGTTTTTATTGGCTGTGAAGACTCTTAAATGTCATTGGTGCGTTTCGGATATAACTGATCAGGCTTGGAGAAATTCAGAGCAAATAATGATAATAATAATAATAACAATAATAATAACAATGATAATAATAATAATTTGAACACGCATTCAAAAACGGCAGATAGAGAGACCAGGTCTTCCGTGCTTTCTTTTGCGCCACTGATGAAAATTTACCCAGCAACCCTGTTAAAAATATTACTTGCATTTTTGGTATGCGGTAGGTAAGCTTATTGCAACTTCCAGCAGTTGAAATATCTACTCACTTGAATAGTAACAGTAGTGAATGGTGTGGTCATTCATCCCTGCCCCGTAAGGATACACCCCTCCGTAACCGTCGTCATCCTCTTCAGTGTCAAAACGAATCCATTCCGAACTAGCTTGAGCCCACATTACTTGCTGGCAAGAGGCAGAACCATAAGCCACTAGAAAAAAAGGTTTGATGGTCGGAAGCTCAATGGGCTCCACTTTATTTCCGTCTGTTCTGCAGCAGTAGTAAATTTTTGTGTTACTGCCATACACACCGTCGGGAAGAATACCTCCTTTGTTGTTCTTGTTAAACCAGTCTTCGTCATCCCAAGTAATGTAGCCGTTTTGGAATCCAGTAGGGCAAGAGCCCTTCTTGTAAATGCAGTATTTGCCTTTAAATTAGATAAGAGAAGAGAAAACATAAATTGGTAAGTGTGTCTTGTAAAAGCAGGAGAGCGAGGAAGTCATCTGGGGTGTTCATTCCTTTTGATCTTCTAGCCTTCACGATCTAATGATCAGAATTTTAAAAATGATCACAGATGGGACAAGAATATCGGAGAAGAATAAAGTTGCTGACAACTTTGGGAGATTAACACGATTTCGACTCCCGCAAGAGTTCTTTATAGTCGAACCTCGACAAGCACAACGACCACCTTATTGAATTCATTGAAAAAGTCGCCCTGGTAAGTCAACGCGGTAACTGGGGATGGAACAAGACTTGCGTCCCAGTTGAAACCAACCTGACCAAGGACTACGTCCCGTACTCTTTTCGAACATCACCTTTGTGGTTGTGGGTTTTTTAGCGTCCCACAAAGGTCAGACCCGGTGAAGTGTTGTGAGACGGAGCCTGCGGTTTTCCGTACTTATCCGAGAAGACAAAAATATTAAACCATTTGCACATGTGACGAGAAAAGTAACAAAGTTAGCGTATTCTACTCAGCTATTCTTTGCTTGAGTAAGCTTATACCTTTGGGCCAACGTGGTCTTGACTCGTCTTTAGCTTTGTCCGTTTTCATACAAAAGGCTCGTTTCAGATTATTTTTGTCCACACTGGCATCTAAATGGAAGTTGTTGGAGTGTTTATTACTTGGGAAAAAGTCTGATGTATCTTGGTAACGCCATCCAGTGCGCCAAGTGAATCCAAAGGACGATGGACAGCCAGATTGGGCACGTGGTATCCCGTATGTCCCAGCAGGCCATTTGTTCACAGCTGTAGAATTCAAATTTAAGAAAACTTATTTTTTAAGACCAAGTGTCACGATTATAGCAACTCGGCAATCTCGTTCCCAGAGTCCTCTCCCACCCGGGAACGAGGCTGCTAGGCCAGTTACCAAAAGTATGCCAAAATAAGAAAGTATTGTTTGACCCTTAAAAGCTACCTTTCTAAAAAGATATTGTCATTATTTAAAAAAAACTTTTTGTCTTTTGTCTTTTGTCTTTTTATCTGTATGGGAAACTAAGAGCTACCCGTCCAAAACACAAAAATATTCAATTTACCAGCCCCATAACCTACGGTGAGCATCACGGGTTTAACCTGCGATCAGGTAGCCTCCCCGCAGACGTCGTTTGGGGTTCGTTTGTCACGCATTCATTTCTCCCCCACAAACGAACAAAGGACGTCTGCGGGGAGGCTAGCGATCAGGCTGTCCTTCTTCCCTTTTTGTTTTGGACTTTCACGCTGTATACCCGAAAAAAGAATAACGCCTGATCGCAGGTTAGTACGGATCCCCACAGGGTCCACTGGGGAAATGTTGCTAGTGGTAACGAGTTAGGTTTATAAAATAGTTAAAATTCGCTGTTATACGGAGGATTTCGTAATGTCAGACCACATCGTACCACCGATCACTGCACTTTCTCAGGGCAACTTTGAACTAAGTGGCATAGGATTGTGACAACAAATGAATGTATTCAAACCGTGTGCATAGCTTTCGTGGCGACACACATGTTATTAGTGATTGTTTGTTTACTGAATACTTAAAAATTTTAGTAGTGATGTTGACATGTGATAACACAGCTCGACCTTGCAGTGATATTAAGTGACCTGAGGGAAATCTTTAACTAGCTAAGTCCTGAAAAGGCATGTTTTCCTTTAAAAAAATTATGTTGAGTAGTAAGTAAAATGGGACTTCTTCTTATATTAGGAAAAGGCACAACGAATGTTATAGATAGGGCTGTCTGAAGTGTTGACGTGATCAAGGAATGTGCATACCTCCTTTATTCACAGGAAGCGATGAAATGCAGTCAATGAATCAACGTGGAGTACATACCCAAAGTAATTTGGCCTGTTTTGAGTAGTAGTTGTTCGAGATATTATTATGGAATCACACAACAAACGAAAAGAAAACTTTTTAAAACACACGTACATGTATATTTCGTCCGAGCTGGTTTTTTGCCTGTACAAATTGTTCAGTAAAATGACCGAGCAAGGCTATCGAACGGCGCACTGCATGATTTTCCAAGGGTGACTAGGTTGTATAAATGTATTTTTTTAAAGTGAAAAATCAATGTTTTTTTTCTGACTAGTAGATTTTACAATACTTGTGACCGCGTTTTTAAAAAAAAAAAATTAAAAAGGCATTGTAAAGGGCTACAGGACGTTGATGTCGTAATACACCTGGAGTACAGCTTTTGCAATGGAAGCGCTTGCTGAAAATACCAATTGCGATATTTCTCAAGTCTGTTAAGTTTCTCCTACACACAGGCGATTTACGTTTGCCCTTTTCAATGATGGAATGAATCTGTTTAGTTTCGCCACATCAGGATCAATAAATCATTCACCTACCTTCAAGTACAGTTCCAAATGCAACTGCAACAAGCAGAAGAGACGGTAAAATTCGTGATTCAGTTTTCATTTTTTTAGCAGAGAAGACAAGTCCTGGTAATATTAATCGTCAAATCCTGGAGAAAAAGCGGACAGCTCCGCACACTGCACTCAACACGTGCCGGTCAAGCGAGTAAAAGAAAGACAATTAGTGACAGGGTGTTTACTTATTGGGAATAATGTGACAGAAAAATGGAACTGAATTGGACTGGACTGCGAAATGGTTTGAATGAATAGAATTTTTTCCCCTTTTCATGTGTATATGGTCTCACAATATACATAGCACGCTCAAGTAATTGAATTTCTTTGTTTTTTGTGTGTGTGTTGTTGTCGTTAATAGAGACGGACCATTAGAAAAGTTATGGGGGAGGGATTGTTTTTTCGTTATCAAATTCCTTGTATGAATTTTTTTTAGGCCATAGCATGAATATCTTCAGGGTTAATTGGCGTGCATGAATATATTTTTTTTCATTTAATTTTCCCTGGCGCGAATATTTTTTTGGTTCTTCGCCCCCCACCCCCCCTCCCCCAATAAGTTTTCTAATGGTCCGTCCCTTATTATTAGCGATATTACCGATACAGGTGTGAGCAGTGCTGTCCGTGTTATCAGGGTGTCCGTAATAGCGAGGTGTCCGCAAGGCGAGAGTTGACTGTACTTTGTAAACAACAACAACAACAACAACAAAATGACATTGAACACTTTCCACAGACCTTTTTTCAATAAGGCAATTGAGTTTATTGTTTATTGTCACTGGTATCTCTTTCCATGAACGCCAACGAAACATTTATTCGGGGGCGGCGCGTAAAAACTTTTTTCTCCCAAATGCGGCCCTTATTCGAGGGCGGTGATTAATCGAGGGCGCCGGGCGCTAAGTCGGGGCGGCGTTTATTCAAATAAATGCGATAATTGGCAACATTAACATAATTAAGCAGTCAGCCATGACACATCCCCTTTAATGACACTCATTTATGACGTTAACATGACGTCAAAACATTGAAGGGCTAATTAAGCGTTTATTTCATTTAGGCAGCAGCCTTTGGTCATGGGCTCCCGATTTAGGGCAAAAAGTTATTACATTTAGGCCTTCTAAGCTTGAATCGGTGTTTGGCTCTTTGTTTCACTAGCTGACTCATCTCCATTCGTCTTCGAGCGTAACGCGCACGGCAGCAGCAGGGCCTCTCTCTCTCTTGCTTTCCTCCTTCCCATCACACCCCGCGCGCCACTTAAGAAAGACAGTGAGAGATGACTAGGGACCAGTCAGGTCTCCTGCTATGATGATCACAAACTAGCTCTTTTGTATTTAATTGGAAAGTAGAAGTCAATAGGTCATTTCCGAGTCGTTCCAAGCAGTGGCAGTTCAATATTTGAAAACTGGGAAGAAAATCGCAATTTTTCCATTTTCTGAGTGAACAGCTACTCCCATCCCGATATAGATGTAATTTCATTGTGTGATCGATTAGTTTAGTGTAGGAACCTGTGAAGGACTGTTTGTCAAGAGTGACTTATAACTCCATGCAATAATTTTGTTTTCTATAAATATATGAATTTCATATATTTTAACTGCGAAATGAAGAAGTATAGTAGATACGGAGAAGATCATCACGGCTAAATACACAACTTATGCAGTTAAAGAAAAGAAAGGCTAAAAGCCTTAAAAAATCAAGCTTACCGGGACTCGAGTCGATTCGAACCCTGACCTCTAAGATGCCGGTTGAGGCAACTGGAAGCTGGCCATTAAATGGGTTCGTAATATACCCCGAAAAGATGACATGATGAATATATGAATTTCACATGTTTGAACTGTGAGATGAAGAAATAAATGCTGAGCCGATGAGATCATCACAGTTAAATACGCAACTTATGCAGAAAGCCTGAAAAATGTCTTGGTAGTTAGTCCTCGATGGTGTAGAATATAACGCAAACGACCCGGGTTCAAAGCATTCCAATGGTGTTTTTCTATCTTATTTTATATTGCACAGTAAAGTTGGACTCAAGTTGTTCTTCATGTAATTTTACTGAAAGAAACAATCTGGCTTCAGCCGATGTTACCTAATGCTAACCGGGCAAAAATTGGCTGATAGAGAGTTTACGATTCAAGTTTACGCCAAACGAAGAACGTGAATTTGGACCTCGTGACCAGGTTTTCGCCTTAATTGTAGTTTACTGTTTATTACTTCTATACAAAAATAAGTAGTTTCCCGCCAGTTTTATCCCTAAGAATTGTTCTGGGCTAAGAAATTCTCAACTTAAATCTGACGTTTGCCATTTGCCGTAAACTTGACCCTTTATCTCGTCTGTAATAGAGTACTAAAGTGTGACGTCATAAAAATGAAATTTCTGAAATTATGGGATTTGTCCGGATATTCTGAAAGAACAATGCCCAAGAGGCCTACTTGCCAAAAATGAGCATTTCGGGGCAAATTGTCTCAGAAATCGTAGCCCAGTTATCCTTAGAAAACTCCATACAAACCCTTCTAAACTTTTTTGGGTCGACCCAAAAAAAAATTAGAAGAGTTAACGTTTGTATGGAGTTTTCTGAGTATAACCGGCTAACATCTCAGAGACAATTTGCCCCGAAATGCTCATTTTTGGCAAGGAGGCCTCTTGGACATTGTTCTTTCAGAATATCCGGACAAATCCCATAATTTCAGAAATTTCATTTTATGACGTCATCACTTTAGTACTCTATAGCTGACTGGAGCTTCAGGGCGGAAAAACGTTCTGCGCAAGCTTCTGCGCATCCCTTATCGCAGGCTCAAGGCGGGCTTTTCTCTGTGTTGACTGTGTTTGTTTGTTGCTGGAGTTCTGAGTGAAATGCACGAGGTGAGAACGTTTGCTCCCTGTAAAGCATTTTTATTTGACATGTTTGCTTTTTTTTCGTCGCTTGAAAATTACTTTGGATTCAGAACAACCAATGTTAAAGGAAAAACGGATCATTCCGTCAGTCTGAGGTGGAATAAAAGGTTTTTGAACATTTCTTAAGAGGCGAGTATTTTTCTGATTGTGCGTCCGATTAATTTATGAGTTGATTTCGCGGGGTTGAATTAAACCCGCTTGTATTCTGTTGTTAGTGGTTACGGTTACTTTTTTGCATGCCCAGATTTATTACCTTTGCAGAACCAGCTTTATCTTTGTCTTCAGTCAAAGAACCATATTGCTGTTATAACGCATCAGAGTGGACAAACTTGTGGTCTTATTAAACTTTCTCGGAGATAGAAGGCCAGCAAGCTTACTCAAGATCATTTTTCTGTTTCTCAAGTAATAATAGTCAGAGTCTTTTCATTTTTCATTACATAGTTTTGTTTTCCAGTGAACTGTGAAAGTTTCTGTTCTTTCTGAAGAATAACTTTCTGTACGCAAATTGTCCTTTTCACTCGCTGTGAAGTAGAGAATGATAACTCCCGGAAGTGACTTCAAAACAATTGACTCTTTTCTCGTAAACAATTGCTGCAGCTTGATTTGACTGAGGTGAGCAAAACAAACCCTTATGTGCAATTTTCTGTATTTTCTAATGATCGGCTGAGTTTAATTTGCTTAAACGAAGACCCTCGCATGGACCGGTTAACCTTATTGAAAATAGCTAAATGGTGAATCATGGCTTGGCTGCCAAGTTGCAACTGATCTTTTGCTTTTAAGATCTTTAGGTAGGTTGTTTTCGCACAGAAAATTCATTACTTCATTGTCAGCAAGAAGTTTTTGAAATAATGTAACTTTAACTTTGTTTGAAGGAAATCCTACTTACGCTTTTGTTTTTGACAGATGTTATGCGTGTTGAACTTGACAACACAAAGCAAAATTTATATATCTGCGCGAAACGAGCAAGTTTAAAAAACTATATTTGCTTTGAAACCGATTTTTGGGAGGATTTTACTGGATAAAGATTGACCTTTTTTCTGCCCACATATCAACGCAATAACTTCTACATTGGGGATTTTGTTTATATTTTAGTGATCTGCGAAACTACGAGTGTCCGATCGAGCGAGGGTTTAAAATGTCAGCTCAAGTGAGACAAAGTTCAGTGACTTCAAACACATTGTGGGCAAGCGTTAATTTTTTTGGGCAAATCACTGTCCAAAGATATGTTGTTTTTGTGTCCACAGTGGAGCTCCGGACCTTATATATCCAGGAACTTCCTTATATGAACACATTTCGTGAATGCATCTTGAAAAAAATCGGACCACGCATGCACATTTCCAGTACAACGCAAGGAAATTAATGTCGTTAAAGTCCGTTTTACTATGAGGTATTCTTCGAGAAAATTAAGTAACGACAAGGTTATAACCACAGCTTGCAACTTTTGAAGACAAATTGCCTGTTCTTTCCAGGTTATGAGTGGAAACATTTTATTTTTAGGCAATAAAATATTTGAAATCCCGCCATTTTTTCAAACCCGGCCAGGGGATCTGGGCAAAAAAGTTCACGCATGCTCATTACGTTTTTCCGCCCTGAAGACTGGAGCGTCCCCGGTCACGATCCCAGAAGCAATTGCTGGACGCATTTCGGCTCCAGTTCCCTTCTTATTTGTGAAGTGGCGAATGGAAAATTCATGCAGCAAGAGTGAATTTCGTGTCACACTTGGCTGGCTAGCTTCCTAAACCTTTGGAAATATGGTGATGTTCAAGAACTGAAGGGCTGTCTTTGCCCTCACGATATTGTGATCTATTAATTATATTTATTCAGAGCAGTGGATATTTTCCTTTTTGGATTCTGAAAAGAAAAGAAAAGCTGATTCATAACAATTTTTCTCCATTGTTTCCTTCAAAACGCTACCATATTTAGGTGGCACGTTCAAACTGGTCAACTGTTATTTATTACACCCTTTATTTCAAACACACGCGACGAAGGGAAATGTCGGGCTCTTAATACTTAATCGAGTGAGTGAATTAAATCACCAACATTGCTAACAAGCTAATTGTTTATTACAAAATCGATAAGCGTCTGAAACTAATAGACACCTTCTTTTCTTTCTGCTGAGTGGATCAAGCAACAGTAGCGATACATTAACTGAAACAAATGGAACAGTTATATTAAACTGATTGGACTTCTTGTGAAAGAGCTTCTTTCATGTCGGCCTGAATTCTAATAAATTAAAACTGAATAAATTCAGACTGAAAACACAGCAGTCTACTATGTTGGAAATTAAGTCTCGTTGGTGGATAGGTCAGGATAGTTTAGGGATAGTCTATGACGTCACCCATTGTTATAACCTAGGGAAAAAATGCCTTCCTCCATACTAAGTAAGTGCTTTCCTGCATACTAATTCGGCATAGGTTTACTAATAAGCGTCTTCCTTGTACAATAGGCTTGCCTAGACTTGCCCGGTAAGCACCTAGCAACGCGAGAAACGGCTTCCTATATCTTATTTAGCGCTTAAACTCAGATATATAAACAAAACACATACACAAAGTGGAGTTGAAGAGTCTTTAATTTAATTTAGTTTATGTCTTCTTATTTAGCTCTAAAACTCAGATATATATAAACATAACACATATACACAAAGTGGAGCTGAAAACTCTCTATTTCAATTTTGTCTGACGTTTTCTCCGTTCATCTCGAAGACTCTAGTAAGTCTTGTAATTTCACGCACCGTTAGTCAGTTAATTATGCGAGTTCGCAAGCCCAAAGTTGAATACAAAGTAGTTCTACAGGAAAAACCCAAGGGAGCACCTTGACGTATTATTATATAAACAATTTTAAATAACCTAACAAGGATCAATTAAAACACGCGACTAATAATTGCTGGCCATAAAATCAGACACGAGATACCGTTTTAAAAACTTTATTAAAAACAATGACAAAAAGAGTCAAATACAAAGCGATTTGTAAGGAATGGAAATTAATTAATCCTCTTCTTCGTTCTCCTCTGTAGAAGGGGAATAGAAATTGGTTTCCAACGTCTTCGCGTTTTTGTGTGTAACTGCTCCACAATCGTGACACCGACGAAAGCCCTCTTTCATGTAATTTCTCTCCTCTGGAATCTGGTGATCGCATATAGGACAACTCTTGTAGTAATCGTGCCAAAAGCATTTAGGACATTTCATGATCAATGTCCAGTACACACTAGAGTTCTCGCAATGTTCACAGGGACGTTTAGAGTGAAAGGTGGTGGACGTTTCAGGGCTACTACTTTCTGTTTCCTGACAGTAGAAATGTAGTGGTGGTGCGGGGAAAACAACTGAAATGTGGTGGTGGTGGTGGAAAGTAAAACAATAGAAATGTGGTGGTGGAGGGAAAACAATTCAAATGTGGTGGTGGTGGTCCTGGGGGAGGAAAACAATAGAATTTTATGGCCTGAAGACCTATATAAATGCGCAACATTCTACCTTTTTCTCAGTCTACATTTTGCTCCTGAGGAGTTCACATGAGTTGGTTCTGTTCTGTCTGCGAAAAATCCTTCAGTAGAAGAGATAGTATGCAAAGGCACGTGATGTCTAAACACCGCAATGCTGGTCTCACCCCATTTCAAACAGTTCCAATGTTTTCACAGAAATGTCAGCGGTTTCGCTTCGAGCATCCTTTCACCTCTATGATTGCCGGAATGACCGGGTCCGGAAAAACGGCCTGTGTTCGATCTCTATTGCAACACGCTTCAGAGACCATTTACCCTCCACCGGAGAGGATCGTTTGATGTTATTCACAATGGCAGCCTGCGTATACACAAATGTTAGTCGCCATGCCACACATTGAATTCGTCAAGGGAATTCCTACGGCTTTGGAGCAGGATTCCTATTTTGATGTCAGCAAACGGAATTTGATCGTGTTTGATGATCAGATGATTGACGCCAGTAAAGACAAGCGAATTGTGAAACTTTTTACTCGTGGTTCTCATCATCGCAATCTGAGCGTGATTTATATCGCGCAGAATCTATTTCATCGGGGGAAAGGTAGCCGCAGCATAAGCCTAAACAGCCATTATCTGGTGTTATTCAAGAATCCACGAGACAAATTGCAAATCTTGACTCTGGCGAAGCAACTGTATCCCGGGCAGACGGATTTCTTTTTAAATCAGTACGAAGAGGCTGTAAAAAGACCTTTTCAACATTGATCTGAAAACTACTACCCAAGATAATTGTCGGTTTCGAACAAACGTCCTGCCCAGTGAAGAAGGCTTTAACCAAGCAGGGTTTCAAGAAAATATTCCTCAAGAGCTTTTAAAATATCTGAAGCAGCAAATTCTTCCGCCTGTCCCGCTTCTTCCAGCTATGCAAGAAATACAAGGCAACATGGATGACGTGCTTTCTCGAAACGATCTTCGGGACGATGAAAAAGCTAAACGATACTTTCATTTGCAAAACAGATACCTGGCTTCTAAAGAAAAATTAAATACAAGAACACGACCGGAAGAAATAATCAGCACTGTTCCAGACTTAACATCAAGCACACAAGATTCTTCGTCAGCAACGAGATCATTCTCCACTCCCCTCAACCCGTTTAATGTAACACCTGAATTAACACAAGCGGCTATGTCTCAAAAACCTGACAAAGAAAGCCTCACCCCTCCACCACCCTTACATCCTGCTTTGCTGACCCCTCCTCCCACAGTAGAAACCGCATCACAACAAGGCCCGAAGCGCAAAAGGCGTCGGATTCAATTTGTAAATTATTTGGATGATGATAAAGCTCATGCCAAACAGCTGAGGAAACGTCGGCATAAGAAATTAAAACCTTACAAGTACTCCATGGGCGAAGAAGATGAAGATCAATTAATTTCCATTCCTTACAAATCGCTGTGTATTTGACTCTTTTTGTCATTGTTTTTAATAAAGTTTTTAAAACGGCATCTCTCTTGTGGTTATATTGCTAGCAATTATTAGTCGCGTGTTTTAATTGATCCTTGTTAAGTTATTTTATATAATAATACATCAAGGTGCTCCCTTGGGTTTTTCCTGTAGAGCTAATTTGTATTCAACTTTGGGCTTGCGAACTCGCATAATTAACTGACCAGACGGTGCATGAAATTACAAGACTTTAATAGTTTTTCATGTCCTCGAGATAGAACGGAGAAAACGTCAGACAAAATTTCGAAAAATTGAAATAGCAAGTTTTCAGCTCCACTTTGTGTATATGTGTTTTGTTTATATATATATATATATATATATATATATATATATATATGTTGCATAAAAAAACGGTCCTTGTAAAAAAGCGTCATTTTTATGTAAAAAAGCTGCTTTTTTACAAATTGAGCGGTTGTAAAAATACTGCTTTTTTACAAAAATATATTTTTGTAAAAAAGCTGCTTTTTTACAAGTTACCTGGTTGTAAAAATACTGCTTTTTTACAAAAATATGTTTTTGTAAAAAAGCAGCTTTTTTATGTAAGAAAGCTGCTTTTTTACAAATTAGCCGCTTGTAAAAATACTGCTTTTTTATGTAAAAAAGCTGCTTTTTTACAAAATATATTTTTGTAAAAAAGCAGCTTTTTTACGTAGAAAAGCTGCTTTTTTACAAGTTACTTGGTCGTAAAAATACTGCTTTTTTACAAAAATATATTTTTGTAAAAAAGCAGCTTTTTTATGTAAAAAAGCTGCTTTTTTACAAAATATATTTTTGTAAAAAAGCTGCTTTTTTATGTAAAAAATCTGTTTTGTTACAAAAGGTATTTTTGTAAGAAAGCTGCCTTTTATGTAAAAAATCCTGCTGTTTTACACGTATAGACCATTTGACAAACTCATTTATCGAAGACAGGCTGTTTTCCATAGCATGGTTCGAAATTTATTGAACTGTAGTTTTCGTGCGGCTAGTCACGTTCACGTTCCCGTGTCCCCTTTATTGTGGGGCATTTAAATTCCCTTGTTAACTCGCTGACAGCGTTAAAAATTTACGTTCTTTTTATTCTTTTTATTCTTTCTTCTTGTTTCCTTTGTCATTCAATTTTCCAGGACCTTCTAATTGTTGGATGCGAAGAAGGAACAGGCAGTAATTTCATTTGTTATGCTTATCGGCTGAGGTCACCCACGGCAGTAACTGCATGTTAGGCAATAATAGAATAGCTGGGTTATTCACTGTCTTATTTATAAGCAATGCCTGTCACAATCTCTTGCAGCAACCAAAGACTTCTATTCTCTCCTTCATTGCTACTTTTGTTCAAGCCGAAAACTGTACAGAATATTGTTCTGTATTATTTATCTATTTTCCCAAGGTTATCAGCTGCAATGATCGGTTTAACTGTCAACAAAATACTTGGCTATAATGCTTTGGTGCTCTTAGCAGTGGATAAATAAATTATAACTCCATTTCTAGCATAAAATCTCCAGCAAGAATCAACGACAGCAATTGTTAGGCAATTTCCTGTATTATGTATGATGCGCTAAACTTCTATCACGGGATTCATGCTATGTTGAAATCCATGTTGATGCATGCAAGATTGTCATGTCTGCGTTACAACTTTAAGCTTTCAACATGATGTAGGAACATGTTCAGTCGGCTAATCAAGCAAAAGGAAACGCTAGCCTATAGCTACAAGCGTACATACACTCGCTTGTTAGTCTAATTTTGCAATACAGAGAGCAACTTGTGAGGCCATAAAAACAGCAGACCACAGCAGCCGATTTGTTTATAAGTAATTAGGGACTATAAAGGCGGTCTGTAACGTACGACAATGCGTGTTTTATTTTAGAGATCGAGAAATCAGCCAGAAAACACTTGTAAAGGCTAAACAAGTTTAATATGAACACTAGCTGAAATCGCCAGCAACATTTAGAGTATGACCGTTTTTTTACAAAATATATTTTTGTAAAAAAGCTGTCCTTTTACAAATATATATCAGCGTAAAAAAACAGCTTTCTTACGGTACCGTTTTTTTACACAACATATATATATATATATATATATATATCCGAGCCTTAGAGCTAAATAAGAAGACATAAACTAAGTTGAAATAAAGACTTTTCAACTCCATTTTGTGTATGTGTTTTGTTTATATATATGCGTTTAAACGCTAAATAAGATATAGGAAGCCGTTTCTCGCGTTGCTAGGTGATCGCTTCTCTTATTCCTGTTTCTTTTTTAATAGACGGTCTGAAAACCGAGCTCAAGTTACTTACCGGACAAGTCTAGGCAAGCCTATTGTATAAGGAAGACTATTATTAGTAAACCTACGCCGAATTAGTATGCAGGAAGGCACTTAATTAGTATGGAGGAAGGCATTTTTTCCCTAGGTTATAACAATGGGTGACGTCACAGATTATCCCTAAACTATCCTGACCTATCCACCAACGATGCTTATTTTCCAACATAGTAGACTGCTAAACGCCATTAAACTTAAATAATAATAATGAAAAGCCGTAAGTTTTTAGCTCTCATTTTCAGCTTCCTAGCTTCCCTTCTTGGAACACTTTTTTGTGTGTTGCCTATGCGACAAAATAATGTTTTATGTGCTGCTTGTAATTGCTAAATACTATTTTGACATTGTCGGAAATAATGCACCTATCAATGTAAAGCCGGCGGGGGGAGGCAGGGCATGGGGTGGGGATTTGACATTTTTCAAAAATTTGCCTTCAAATTCCCTGCCCACGGGCAAATCATTCCAGTCAAATGCAACCAAATTTCCCCACCCCGGGCTGCACATTGCTATCAAATATCCCAAGGCAGAACCTAAGAAAGGCACAATGAAAATATCTCCAAATGAAACTCTGCAATCTTTATTTATAAATTGCTGCATCACCAAAGATACATGTTCCTGTTACACCTGCAATTAGACGTTATAACCGTAAACCGTGTTACACTGCGTAGAATACATAAACCTTTAGGAGAAAGTCCACATTTTGTAAGTTTAAATATACCATTCTTAGTAAAGCCGGGTACAAAGAAAGTCAGTTTTACAAGCTTTATACAGTGATTGTAGCAAAAGAGTCATACACTGATCAATTGTGCTTGCAAGAATCGACTTGGTTTCTCTTTACTTCCGTTTACTTTGATACCACAGTATTTTAAGAGGTTCAATTGATCAAAAACACGCTA
The DNA here is from genome assembly GCA_942486035.1 of Porites lobata. Classification (NCBI taxonomy): domain Eukaryota; kingdom Metazoa; phylum Cnidaria; class Anthozoa; order Scleractinia; family Poritidae; genus Porites; species Porites lobata. The sequence goes on along the minus strand of CALNXK010000167.1, from coordinate 875,223 downwards.
AAACAAACGAAATTTGAAGACAAAACAGTGAAATCCACTCAGCTTTCGCTTGTTCCCGTTGGCCTTCATGATTTCCATATCTTTCCAGACCGTACGGCGCATGCGTGAAACGTGGAAGCGGGAAACATGTGTTCGGTTTCAGTCTTTTTCTTCCGAGTCGGCAGTCAAATATCTCCGCGTCGGGCGAAGAAAGATTCAAATATCCCCTCCCCTGGGAGAACAAGGTCAGTCAAATGCCCTACCCTAGGGCCAACAAAGACAATCAAATCCCCACCCCATGCCCTGCCTCCCCCCCCGCCGGCATGACATTGATAGGTGCATAACTGCGCGGCAATGAAAACGTTTTGAGACTAATTACGATTATCTTAATTTTACTTATGAACAACATCATACAGAGTTCGGATGAATCCATCTATAAACGCTTTTAAAGAGTTGAAACGGGTATCAGTTGCGCATTTAGAACTAGTCACAAGTAAAAGCTGTCAGTCTCTGCGTCTTTTTGTGAAGGAAATGCCGAACGTGCATCAACAAATGATCCACTTAGTATTAAGGATTTTTAAAGAGTTGAAACAGGTGCTAGTTGCGCATTTAGAACGAGTTATAAATAAAAGCTGTCAGTCACCGCTTGTTTTTGAAAGGAAACGCCGGACGCGCATCAACAAAAGCTGAGAAGTAATCGAAGATGCTTAACTACTCTTTTATCTTTAAGAACGAATCAAAACCGGACAACATTGGAAATATGAACAACAGTTCTAACTTTGAAACTATTGTTGTCATAAATTGTATCCTCAATGCTCCACTGATGCTAACATCCATCACTGGTAATGCCTTAGTGTTGGCCGCTATATTGAGAACTCCTTCGCTTCGTTCAGTACCATCTACAATCTTTCTATGCAGTCTTGCTATTACAGATTTTCTTGTTGGGCTTGTTGGTCAACCTGTTTACATTGCCAGTGAACTTCAATATTCAGCTGGTGGGCCTCTTTATAAAGTCGAAGCCTTGATAACTGCTTCACTTTGTGGTGTTTCCCTAACAACAATGACAGCCATAAGCGTGGATCGATTTTAGCCCTCCACTATCATGTGACGTATGCGAATTTGATGACCACAAAACGTGCAATGAATGCTTCAGCAAGTCTCTGGTTTGCTTCCATACTTTTATCATGCCTTAGGGTTTGGATAAGAGGGTTATTTTTCCTTATTACAGGAGTTTTCATTGCAGTTTCTTTTGTCATTTCTTGCGCTTCTTACATCAAAATTTATATCATTGTTCGTCATCATCAGATCCAGATTCACGCTCAACAACAAGCTGTGAACAGTTTTAATATTAGTTTTAATATTACAGATAGTAATAACCTGATAATATCAAAGAAACGTGCTTTAAAAACTTTTATATACTTCATCTGCATGATATTTTGTTATCTACCATATCTATCTTATTTATTGTTACGTGAGACCTCAGTTATAGCTTCTGACAGGAATTGGTTGAACTTGGTAACTACTGTTGTGTTCTTGAATTCGTCCGTAAATCCATTTTTGTATTGTTGGTGTAATCATGAAATCCGCACGTCGGTTGTAAAGATAATACGAAAGATGATGTGTAGACAAACAGAGGAAGCTGACTAGGTAGTGGCGTTGCATTAAAGTTCATTGCCAAAAAATTTGCCCCATGTAAAGGTTTCCAAGACAGTCTTGGATTCTGGATTCCAAAGCCGTGGATTCCGAATTCCAGGTATGGTGCGAAAAATGATGTGTAGACAAAAGAAGGAAGCTAGCAAGCTTGAGTGTTAGAATTGTATTTGTAAAGAGCGGAATATAATACAGACCTTTACCACGCTATGCAAACTTCCCTGAACCATTGCCTAAGGTTTTTGTGCTGTGATACCACACTTATGATTTGTCGACACCAATCTCCAATTTGGAGACGGGTAATCCGTCTAAGACGAATTATCCGTCTGTTAGCACGTCTTCAAGACGTGCTAACAGACGAATCAGCCTCAGACGAATTTATACTAGAGACGAATTATCCGTTCAAATAGATGAGGACGTTTAAACTTAATATCTCAGTATTAATCTTGAATAATACAAAAAAAGCCCAAGTTTCAAGCTTTCATTTTGAGCCCCCTTCCTTTCGTGGATAGTCTTTTTGTATGTTACCACCTAAGAGATAAATGTTTCTTGATGCACTGTGTAAGTTTCTGCATACTATTTTGACATGGTCGGTATACTAATAACTGTGAGGCAATTAAAACGTTGGGAGACTAATTACAGCTCAGTAAATTTTACTTATTGAAAACAGAGTTTGGATGAATCCATCAATAAAGGGTTTTCAAAGAGTCAAAGACTGTAAGCGCCAATTACCCAATAAGAACATTCAAATAACGAATTAAAAGCTGCAAAGTCACCGCGTCTTTTTGTTAAGGAAACGCGACGAGCAACAACAAAAGCTTTAAAAAGAAATCGAAGATGCCAAACTACTCCTTCTTCAATAAGAACGAATCAAACTCCGACAACACGGGAAAAATGGACAACAGTTCAAGCTTGGAAACTATTGTTGTCATAAATTGCATCCTCAATGTTCCACTGATGCTCACATCAATCACTGACAATGTTTTGGTGTTGGCCGCCATATTGAGAACTCCTTCGCTTCGTTCAGTACCGTCTATTATCTTCCTATGCAGTCTCGCTAGTACAGATTTTCTTCTTGGACTTGTAGGTCAACCTTTTTATATTGCCAATGAACTATACCACTCAACTGGTGGGCCAATCTCCAAAGTCGAAGATTTCGTATCTGTTTCACTTTGTGGTGTTTCCCTCACAACAATAACAGCCATAAGCGTAGATCGACTTCTAGCTCTTCACTATCACATGACGTATCCGAATTTAATGACAACAAAACGTGCAATGTATGCCTCAGCAAGTCTCTGGTTTCCATCCGTACTTTTAGCATGCCTTAGAGTAGCTTGGGGATCAGAAGTTATTTGTATTTTTGAAGGAGTGTGAATTACTATTTGTTTTGTCCTTTCGTTCGCTTCTTACATCAAAATTTATTTCATTGTTCGTCACCATCAGATCCAGATTCAAGCTCATCAACAAGCTGTGAACAGTTTTAATATTATTGTAAATATTCCAGATAGTAATAACATGATAATATCAAAGAAACGTGCTTTAAAGACTTTTATATATTCCATCTGCATGATATGTTGTTACTTACCTTATCTATCTTATGCATTGCTACGAAACACCTCAGTTATAGGCGATGAGGAAAATTGGTCCTTTGCAGAGACTGTTGTGTTCCTGAACTCGTCCGTAAATCCATTTTTGTACTGTTGGTGTAATCGTGAAATCCGAACGTCAACTGTAAAGCCAGTCCGAAAAATGATGTGTAAACAAACGGAAGTATAGCTAGCGAGCTTGAAGGTTAAACTTGTATTTGTAAAGAGACCTTCACCGCGTTATGCAGACTTCCTTAAACTTTGCCTTATAAGGAATGGGCTCGCTCAGTTAAATTATAACAACAAAATATTAACAGAAATATACATGCAAAAATCAGAGGTAGAGTAAATCTTAAAATATATGCTAGATAATCGTAATGGTTAGGCCAAAAAACTGAGAAAAAACTGAGAGGAACTCATTTATATATTAGTCCTGTATTGTGGTAAATAAAAAAGCTCCTAACTTTTTGTGCCATACGAATGCACCTGGCGTGTCACTAAAAACGTATCATTGAAGCTATCAGGAAGTTAGCCGTATTTGTATTGATACATAAATTTTCCTATTTGAAGTTTGTAGACGTGTAATTAATCTTATGGGGGTGGGATGAAACGGGTCGAAGTTAAGAATGCTTAGTCTCCAGCTTAGCGCCAGGTGAAGATCTATTTTATAAATATATAAAAATATTTATTTTAAAAACCCCTAATTACTATTCATCATAACTCAAACAACTGCTCGCTTTACTACTTATTATTAAAAAGAATAGAGAAAGACACAAATTATTACCAGAAAAATTACCCGGTCTGTGTGTATATTTATTTAGTGCTGTTATGAAAAAACAACTGAACCAATAAATGTCTGTCACCTGCCATATTAGCTAAGCATGAGATCAAAGGCAAATGTTGAATAACCATAAATTGGTAAAGATTTTCAGTCTTCCAACAACTTCCCCTCAAATTAGTGACACTTTTTAATTCTCTAACACTATTTTGAGCTTTCCGGAGCGTATTTTAGTATATCATTTTTGTTATGTTCCTTTTTCAACTGCTAAAAGTGAAAACAATCATTACTGTCTCCTTTTCCATACATCTCCCTCGAAATATTTAAGTTCGCTAAGGTAATGGAGCGGAGAATTCTAAATTTTAATTGTTGCATTGTGTCTCAGTGACAAATCATAATTTCAGCCTTCCTTGTAGTTACACAATATTATTGATCCTTTTCCATAAGAATATAGACCGTCTTAGCATCATCATAGTGCGGGGTAATGGTAGAGAGTCCGAATTTTAACAATAAAATTTATCTATTTACCATTAGAGGGAGGGAAAAGGACCCTGAAATCTTTGTCTTGGTAGACCTGATGAATCGAACACATGTCTGATCTAAATAATTATAACTTGAATTCGTATTCAAATACTCCCTGGACGAAAGAAAAGTTATTAACACCCAATAAGTCGTGCTCGTTGGTAAATTTGTAGCGCTTGCAGTGGCTGATTTTGTCGTCTACTTTCCTTCTGTTAGTAAGACGTATCCGTAAAAAGTATGAGTTTTCCACAGGGATTAGGAAGGCCGTGCGCCATGCGCGTATGGCGCATAAAGCTACGAAATGGCCCATTAAAAAAATACTTACCGGGCCTGTGATGCGCCCTGACCGCACAAAGCTAGTAAAATAAAAACTATTTTGTGAAAAGGATATTAATTTGTAAACGTTTCACTTCGGTAACACATAAACAAGCGAAAAACTACGGTGCCTTCGCTCGTTTGATCACGCTCGCTTCATTCTTCTTCCCAGATCCCGAACTCGGACTTTGCTTGCAAACGAGGCTATTGCTCGGAGTTCCATGTGCTTTTGTTTTCGAGCAGAGTTCGAGCGTTTTCGTCGCCTTGAAAGTCATTTGCATCGATTAATCTCATGCCTTATAGCGGATGGTTATTCATGGCAACGGTTTTTCATGCCTAAAACCATGTCTGTATAGGTATAGACTGTAAAACACAAGCAATAAACCTTTGTTAAAATTTTTACTGGCCCATTTATTTACCCTAATGGCCCAAACGTTTTATACATGGCCCATAACTTTCCAATGATAGGGGCCATAGGCTCATTTGCCTGTTAAACCTTCCTAATCCCTGTTTCCAGTAATGTTTAGTATCATTAGTGAGTTCTATTTAGGTCTAAATCGGATCAGAAACGTTTCTGTGAAACGATCGAGCCAATTTCACCTGCAATTTAGTTAGAAACACAGGGGCACCCAACGACAATTTTTGGAAAAATATCTGTTCGAAAGACGATTTGAAATTTCTTGTAAAATTTCTTGCTTGCCTGCTTCTCGTAGGATTTTCGAACATCTAAAAAATGGTAAAATTGCCCATTTTCAACGGATTTTCACCCTAAAAAGGTCACCTAGAATTTTCGAACAGGTAAGTTTTGATCCCTATAATTTTCGGATCACTAGACTTTCAGCTAGGAAATCCGAACAGATGAAACGTTTATAGGGCATAAAAATATGCCCATATCCACCGTTTAAATACTAAAACACGTTTAACAATGCTATGTTTAAGTGGTTTTGAACTATATTCTCGTTGGGTGCCCCTGGAAACAAGTCGAAAGGTTGAAGCACTCGTGCGCCTAGCCTGCGTAACTGCCGGGGTTAGTGCTGCTGTTTTAGGGCGTAGGGTTATAGAACTGCGTGAAAGATGCGCCTTATCATTCTGCTTGTCATGCAGACCCTTGTAAGGCAAAAATTTCTGAGAAACTAGTTCTAAGCTTACTAAAACCTTCTTGTTTCACCATTCAACGCTCCCCTTCTTCTTTCTATCAAATTAATAAGTCCCATAGTAAATTAGTTCTTGCATTTTGGTACACTGCAAAATTCCCTTGACGTGCAAACATTTTACTGGTTTACCGTGCATGGCTTCAACATTTGTTTTCGCTTTTTTTCTCGCAGACTCGCGCGTGGGAGCCGTAATTGAAATACACCAATCAGATGTGATAGTAATCGTGCCGACTGTTTCAGATCTTTCGAAAGAGAAATAAATGGTTTAAACTGAGTAGTAACTGACTTTCGCAGCGTTAAGATGTGGGTACTGAATTTGCTCTTTTAACAAAAATTTTTAAAAACGAGAAGTAGGAATTATAAAAATTAAACATCCAATTAATGTAAAACAGGAAGTTGTCGCTGCTGTCATTTTTACCCCAGGGGTAATTCAAGTAGTCTGCATCGCACTGGCGTAATCTTTCCCTGGCTAGTAACGTCTGCGAAGCGGCGCCGAGATCCTTGTTGTGGGTACCTAACGGACTCAAAAAAATACCGGAAGCGCATTTCGAATTTCCCTTCAACCTGATTGGCAAATCGGTAATAACTTTAATTTTTTAACAGGCCAATCATTGTACGCACTCAAAACCTGCTACACAGGTTTGGTCCCAGAACAAGGCTTTCGACGCTGGCTCGAAGACGGTCATAACCAGAGCTGATTTTAGTTTCGTTTTTTCGTTTGCAGGCCAGTGCTTCATGAATGGGACGTTTTTGAAAGTGCCTTTATTGGATTATCTGGGATTACCAGTTCACGCATCATCATTAGGAACCTTAAGATACGAGGACGGGACAAGCTACGACGGCTACCGGAAGTAAATTTGCACAACCAAGCATGCGCACACGAAGCCCAAATTCGTGTTCTTGCCGTCCTGGTCTCCCCGAGGACGCCATTCAGCCTGTTTTGCCGTCGTCTCGAAAACGTGAGTATTCTCAGTAGTCTACTATGTGGGAAATTAAGCCTCATTTTGGACTTCCCTTGGACTCCCCGCATAATAATTTGGATTTCCTGCATACTAATTTAGTGCCTTCCTCCATATATAATGAAGTGGATAGGTTTACTAATGAGCGTCACTCTACTACAATAGAAACAATAAGCTTGCCTAGACTTGCTCGTGAAGTAACTTGAGCCCAGTTTACCGGAACGTCTATTAAAAGGAATAAGAAAGCGATCACCTAGCAACACGAGAAACGGCTTCCTATATGTTGTTTAACGCTAAAACTATACAAACACACGCACATATACACAAAGGGGAGCTGAAAACTTTGTCTGACGTTTTCTCCTATCTATCTCGAGGAAATGAAAAACTATGAAAGTGTCAGCGTTTCACGCTGAAACAACAGGGGCTAATACATCTTCAATAAAACCACTACCCTCTTGTACAAGGACTCGCTTCTTCGTTTTGTAAGGGACATTTGGACTGGCCAGGTCAAGTAAAGCATCCTTATATGGCAGCAATATCCGCTTATTTTCTTCGGAGATAGGAATGTGTCTCATGAGTACATTGTATAAGACTTGGACTAGTGCATGTAGTTGTTGTGGAGTAGCTGTCTTTAAAAGAAACTGGCGCTGATAAGCAGGGCAATCAGCTAACAGCTGAAAAAAACCACGGTTGTTGTTCACTACACGAGACATTGTTTCAAAATGAACTAAAGATGGCAGTTGGCAGTCTTTTATAGAATCTCGTGGAGAAAAAGGAAATGAAACGAGTGGGCGAAGGATAGAAAACAATAGAATAATGACGAGGAGGAGGAAAAACAATAGAAATGAGGAGGAGGAGGAAAAACAATAGAAATGAGGAGGAGGAGGAGGAGGAGGAGGAGGAAAGAAAACAATAGAAATGTGGTGGTGGTGGTAGTGGTGGTTTTGGGGGAGGAAAGCAATAGCATTTTATGGCATGAAAACCTATATAAATGCGCAACATTCTACCTCTTTCTCAGTCTACATTTTGCTTTTTAGGAGTTGACACGAGTTGGTTCTGTTCTGTCTGCGAAAAATCCTTTAGTAGAAAAGATAATATGCAAAGGCACGCTAAAAAGTCCTTTTGGTTATCTTCTGATTGATCTGAAAACTACTACCCAAGATAATTGTCGGTTTCCAACAAACGTCCTACCGTTTCAAGAAAATATTCCTTAGGAGCTTCTAAAATATCTGAAGCAGCAAACTCTTTCGCCTGTCCTGCTTCTTCCAGCTATGCAAGAAATACAAGGCAACATTATAATTATATATCTGAGTTTAAGCGCTAAATAAGATATAGGAAGCCGTTTCTCGCGTTGTTACCTATGCGATAAAATAATGTTTTATGTGCTGCTTCTAATTTCTAAATACTATTTTGACATTGTCGGTAATAACTGCGCGGCAATGAAAACGTTTTGAGACTAATTACAGATTATCTTAATTTTACTTATGAACAACATCATAAAGCTTTTAAAGAGCTGAGTTGAAACAAGTATCAGTTACACATTTAGAACGAGTCACAAATAAAAGCTGTCAGTCACAGCGTCTTTTTGTGAAGGAAACGCCGGACGTGCATCAAAATATGATCCACTAAGTATTAAGGATTTTTAAAGAGTTGAAACAGGTGCCAGTTGCGCATTTAGAACGAGTTACAAATAAAACCTGTGAGTCACCGCTTGTTTTTGAAAGGAAAGGCCGGACGCGCATCAACAAAAGCTGGGAAATAATCGAAGATGCTAAACTACTCTTTTATCTATAAGAACGAATCAAAACCGGACAACATTGGAAATATGAACAACAGTTCTAACTTTGAAACTATTGTTGTCATAAATTGTATTCTCAATGCTCCACTGATGCTAACATCCATCACTGGTAATGCTTTGGTATTGGCCACTATCTTGAGAACTCCTTCGCTTCGTTCAGTACCATCTACAATTTTTTTATGCAGTCTTGCTATTACAGATTTTCTTGTTGGGCTTGTTGTTCAACCTGTTTACATTGCCAATGAACTTCAATATTCAGCTGGTGGGCCTCTTTATAAAGTCGAAGACTTTATATCTGTTTCACTTTGTGGTGTTTCCCTATCAACAATGACAGCCATAAGCGTGGATCGATTTTTAGCCCTCCACTATCATGTGACGTATCCGAATTTGATGACCACAAAACGTGCAATGAATGCTTCAGCAAGTCTCTGGTTTGTTTCCATACTTTTTTCATGCCTTAGGGTTTGGATAGGAGGCTTTTTTTCCCTTATTACAGGAGTTTTTATTGCAGTTTCTTTTGTCATTTCGTGCGCTTCTTACATCAAAATTTACATCATTGTTCGTCATCATCAGATCCAGATTCACACTCAACAACAAGCTGTGATGAACAGTTTTAATATTACAGATGGTAATAACCTTATAATATCAAAGAAACGTGCTTTAAAAACTTTTATTTACTTCATTTGCATGATATTTTGTTATCTACCATATCTATTTTATTCATTGCTTAGTAACACCTCAGTTATAGCTTTTGACAGAAATTGGTCGAACTTGGTAATTAATGTTGTGTTCTTGAACTCGTCCGTAAATCCATTTTTGTATTGTTGGTGTAATCATGAAATCCGCACGTCGGTTGTAAAGATAATACGAAAGATGATGTGTAGACAAACAGAGGAAGCTGACTAGGTAGTGGAGTTGCATTAAGGTTCATTGTGAAAAATTTTGCCCCATGTAAAGGTTTCCAAGACGGTCTTGGATTCTGGATTCCAAAGCCGTGGATTCCGGATTCCAGGTATGGTGCGAAAAATGATGTGTAGACAAACGAAGGAAGCTAGCAAGCTTGAGAGTTAAAATTGTATTTGTAAAGAGCGGAATATAATTGTTGTGAAGTATTTTGAAGGTTATTTTAAGTTAATTTCGTGTTTGTGCTTGACGTTTCACTCGTGAGTAGAGTCCTGTTATGACCAGTTTATAGATCAAGGTTAATCCGTATTTGTGTCGACAGGTTTTCAAATTCAATTCAAAATGGGCGTTGAATTCACTTATATTTCAGCAAGTCTGTTTTTTTACAGTCTTGCCTTAGAAATGAACTCATTACACCCGTCTGCCGAACCACTGTATTTTTTTTGCTTCCGTGTCTTATCAAGGGTTCATACAGCAAATTGCAATCATTTTTAAGGACTTTTCGAGGATCTCATTTGATTTTCATTCACTACCTACCAGGAATGTACATTACAGATTTGTACATATATACATGTTGTAGTTAATTTATCATCTGAGGTAATTTTTGTTTTTCTTTTGTTTTGGGGTATGGTAATGTATGCACATGAATTTGAAACAAAGAAAAATAAAAATTACCTGAGATAAAAAATTAACCACAACATACACATTCCCTGTCCAAGCTAACGCTCAAGCAGATTAAGGCCTGGGTCAGTAAGTCATACATGGTTCTTATGCACACTTTCCAAAACCGTCGTTAAAGACATGCGCAAGAAATTATAGATAGTAAAGTTAATTACACAAAACAAAAATTGGAAAACAAATCCAAAATAATAGGTCACGTGATTGACCACGCCCTCTATTGTTTAAAAGTTGTAACCAACGATTCCCACCACTTGCCAAACGTGTAGCTCCAGTTTCACTGTATCAAAACATTGACCCTATAAAGTGTTTACGAAATCAGCACGGAGTGGTTCAAAGCGTTACAATGGCCAAATTTATACTAGAGACGAGTTATCCGTCAGATTGATAATTCGTCTAAGTATAAATCCGAAGACGAATTTTGACGAACAATTTGTCTAGATTTTTATTTATTTATCCCAGGAAACATTGCGAAAATTAATATAGAAACCAGCTTCTCCCATGTGGAGACTTCGTCAAAAAACCGTCCACCTTTCGTCCAGATATGAATTTAGAGACGGATAATCCGTCTAAGACGAATTATCCGTCTGTTAGCACCTGTTCAAGACGTGCTAACAGACGAATCAGCCTCAGACGAATTTTTCTTCATAATTCGTCTTAGCACCGAATTTATACTAGAGACGAATTATCTGTCTGGAAGGATAATTCGTCCCTAGTGGCCGGCGTAATTGGTGTTTATTGACTAGTCACGAGTCAGTCCTCCTCTAACTAAAATTTTAGTCAGCAGAAAGAGGTTCGTTGACATGGTCTCATTCCGAACGTTTTTAGAAGAAGACTATTTGTAGCCACTGTTTGGACCTACAAATGGAAAACCGTTTGCTCTTTATGTTCTTTAAGTTTTCATCTTTAGTTTGGGGGTGGGAAGGATGGGTTGATGTTAAGAATACTTGAAACAGCGTCTGCATAATAATTTTAACCGTCTTTTGAGCAACTCGATCATTTTCACAAGTATAGTTTTGCTCTTAGCCTAGTTTTGAAAGTGAGAGTTTTCGGAACTCGGAAATGTACTGCACCGCAAATGATCCCCGACCGCAAATGATCCCCATTGTCGACTGCAAGTGATCACCATTGTCGACGGCAAATGATCCCGTTAAAAGTAGAGGAATGGAATGGATTTTAGGCATGGATGGTGAATGGCGCTGAGAACTGGAACAACGCGTAAAACAATGGAATAAATTAAAAAGATAATTATCAACCAACAACAGCAACCACAGCATGTGAAAATGTCACACGATCAAGCAAAGTAGCTAAATCAAAACAAATGGAAATGCTAAATTTAACAAATTGAACTTCTTGTGATAGAGCTGGTTTCATCTCTCATCTCAGCATGAATTCGAATAAATTTAAAATGAATTAGTGAATTCAGCATGAAAAGTTTTCTAGCATTTCCCAAGTCTACTTAATACTTAAAATACTTTTAATAGATGAGGAAGTGTAAATTTAATATTTCAATATTAACCTTGAATAATACAAAAAAAAGCCGTGAGTTTCAAGATTTCATTTTGAGCCCCCTTCCTTTCGTGGATAGTCTTTTTGTATGTTACCACCTGAGAGATAAATGTTTCTTGATGCACTGTGTAAGTTTTTGCATACTATTTTGACATGGTTGGTACACTGATAACTGCGAGGCAATTAAAACGTTTGCAGACTGATTACAGCTCATCTAAATTTTACTTATTGAAAACAGAGTTCGGATGAATCCAACAGCTCGACCAACAGCTCTTCTACAGTTTAACGAAAACCGAGTCGACCGTTTGGCGGCCGACAGAATTTTTTGGTGGATAGTCGGCCGACAGAATTTTTGGGGAGTTGTTCTTCAATTTTGCCGACTTGACAATCATCATCTTAACAGTATCATGCAGCACTATCTATGGATGATATGATCGTAAAACCGGCATATCTGCCCTAGGATTGTCTGGGAGAATTCACAAAGATCCTCGATTGAATATTGCGTTCGCAAAAAGCTCGCCTACAGCTGTAAGCCTCTGATCAAAAAATCCAGAATGCCACATTGCAGTTTGACCTGGATCAAGGGCACTCAACGAGAATGTATTTCAAAAACACTTAAACAGCATCGTGAACGTATTTTAGTATTTAACCGTTAGATATAGGCATATTTTTATCCCCTAAAAATTTTTCATCTTTTCCGATTTCCTAGCTGAAAGTCGAGAGATCCGAAAACTTATAGTAATCAAAACTTACCTTTTCGAACATTTCAGCCAGAAAAAAGAAAATTCTAGGTGACCTTTTGAGGGTAAAAAATCTGTTAAAAATGGGCAATGCAGGCAAGAAATTTTACAGCAAATGTTCCGCAAATTCTAGATCTCAAATCGTTTTCCGAACAGATGTTTTCCTAAAATTTACGGTGGGTGCCCTCGCTGGATTGACTGTAAAATAGAAACATATAAAATCATAACCTGACATCTGACTGCACAGAGACCCACAAAGGAATCCAACCTACTTTATTTTTAACAAAAAAACGAAAAACCAGATGCTAAAAAATACAAAAACCGGAAACCGCAACGACAACAAAACCGAAAAAGCGACTTAAAAAATGGCTAAAATAAGCCGTAATTCCCAACGCCCCCTCCCGGGTCTTCAAAGAGTCAAACACTGCAAGCGCCAATTACCCAATAAGAACAAATAACGAGTTAAAAGCTGCAAAGTCACCGCGTCTTTCTAAAAAGAAATCGAAGATGCCAAACTACTCTTTTTTTAATAAGAACGAATCAAACTCCGATAACACGAAAAGAATGGGCAACATTTCTAACTTTGAAACTATTGTTGTCATAAATTGTATCCTCAATGTTCCATTGATGCTCACATCCATCACTGGTAATGCTTTGGTGTTGGTCGCCATATTGAGAACTCCTTCGCTTCGTTCAGTACCGTCTACTATCTTCCTGTGCAGTCTCGCTAGTACAGATTTTCTTGTTGGGCTTGTGGGTCAACCTTTTTACATTGCTAGTGAACTATACCATTCAACTGATGTGCCTCTTTCCAAAGTCGAAACCTTGATATCTGTTTCACTTTGTGGTGTTTCACTAGCAACAATGACAGCCATAAGCGTGGATCGATTTTTAGCTCTCCACTATCATGTGACGTATGCGAATTTGATGACCACAAAACGTGCAATGACTACTTCAGCAAGTCTCTGGTTTGTTTCCATACTTTTATCATGCCTTAGAGTTTGGATAAGAGGCGTTTTTTTCCTTATTACAGGAGTTTTTATTGCAGTTTCTTTTGTCATTTCGTGCGCTTCATACATCAAAATTTATTTCATTGTTCGTCATCATCAGATCCAGATTCACGCTCAACAACAAGCTGTGAACAGTTTTAATATTCCAGATAGTAATGACATGATACTATCCAAAAAAAGTGCTGTAAAGACTTTTATATATTACATCTGCATGATAGTTTGTTATTTACCGTATCTATCTTATATATTGCTAAGTACCACCTCAGTTAAAGCTTTTGGCAGGAATTGGTCCTTTGTATATACTGTTGTGTTCTTGAACTCGTCGGTAAATCCATTTTTGTACTGTTGGTGTAATCGTGAAATCCGATCGTCAGTTGTAAAGATAGTCCGAAAAATGATGTGTAGACAAACGGGGAAAGCTAGCTAGCTTGAGCGGGGTCAAAATTGTATTTGTAAAGAGCGGAATATAATACTCACAGATCTTTACCACGCTATAAACACTTCCCTGAACTATTACCTAAACTTTACAGAGAAAAATGGCTTGACATTTACGAACAGTTCTGTTCACCTAACGGGATTTCGTCCGGAAACGCAAAACTTCGTTACCGCGAAGACTTGTATGTATGTTGAGCGAGATACCGCACTTTACATAATTTGTCAAAACCTTATTACACAGCGAAGCCTTCAATCAGTATACATTGCTATTGATTTTTTCCTCGTCTACGCAGTCGAAAGTTCTCTATCTGCTGAAATTTAGAAAATACTTTTTTTCTGGCTGAAATTTCGAAAAGGTAAGTTTTGATCCCTATAATTTTCGGATCACTAGACTTCCCGCTAGGAAATCCAAACAGGTGAAAAATATTTAGGGGATAAAAATATGTTTATATATACCGTTTAAATACTAAAATACGTATAACAATGCTATGTTTAAGTGGTTTTGAACTATATTCTCGTTGAGTGCCACTGACTGAGGAGTCTTTCTTTTGTAAAATGCGTAAAATAACTTTTCTCTACCACCCTAATAATTTATCACTATTGTTTTTTTTTTAATTTGTTTTTTTCTTTTTTTTGGAAAGCGCCTCTAAACTTATATCATACTAGCGCATTTATTAAAGAGAGTTGGTTAAAGCAAGGATTGTGACGTCATGTGGTTTGATTAAGCCGCCATTTATACGCATTATTGGCTTCACGTTCCTATTAAGCGAAAGTCTACTTCAGTTTGCAAGATTATTGCAAATAGGGGCGGGAAGGAGGATTTGAGGTTAAGAATTTATTTTGAAAAACAGCGTGTGCTCAGCGCCAGGTGATGATCTATTTTCATATCACTAGCAAGTTAAATATTCATTTTCGAAATCCCTAATTACTATTCATCAACGCTTAAACGAGTGCTGTTCTGCTTATTAAACAGAGAAAGGCAAAAACTTACCAGGAAAATTGCCCTGTGTGATGCAAATATATATTAAGTGCTATTATAAGATAACAACTGAACCAATAAACGTCTTTCACCTGCCATTTTTATTACCTAACGCTGAGATCAATGGCAAATTTTAAGTTACCATAAACTGGATATTTTTTTGTTACTATTTGCTCAAACTTGCTCACCAGCTCTCGTTTTAAAACGTCTACACTGTTTTGAGCTTTCCGGAACAAATCTTAAAATATTTTTTTCAGATTCTTTTTTCAACTGCTAACGGTAAATTCATAACTATAACGGTCTTAATATTTTTTATCGCCCTCCATCCAAATATCCCGGGGGGAATAAAGGGAGTTTTCGTTAATGTGGAGGAGCGGAGATCCAACCTTTGTTGAATTGTGTTTGACAAATCCAATAATTTTCACCCTTCCTCGCAGTTACAAATTAGGGAGCTTAAGATGATATTACACGGGACAATTAGCAAAGACGATTTTTAGCGCAACACAGCGTTGCAATGTTGGAACAATGTTGTAACTATTCGAAACAATGTCGCAACAATTTTGCAACGCTGTGTTGCGGTAAAAATCTTCGTTGCTAATTGTTTCGTGTAACATCACCTTTAAACCAACGATGTTTTTTAAGCGACGCACGTCAACAAGAAATGAGGCCTTATAGTACGTCTTAACGCTAGCAAATTTATATTGCTATATAATGTCTCATAAACAGACGATTTGCCCGAACATCTGCGTAAAACCAGTGCCCAAAAATGTAATAAGTCCACTTCTGGTTGACGCGCGTCGGTCAAAAACGCCTTTGCTAAAGCTTGCTATTATCATTTATCCTTACGTGTCACAAGTACATAGACCCTTATCGTCGTGATATGTGAAGAAGTCGTAAAATTATAAATCTTAAACTATAATCGTAGAATTCCGAATTTTAACAAAGTCAGTTAAGTGCATTTACCAAAAGAGGAAGAAAGGTCGGTAGGGGGGGTAGGGGGACACCGGAATCTTTGTCTTGATAGACCCTAAATACGCCGCATGTCCGGACTGAAATAATTACACTTGCATACTTCCTGGGCTGACGAATGTCATTAACACCCAGTAGGTTGTTCGCGTTGGTAAATTTCTAGAGCTTGCAGCGTTTGATTAGTTTCCTTGTACCTTCCGTCTGAGAATGGCAAGGTATGTATGTACGACGTATCCATAAATAATGTCAGTTTCCAGTGCTGTTATTAAGTTCGGTTTAGGTCTAAATGGGACTGAAAACGTTTCTAAGTTTCTGTTGCAAAAGATCAAGCCAATTTGGAAACAAGTCAAAAGGTTGAAAGACCGTGCATATTTAATATATTTACTAAACGGCATAATTCCATTCGATTTGATCTTTGATACTTTCTCACAGTATCAGTCAAAACGTTATGAACGATAATTTTCGCTAGGGAACTTTTTGTTACACACTTCCTATTTCTTTCTTAACTTAATGATTAGAAAAAGACAACAAATATTTCTTGCCCGTCGGGCCTGAAATGCGATAAAAAAGTCACTTTTGAAGCTTTCAAACTTAGGTGACAGCATGTCGATGTTTACACAGGATAGGATGGATTTTAGACATCAGTTTCAGCCTATACTGGCATCAGACGAGTCATGCAGAGAACAGTTTTTGAATAACTAATCATAAATACCGCCGAAAATAAGCCCCGGGGCTTACATTTTTGAAAGGTCCTTTTTCAGAGGCTTATTTTTGGAGGGGCTTATATTCGAAGGGGATTATCTACGGCAGGAAATTTACGTTTGAAAATCGATTGTGCTAGCCTTATAGTTGGAAGTAAATTTACCGTTTTTGCTTTGTTTTCCTATGTATTTGAGGGCAATTTTCCGAGCACAAACCCCCGGGGGCTTATATTTGGAGGGGCGATTTAAGGGAGGGCTTTTTGCGTTACCGGTTTGCGGGGCTTATTTTTGGAGGGGCTTATACATGGAGGGGCTTATTTTCGAAATTTTATGGTATGCGACTTTTGAGTGTTTTATGGAATAGTCTACGGAATGATGGCTTTCTGAAAGTAAGAGAGATTTCATTTGACGTCCTGTTTTGTATCTTTAGTATTTTCTTCATAAAAAGGGGGTATTTTTGACTTAAATACGGACACTTTTACCCCCCCCCCCCCGCCCATTGGTCTAAATTTTACTTATGGAAAACAGAGTTCAGCCTTCGTGATGAATTCATTAATAAAGACTTTTTAAAGAGTCAAACAGGTGCCAGTTACACAATTAGAACAAAGCAACGAATTAAAAGCTGCAAAGTCACCGCTTCTAAGTTTGTAAAAGAAACGCCACGAGCAACAACAAAAGCCAAAAAAAAGAAAGAAATCGAGGATGTTAAACTACTCCTTTGTCGATAACAATGAATCAAAATCTGACAACTTGAAAATGGACGACAGTTCTAGCTTGGAAACTGTTGTCGTCATAAATTGCATCCTCAATGCTCCACTGATGCTGACATCCATCACTGGTAATGCTTTGGTGTTGGCCGCCATCTTGAGAACTCCTTCGCTTCGTTCAGTACCGTCTACTATCTTCCTATGCAGTCTCGCTAGTACAGATTTTCTTGTTGGGCTTGTTGTCCAACCTGTTTACATTGCCATAGAACTTCGCCATTTAACTGGTGAGTTTATTTTCAAAGCCATAGTCTCGATGTCTACTTGTCTCTGTGGTGTTTCCCTGGCAACAATCACAGCCATAAGCGTAGATCGACTTTTAGCTCTTCACTATCACATGACGTATCCGAATTTAATGACAACAAAACGTGCATTATATGCCTCAGCAAGTCTCTGGTTTGTTTCCATACTTTTACCATGCCTTACAGTTTGGAAATGGAGAGTTTTTAATCTTTTTGTAGGAGTGTATATTACAATTTGTTTTGTCCTTTCGTCCGCTTCTTACATCAAAATTTATTTCATTGTTCGTCACCATCAGATCCAGATTCACGCTCATCAACAAGCTGTGGACAGTTTTAATATTAGTGTAAATATCCCAGATAGTAATAACGTGATAATATCAAAGAAACGTGCTTTAAAGACTTTTATATATTTCATATGCATGATATTTTGTTACTTACCTTATCTATCTTATTCACTGCTACATGCAACCTCAGTTTTACGCTTAGAGGAAAATTGGTCCTTTGCAGAGACTGTTGTGTTCCTGAACTCGTCTGTAAATCCATTTTTGTACTGTTGGTGTAATCGTGAAATCCGAACATCAGCTGTAAAGTTAGTGCGAAAAATGATTTGTAAACAAACGGAAGTAGCTAGCGAGCTTGAAGTTTAAACTTGTATTTGTAAAGAGACCTTCACCGCGCTATGCAAACTTCCTTAAACTTTGCCTAAAGTTTACTCGAAACTTTAATTGAATTGTGTCTGACAAATCATAATTTCAGCCTTCCTTGTAGTTACACAATATCATTGATCCTTTTCCACAAGAACATAGACCGTCTTAGCATCATCATCGTGCGGGGTAATCGTAGAGAGTCCGAATTTTAACAAAGTTTATATATTTACCATTAGAGGAAGGGAGACGGACCCTGTAATCGTTGTCTTGATAGACCTGAATCCGCGACATGTCTAATCCAAATATTATAACTTGCATTCGTATTCAAGTGGTTTTGAACTATACTCTAGTCGGGTGCCCCTGACTGAGAAGTCTTTCCTTTGTAAAATACGTAAAATATAACTTTTCGCTACCACGCTAATGATTTATCACTATTGTTTTTTTGTTATTTGTTTTTTTTTTGGAAAGCGCCTCTAAACTTATATCATACTGCCGCATTTTTAACTTTGTGTAATTTATTAAAGAGAGTTGGTTAAAGGAAGGATTGTGACGTCATGTGGCTTGATTAAGCGGCCATTTATACGCATTATTGCTTCACGTTCTTATTAAGCAAAAGTCTTCGTCAATTTGCAAGATTATTGCATATGGGGGAAAGGAGCAGTTAACGTAAAGAATACTTGAAAACAGCATGTGCTTAGCGCTAGGTGATGACCCATTTTAATGCTACTAGAAAGTTATATATTCATTTTCAAAATCCCTGATTACTATTCATCAACGCTTAAACAAGTGAAAGGTAAAAATTACCAGGAGAATTGCCCTGTGTGATACAAATATATATTAAGTGCTATTATAAGATAACAACTGAACCAATAAACGTTTTTCACCTGCCATTTTGATTAGCTAAGCACGAGATCAATCGGGCAAATCAAGTTAAGTTACCATAAATTGGATAATTTTTGTTACTATTTGCTCAAACTTGCTCCCTAGTTCTCGTTTTAAAACTTCTACACTGTTTTGAGCTTTCCGGAACTAACCGTAAAATATTTTTTAAAGGTTCTTTTTTCAACTGCTAAAGGTAAATTCATAACTATGACGGTCTTATTTTTTATCTCCCTCCATCCAAATTTTCCCGGGGTGATAAAGGGAGTTTTCGTTAATGTGGAGGAACAGAGATCCAACCTTTGTTGAACTGTGTTTGACAAATCCAATAATTTTCACCCTTCCTCGCAGTTACAAATTGGGGAGCTTAAGATGATATTACACGGGACGATTAGCGAAGACGATTTTCAGCGCAACACAGCGTTGCAATGTTGGAACAATGTTGTAACTATTCGAAACAATGTCGCAACAATGTTGCAACGCTGTGTTACAATAAAAATCTTCGTTGCGAATTGTTTCGTGTAACATCACCTTTACACAAACGAGTTTTTTAAGCGACGCACGTCAACAAGAAATGAGGCCTTTTAGTATGTGTTAACGCTAGCAAATTTGTATTGCTATAACAGTGTCTCATAAACAGACAAATTTCCCCGAACATTTGAGTAAAACCACTGCCCAAAATGCAAAAAGTCCACTTGTGGTTGACTCGCGTCGCTCAAGAACGCCTTTGCTAAAGCTTGCTATTATCATTTATCCTTACGTGTCACAAGTACGTAGACCCTTACCGTCGTGATACGTGAAGAAGTGTAGAAGTCATAAAATTATAATTTTTAAAGTATAATCGTAGAATTTCGAATTTTCACAAAGTCTGTTGAGTACATTTACAAAAGAGGGAGAAAGGTCGGGTAGGGGGGCACCGGAATCTTTGTCTTTATAGACCCTAAATACGCCACATGTCCGGACTTAAATAATTACACTTGCATACTTCCTGAGCGGACGAATGTCATTAACACCCAGTAGGTTGTTCGCGTTGGTAAATTTCTAGAGCTTGCAGCGTTTGATTAGTTTCCTTGTAGCTTCCGTCTGAGAATGGCAAGGTATGTATGTACGACGTATCCATAAATAATGTCAGTTTGCAATGCTGTTATTAAGTTCTGTTTAGGTCTAAATGGGACTGAAAACGTTTCTAAGTTTCTGTTGCAAAAGATCAAGCCAATTTGGAAACAAGTCGAAAGGTTGAAAGACCGTGCATATTTAATATATTTACTAAACGGCATAATTCCATTCGATTTGATCTTTGATATTTTCTCACAATTTCAGTTAAAACGTTATGAACGATAATTTTCACTGAGGAACTTTTTGTTACACACTTCCTATTTCTTTTTTAACTTAATGATTAGAAAAAGACAACAAATATTTCTTGCCCGTCGGGCCTGAAATGCGATAAAAAAGTCACTTTTGAAGCTTTAAAACTTAGGTGACAGCATGTCGATGTTTCCAGCGCTACAATACACAGGATAGGATGGATTTTAGACATCAGTTTCAGCCTATTCTGGCATCAGACGAGTCATGCAGAGAACAGTTTTTGAATAAGTAATCATAAATACCGACGAAAATAAGCCCCGGGGCTTATATTTTTCAAAGGCCCTTTTTGAGAGGCTTATTTTTGGAGGGGCTTATATTCGGAGGGGCTTATCTACGGAAGGAAATTTGCGTTTCAAAATCGATTGGGCTAGTTTTATAGTTGGAAGTAAATTTACCGCTTTTGCTTTGTTTTACTTTGTGTTTGAGGGCAATTTTCCTAGCACAAGCTACCGGAGGACTTATATTTGGAGGGGCGATTTAACGGAGGGTTTTTTGCGTTACCGGTTTGGGGGGCTTATTTTTGGAGGGGCTACACTTGTTGAAGGCACAAGTGTAATAACTGGACCCAAGTGTAATAAAGGTCCCATTCGTAATAACATTTGGACCCAAGCGTAATAAAAGTCCCATCCGTAATAACGTATTGAACCCAAGCGTAATAAAGGTCCTATCTGTAATAACATTTGGACCCAAGTGCAACAACAACAACAAGCTTTATTTGCATGACCATACATGTACATATAGTATTGCAAAAGCTACTTTAAGAGAAAAAAAAAAAAAACAGAAAAACTAAAATTTCATCTTATTGCAATTAATTTACTTTGCTAACAATTTGTCACGGAAATCAAAGCAAGCTGAAATATATTTAACCGATTGTCAATTAGTATGTGTAATCAGATGGTGACGAGTGAAATTAGGGAATAATTTCACGAGTATACCATTTGATTACCTATTAATATCATTGGTGACGAATTACGTTAGCAATCTTGGATTTTTGACATGTTTATCCTTGATGGTATCGATCGAGAACTCCTGCACTCTCTCGAACGTTTAGAGCTTAAATTTGGCTTTAGTTCAGAGTTTTTCGACTAAATACCTGTTAGAATCCTTCTTGATGTGCTCTTTCGTCTATTCAGGTTTTCTAAAGCGTCTTTTTATGCCCCGACATCTTCATTCATGGCATTTTAAACCTTCGTCGCCATCTTGACACTGAGACGTACGGCAGGTTGCCATGGCAATTTAGTAATTTCACATGTGAAATTACAAATTAACGCTGAAATTTCGCGCCAAAATTAAGGAGTAATTCGTCACCTATGATATTAATACAGTAATTTGAGGAGTTCATCAGTTCATTGATCAGATCGTTGACGTGTAATTGGGTAATATTTGGGAATCAGAGATTGAACTTTATGGTAAAGATTATTCCTTATTATAGAGTATTTAGAACAGTGAAAAAGAAAGTGAATCTATTTTCTCGAGAGATTTGATTGTATCTACCTTGTTCTATCATTAATTTGTGATTGCTAATTCGTAATTTGACTAATGCCTTTCTCTCGGCTGTTCCTCTTGTTGAATCTAGATAATTAGAAATGGTATGCTCGTGTTTAAAAGATCTCTAAAATTCTAGTTTTTGAGAATGTTGGAGGGTGTTTTTCCAATAGGAGATATATTTTTTTTTTCAGCAAGCGTACAAAGGTTTTGACTATTGCGGTATCTAACAAATTATGATTGTAATAAAGGTCTAATATGTTGACCTTTGGTCCCAGCTGAGATAATATGAGACATGCTCACAACAGTGTATCTTAACTTACAAGGCTGACATCATGGCTCATGTGATCAAACAGAACGAGAAAAACATGAACGGAAAAAAATACCACCGAATCTAGCAATGGCTCTCGGTTTACGTTTTGACAAATTTATAACTGGCTATGAAACATGCTTTTCAAAAAATTCATCGCTCCAGAACAAATAAATATGTCATTCACGTTCACTTATATAAAATGTCAGCATGAGAAGCTTTGCTCAAGAAAAAAAATCTCAGCAGGCGCCGGAAATTGATGCCCTGGTACGCGATAGAAAGGTGTTTGCTTGGTGTCATAAAATTAATTAAGACCGGAACATAATAAGTAAACCAGACACCGAGTATCCGCGAGAGACGCGTCATTTCAGCGCGAGGCAAGGCGAGGAGCCAGCATCCCACGCAACCGTTTTATTGCGGCGTGACCTTTCTGTTTAAAATGAAGAAGATTTTGATCATTCGAAATGTATCTTAAATAATTTACATGATAAACAAATCCAGATCGGACTGCCGGTGATTTGGACGGGGCACGCCAGGGTCAAAAGACATTACGTTAAAGCATTTTATATTTCCTTTGTCACTTTGATAAAATTTTTGAAGGAGCGACCCGTATTTCATGTGGAAATGTGTGACAAAGCGCCGCAAAAACTTGTTTCCAGTGCCGCTCAAATGAATGGACGGCAGCGTACATGTACGATTTTTTTTGTTTTTGAGGGTCAGGCAGCGATCATGCGATGTAACCGAGTTAAATTCTTACTAATTAATTAATATTCTACCTTAGACTTTCAAAGTTCAAAAGCGCTGTGGTTTTGATTTCGAAACCATTTGAAGTGAAGGCGACCGTCGACGGTATCAGTCTTCGTTTCCCATTTCGAGTCTGTCGAGGGTTACAACCCCCAAAAGCATTGGCATGCACTCAAAAAAGAAATATGTGGAGTCCGGCCAACGGGTTTCTCCAAAAATGAAATATTTAGGAGATTTCCTGACGAAAGACGTGGCAACGCGGGAACTTGAACCCGCCAAATCGGCCTATGCCGAAGTGGAATTCAACATGATGCCAGCTACTGTGTACGTCGCTTCCACATTCGTTTGATCACCGATGTTCTTCGCCAGTAGAATATCATTCCACCGGATGGCCTTGTAAATTCTGTTACGGACTTAAGTTACATATTAGTGTTTTTAGACTTGAGGTAAGTTTGTTTTTAGTCAAATTATTCCCAATACAGTGAGGTATTTCTGTTTTCTGGTCACTTCAATTTAAAGAAATCATGTAGCTTTATTATTGTTTCTCTTCGGTAGTCAGTTTATTTATGGGCTTTTGTTATCTAATGGCAAAATCTAATTTTTATCATGCTTATTTTGTACTAACTGGTTTTGTTTCTCTTGGGTAGTCAGTTCATTTATGGGCTGTTGTTATCTGATGACAAAACCTAATTTTTATCATAATATTATTTTAAACTAACTGGTACTCAGCTGTTTCTCTTGAGTAGTCTGATGACAAGACCTAATTTTCATCACAGTTTTCATTTAGTACTAACTGGTTCTGTTTCTCTTGGGTAGTCAGTTCATTTATGGGCTGTTGTTATCTGATGACAGGACCTAATTTTCATCATTTTCATTTTGTACTAACTGGTTCTGTTTCTCTTGGGTAGTCAGTTCATTTGTGGACTGTTGTTATCTGATGAGAGGACCTAATTTTCATTTTGTACTAACTGGTTCTGTTTCTCTTGGGAAGTCAGTTCATTTGTGGACTGTTGTTATCTGATGAGAGCACCTAATTTTCATCATTTTCATTTTGTACTAACTGGTTCTGTTTCTCTTGGGTAGTCAGCTCATTTATGGGCTGTTGTTATCTGATGGCAGAACCTAATTTTCATCACAGTTTTCAATTGTACTAACTGGTTCTGTTTCTCTTGGGTAGTCAGTTGTTTATGGGCTGTTGTTATCTGATGACAGGACCTAATTTTCATCATTTTCATTCTGTACTAACTGGTTCTGTTTCTCTTGGGTAGTCAGTTCATTTGTGGACTGTTGTTATCTGATGACAGGACCTAATTTTCATCATTTTCATTTTGTACTAACTGGTTCTGTTTCGGATTATTATTATTATTGTTTATTGCTATTATTATCAACATCATTATTGAGTGATTTAAAACTATTTTTCTTTGACACAGGGCTATAATTTGCAGAAGGTGATGGAGTGTACACTGATTTCCTTTAGTGTTCTTTCAGAAATTCACATAGAATTTACTTTAGTTACAATTATTGCTTGGGTAATGAGATAAACTTTCAGCGACACAATGTGACAAAATTGTTTTTACCAAAATCATGTTAACACCATCAAAACGTTTTTATTATTAGTGTTATTCGTTAAAATCAAACGATGCTAATATATGTATGTAAAAATGAAATTATCTTGTCGCTTGTTACCGAGCTATCCGTACTGTAAAACGTCAAATGAAAAGTTATAACACTCACATGTCTATTAGTTCTTACAAATGATTTTGTCAAGGAAAATCGACGACAAAAAATTCCCTTCGCTGGCTTAATTAAGAAGCTTGGGTTGCAAAAAAATGTGTTTGTAAAACACAACCGAGTCAATTATCGCACGTTAAATAAATCAAAGCATTACTTTAGCAAAATAGAATCTTAGGGTTAACTTCCCGAGATTACTTCAAACCCTCTGGTTACCTTCCCTTCGCCGTGCCCTGTGAGCTTTGCGTTAGATCTCACGGTTTATTAATATGGAAACAAGTCGCTAATAAAATGAAGCTGTTATAAGTCAGTTGTAGTTACTAATGTCCAAGAATTCCAAATGTTCCTGTTTCGGGAATCGTAGTTTCTCTGGGATTAAACCATTCTCATTGAGTAAACATTAATTTATCACAGGTAAGTAAATGTACTTAATTTATCACATCGAACCTCGTTGCTGACGCCGTTTTGTGTAATTTTCCAGCCGACTACACAGTAATAGACAGAAGATAGTATACTGTTCGATGGACATAATTGCAAATAATTTCATTCCTCCCGTAAGAATAGATTTAGGCCGTCATTAAAATGTTTCTCGGGTGGTAAACCTTAGCTTCTCGTGATATTTTCTGAGTCGGCAAAGGGTTTATGTTTCATTTTCAATTTCTCTTTAGTAACAGATATAAACCCCGCTCTCGTTAAGGTTTGGTTCTTGATCTTCGATTATCCCATTCGAGTGATAGTTATTTCTCTTGCTATCGCCTGCTATAATTATGGTTGTGCGATCAATAAAGAGCGGGGTTTTTTTTACAGTAGAGCCATGCCTCGAATACTATTTCGCGTGAGAAGTAACAGTTGACGTGTGTCTCCACGCGAGTAAAGCCAACAAATGCGCGTCCGTATCTGGAAAACCTTTTTATTATGTCAAGAAATGTCTTATTTACACGTCTCGTGATTCCCACGCCGGGTGTTTTTGGATGCCGGCAAGTGCGAAAAAAGTAATTACCGAGGATTCCAAAGTAACACCTCAGTCGTATGAAGGCGCGAATTGTGATCTCCCGTTTCAGTTAATCATAAGCCATGGGTAGATTCAATCTACCCTTAGCCTAATTTGCATAATTTTTTTTGGTGAGCAAAGCCCGTCATGTAAACAAATCAAGCATATGCCGTTGCTTAATACAAATTATATGGCTTGAATCGATGATCGAACGAATAAGGATAGTATAAGAATTTCTTCGGTTAATAATTTTAAGTGGTAATGGCCATATTTTTCAATGGCCAGTGCCGTTTAGCTAATACTTTACTCGCCAAACCATTAGGTGTAAAATTCAGTTAAAAGTGACATGAAAGCCACGAAGGCAAAATTAAAAGGCAGGAATTAGTTTCCGCAGGTCACGTGATTTTAAAATTTTTACCTCTTATTGGCTATAATTTGTTGTTGATATATTACCGGTTTGAGTATGAAGAAAACTTTTACAAATACGGCCTTTATCACTCTTGGGTCCAAATGTTATTACAGATGGGACCTTTATTACGCTTGGGTTCAAAATGTTATTACGGATGGGACTTTTATTACGCTTGGGTCCAAATGTTATTACAGATGGGACCTTTATTACACTTGGGTCCAGTTATTACACTTGTGCCTTCTGGCTTATACATGGAGGGGCTTATTTTCGGAATTTTACGGTATGCGACTTTTGAGTGTTTTATGGAATAGTCTACGGAATGATGGCTTTCTGAAAGTTAGAGAGATTTCATATGACGTCCTGTTTTGTATCTTTAGTATTTTCTTCATAAAAAGGGGGTATTTTTGACGTAAATACGGACACTTTTATCCCCCCCCCCCCCATTGGTCTAAATTTTACTTTGACCCCCCGCCCCTTCCCTCAGTGGTCTAAATTTTACTTATGGAAAACAAAGTTCAGCCTTCATGATGAATCCATTAATAAAGACTTTTTAAAGAGTCAAACAGGTGCCAGTTACACAATTAGAACAAAGAAACGAATTAAAAGCTGCCAAGTCACCGCTTCTTTTTGTAAAAGAAACGCGATAAGCAACAACAAAAGCCAAAAACAGAAAGAGATCGAAGATGTTAAACTAGTCCTTTGTCGATAACAATGAATCCAAATCCGCCAACTTGAAAATGGACAACAGTTCTAGCTTGGAAACTGTTGTCGTCATAAATTGCATCCTCAATGCTCCACTAATGCTGGCATCCATCACTGGTAATGCTTTGGTGTTAGCCGCCATCTTGAGAACTCCTTCGCTTCGTTCAGTACCGTCTACTATCTTCCTATGCAGTCTCGCTATTACAGATTTTCTTGTTGGGCTTGTTGTCCAACCTGTTTACATTGCCATGAAACTTCACTATTTAACTGGTGAGTTTATTTTCAAAGCCATAGTCTCGATGTCTACTTGTCTCTGTGGTGTTTCCCTCGCAACAATGACAGCTATAAGCGTAAATCGACTTTTAGCTCTTCACTGTCACATGACGTATCCGAATTTAATGACAACAAAGCGAGCATTATATGCCTCAGCAAGTCTCTGGTTTGCTTCCATACTTTTACCATGCCTTACAGTTTGGAAATGGAGAGTTTTTAATCTTATTGCAGGAGTGTATATTACAATTTGTTTTGTCCTTTCGTCCGCTTCTTACATCAAAATTTATTTCATTGTTCGTCACCATCAGATCCAGATTCACGCTCATCAACAAGCTGTGAACAGTTTTAATATTAGTGTAAATATTCCAGATAGTAATAACATGATAATATCAAAGAAACGTGCTTTAAAGACTTTTATATATTTCATCTGTATGATATTTTGTTACTTACCTTATCTATCTTATTCATTGCTACGAGCCACCTCAGTTATAGGCTATGAGGAAAATTGGTCCTTTGCAGAGACTGTTGTGTTCGTGAACTCGTCCGTAAATCCATTTTTGTACTGTTGGTGTAATCGTGAAATCCGAACGTCAGCTGTAAAGGTACTCCGGAAAATGATGTGTAAACAAACGGAAGTAGCTGGTAGCGAGCTTGAAGGTTAAACTTGTCTTTGTAAAGAGACCTTCACCGCGCTATGCAAACTTCCTTAAACTTTGCCTAAACTTTGCAGAGAAAAGTAAGACTTCGTTCCGTGAAGATTTGCGTGCTTAACGAGATACCGCACTTTACATAATTCGTCAAAACCAAATTTCGCAGCGAAGCCTTTAATCAGTATACATTGCTAACGATTTTTGGAAAGTTCAATATCTGTTGAAATTTAAAAAATACTTAAGTATGCCTTAATTGGCACTGTCTCTCTGTTCGCAGTGAATACCGAGAGCATGGTGATGTCTCTTTCACCCACTTTGGTAACCGTAGATCCATGAACCGCAAAATGAGCGCTGCATTCCGCTCAGAACCAAAGCTGTGAAAAGGTAAATGCATGAGAATCCTCTGCTTTATGTTCGGCGAGTGCTCTAAACCTTCTTTTTACCACTGTTGACAAAATCGTGAAAAAAAAATCGTAGTAAAAAATATGACAAAACATGTAGACAAACAGTGCAAAATGACTAAGCTGAACGCTAATCGATTCTGTTGAGACCGTTAAAGAGTTACTCTTCCTCTAACTCAAAGAAAAATACTAAAAAGTTATTTCCCCATTTTCTTTAGTAGTTTTTATTAAGAATTACCCGAAAATATCAAGAACGGCTCCAATGTATGCACCGTTTTAAAAGCACTTGTTTATTCATTTGTATACACCATTAATGATTCTCACCATAATTTTTTCCTTTTTAAAAATGCGTAATATGTAACTGTTATATACCAGCGTAATAGTTAAACTTTAATCATACTGGCGCATTATTAATTCTGTGTTATTTATCATAAATAGTTTGTTTTGAAGGTTGGTTAAAGCAACGATTGTGACGTCATGGGACTTGATTAAGCCGTTATTTATAAGCATTTTTGCCCATGTAGCTTTTTAGCAAAATTCTTCTACAGTTTGCAAGATTATTGTAAATTCAGATCAGTTCAAGAAAAATAAATTATTTTAAAAATAGCGAGGAAGCCCAAGGGAAGCCACCGGGCTTATAAGGAATGAGCTCTCTCGGTTAAATTACAACAACAAAATATTAACAGAAATATACAGTTATGTATAAATCAATGGCAGAGCTACAGTAAATCTTAAAATATATTCCAGATAATCGTATTAATCATGGTTAGGCTAAAAAACTGAGAAAAACTGAGAGGGAACTTACTTATATATTAGTCCTGCCTTGTGGTAAAATAAAAAAGCTCCTAAATTCTAGTGCCATAGAATGCACCTGGCGTGTCACTAAAAACATATATACTATTGAAGCTATCAGAAAGTTAGCCGTATTTGTATTGATACATAAATTTTCCTATTTGAAGTTTGTAGATACTCTCAAGATTCAGAATTACTAAATTTTTAAATAAAGGGTCAGTGTGAGTATCGAAAGCACTCCTCGACATTACTCTTACAACCCTCTTTTGAAGTGTAATTAATCTTATGGGCTTGGGAAGACAACAACGACGTTTATTTCGCAGTACCATTTACATAGATGGTGTTGCATATAAAAGGAAGGAAAAGTAGAAAAATAGATTTAAAATATACATGAAAAACGAAATAAGAAGGTGGGAAGAAAGGTCGAGGTTAATAATACTTAGTCTCCAGCTTAGCGCCAGGTGAAGATCCATTTTATAAATATTTATAAATATTTATTTTTCATGAAATCCCTAATTACTATTCATCATAAATCAAGCAACTTCTCGCTTTTCTACTTATTTAAAAATAGAGAAAGGCACAAATTATTACCAAAAAATTAAAATTAATTGGTCTGTGTGTATATTATTAGTGCTATTATGAGGAAACAACTAAACCGATAAAGGTCTGTCACCTGCCTTATTAGCTAAGCGTGAGATCAAAGGCAAATGTTGAATAACCATAAATGGTTCAGGTAAAGATGGCCAGTCTTCCAATAACTTCCGCTGAAACTAGCGGAACCGGTTTTAATTCTCTGACACTAAATTGAGCTTTCCGGAGCTTATTTTATCATATCATTGTTTCAGGTCCCTTTTTCAACTGCCAAAAGTTTAAAAAAAAAACTATCACTGTCTCATTTTTTATACATCTCCCTCATCCGAAGTTTTTAAGTTCGATAAGGCAGAGGAGCCTTCTTTGTAGTAACACAATATCATTGATCATTTTTCACAAGAACAGGGAGCGTCTTAGCGTCATGATAGTGTGTCTGAGTAATCGTAGAGAGTTCTAATTTTAACAAAGTTTATCTATTTATCATTAGAGGAAGGGAGACGGACCCTGAAATCTTTGTCTTGACAGACCTGAATCCGCGACATGTCTGATCTAAATAATTATAACTTGAATTCGTATTCAAATACTCTCTGGACGAAAGAAAAGTTATTAACACCCAATAAGTCGTGCTCGTTGGTAAATTTGTAGCGCTTTCAGTGGCTGATTTTGCCGTCTAGTTTCTGTAAAAATATCATGATCATTTTTCCAGTTATGTTTAGAATTATTAGTGAGTTCGATTTAGGTCTAAATGGGATCAGAAACGTTTCTTTGAGGCGTTCGAGCCAATTTCACCTGCAATTCAGTTAGAAACAAGTCGAAAGGGGAAAGCACTCGTGCGCCTAGTCTGCGTGACTGGCGGGGTTAGCGGGCGAGTGCTGCCGTTTTAGAGTTAGGAGCCGCGTGAAAGATGCTTCTTATCATTCAAGCTTGTCATGCAGACCCTTCCAGTTCAGAAGGCAAACATTTTTAAGAAACTACTTCTAAGCTAACTAAAACCTTCTTGTTTCACCATTCAACGCTCTTTTTCTTCTTTCCATCAAATTAATAAGTCCCACAGTAAATTAATTCTTGCATTTTGGTACACTGCAAAATTCTCTTGACGTGCAAATATTTTACTGGTTTACCGTGCATGGCTTCAACATTTGTTTTCACTACTTTTCTCGCAGACTCGCGCGTGGGAGCTGTAATTAAAATACACCAATCAGATAGTAATCGTGCCGACTGTTCCACATCTTTCGAAAGAGAAATAAATGATTTAACTGACTTTCGCAGCGTTAAGATGTGGGTACTGAATTTGCTCTTTTAACAAAAATTTTTGAAAACGAGAAGTAGGAATTATAAAGATTAAACATCCAATTAATGTAAAACATTAACGCTGCTGTCATTTTTACCCCAAGAGGTAATTCAAGTAGTCTGCATCGCACTGGCGCAATCTTTCCCCAGCTACTAACGTCTGTGAAGCGGCGCCGAGATCCTTGTTGTGGGTCCCTAACGGACTCTACAAAATACCGGGAGCGCATTTCGAATTTCCCTTCAACCTAATTGGCAAATCGGTAATATCTCTATTAACAGGCCAATCATTGTACCTACTCAAAACCTGCTACACAGGTTTGGTCCCAGAACAAGGCTTTCGGCGCTGGCTCGAAGACGGTCTTAACCAGAGCCGGTTTTAGTTTCGTTTGTGATGCAGGTCGGTGCTTCATGAATGGGACGTTTTTGAAAGTACCTTTATTGGATAATTTGGGATTACCAGTTCACGCATCATCAATAGGGAACTTAATAACCACGACGACGACCGGAAGTGAGTTACAGTGTAGTGCGCAAGCGCGACCAGTAAATTTCGTCGTCGTGGTGTCGTCAACCACGAAAAGCAAAGTACAATCACGTCGTGAACTTCGTCGTGGTTCTTAAGTTCTGGGCTAGCTGCGAGAAAATGGTCAAATAAGAATTTTTTTTCCCTCAACTGGCTATCAACTGAAAGCCACAATCAGTCTCAAAATGGACGTCTTTTCTTATTGCGATACAAAAGTGTTAGAGATCGTATAGGGCAAACGCAATTGGACAACATAAAAAATCTTGCTCAAGCGAACCGTTATCATGGTAGTATCTTGAATTATTTTTAGATATAAAACGGTTTTTGGTTCCATTGGTGGTTATTTGAGTATCGTGCATTTTCTGGCTATATAAATGAAAACACGCAAAACCTTCCGCTCGTGAAGTAAAAGGACGAGATAACGGATCTTTCCATTGTGTTTATGGCTGAAGTTCAACGAGTCGCGCTACGTGAGCAGCAAGGCAGGTGATTTTTGGCAAATAAGAATTTAAGACGGAATCCAAGAGGAAATTAAGTAATTTTCATTTTCAGTGGACAAAAACCTTGTACCTGAATATATTTAAAACAATAGCGCATTCTTTTTTACATTTTTCAAGGGCTATAGATATAATTAGTTATCTGTAATAACACCAAAGAAAATTTCTAATGACAGCCCGAGAAAATAAACGTCAAATTTCACAAAATGACACCTTACACATACAATTCTCAGAATTTTACCTGTGTTTTCACATTCTTGTGAAAGTTGACATTTATTTTCTTGGGCTCCAGTGAGAAATAGTCTTTGGTGTTTTTACAAATGACTAATTATATCTATATAGCCCTTGAAAAATGTAAAAAAGAATGCGATTGTTTATAAATTATTCTGGTTCAAGGTTCTTGTCCACGGAAAATTGAAATTACTCATGACAATTTCCTGATGGATTCCGTCGTAAGACAATTTTAAGATGTCAAATTATACCCAAAGATCCAAGATCAGTCACGGTATAAGCTAGCTGAGGCCAGCTGTTATTGTCTAATTATAGGTTATGAAAAAAAGTCGAACTTTAAAACACACTAAAAACCAGAAAGCAATAAGGAATAGTCGGCTTAAATTAAAGCTGATATTTTTGCCCTAATGGAGCCGTTTTGGTCTTATGAACAGCATTTCGTATAACAGGAAGTCAAAGTTTTCCATTATCCCCTCAAGATATGGAATTGTTTGCTTATTTTTGAAGGGGCTTTAATTGCAAGCGTCACGTACACTTTAGTCAGTCGCCGCATAATTTTTATTGTAAGAGTTCTTCCTTATGAAATGTTTATTCTAGTTTTTGAGAATGTTGGAGGGTGTTTTTCCAATAGGAGATATATATATTTTTTTCATCAAGCGTGCAAAGGTTTTAACTATTGCGGTATCTAACAAATTATGATTGTAATAAAGGTCTAATATGTTGACCTTTGGTCCCAGCTGAGATAATATGAGACATGCTCACAACAGTGTATCTTAACTTACAAGGCTGACATCATGGCTCATGTGACCAAACAGAACGAGAAAAACATGAACGGAAAAAAATACCACCGAATCTAGCAATGGCTCTCGGTTTACGTTTTGACAAATTTATAACTGGCTATGAAACATGCTTTTCAAAAAATTCATCGCTCCAGAACAAATAAATATGTCATTCACGTTCACTTATATAAAATGTCAGGCTAAACAAATCGAGCATATGCCGTTGCTTAATACAAATTATATGGCTTGAATCGATGATCGAACGAATAAGGATAATATAAGAATTTCTTCGGTTAATAATTCTAAGTGGTAATGGCCATATTTTTCAATGGCCAGTGCCGTTTAGCTAATACTTTACTCGCCAAACCATTAGGTGTAAAATTCAGTTAAAAGTGACATGAAAACCACGAAGGCAAAATTAAACGGCAGGAATTAGTTTCCGCAGGTCACGTGATTTTAAAATTTTTACCTCTTATTGGCTATAATTTGTTGTTGATATATTACCGGTTTGAGTATGAAGAAAACTTTTACAAATACGGCCTTTATCACTCTTGGGTCCAAATGTTATTACAGATGGGACTTTTATTACGCTTGGGTTCAAAATGTTATTACGGATGGGACTTTTATTACGCTTGGGTCCAAATGTTATTACAGATGGGACCTTTATTACACTTGGGTCCAGTTATTACACTTGTGCCTTCTGGCTTATACATGGAGGGGCTTATTTTCGGAATTTTACGGTATGCGACTTTTGAGTGTTTTATGGAATAGTCTACGGAATGATGGCTTTCTGAAAGTTAGAGAGATTTCAATTGACGTCCTGTTTTGTATCTTTAGTATTTTCTTCATAAAAAGGGGCTATTTTTTACTTAAATAAGGACACTTCCCCCCCCCCCCCCCCCCCCCCCCCCCCGCAATTGGTCTAAACTTTACTTTTGGAAAACAGAGTTCAGCCTTCGTGATGAATTCATTAATAAAGACTTTTTAAAGAGTCAAACAGGTGCCAGTTACACAATTAGAACAAAGAAACGAATTAAAAGCTGCAATGTCACCGCTTCTTTTTGTAAAAGAAACGCGACAAGCAACGACAAAAGCCAAAAAAAAAAGAAAGAAATCGAAGATGCTAAACTACTCCTTTGTCGATAAGAATGAATCAAAATTCGACAACTTGAAAATGGACAACAGTTCTAGCTTGGAAACTGTTGTCGTCATAAATTGCATCCTCAATGCTCCACTGATGTTGACATCCATCACTGGTAATGCTTTGGTGTTGGCCGCCATCTTGAGAACTCCTTCGCTTCGTTCGGTACCGTCTACTGTCTTCCTATGCAGTCTCGCTATTATAGATTTTCTTGTTGGGCTTGTTGTCCAACCTGTTTACATTGCCAGTAAACTTCACCATTCAACTGGTGGGCCGCTTGCCAAAGTCGAATTTTTAAAGAGTTGAAACAGGTGCCAGTTGCGCATTTAGAACGAGCTACAATTAAAACCTGTGAGTCACCGCTTGTTTTTGAAAGGAAACGCCGGACGCGCATCAACAAAAGCTGGGAAATAATCGAAGATGCTAAACTACTCTTTTATCTATAAGAACGAATCAAAACCGGACAACATTGGAAATATGAACAACAGTTCTAACTTTGAAACTATTGTTGTCATAAATTGTATTCTCAATGCTCCACTGATGCTAACATCCATCACTGGTAATGCTTTGGTATTGGCCACTATATTGAGAACTCCTTCGCTTCGTTCAGTACCATCTACAATTTTTCTATGCAGTCTTGCTATTACAGATTTTCTTGTTGGGCTTGTTGTTCAACCTGTTTACATTGCCAATGAACTTCAATATTCAGCTGGCGGGCCTCTTTATAAAGTCGAAAACTTTATATCTGTTTCACTTTGTGGTGTTTCCCTATTAACAGTGACAGCCATAAGCGTGGATCGATTTTTAGCCCTCCACTACCATGTGACGTATCCGAATTTGATGACCACAAAACTTGCAATGAATACTTCAGCAAGTCTCTGGTTTGTTTCCATACTTTTTTCATGCCTTAGGGTTTGGATAGGAGGCTTTTTATTCCTTGTTACACGAGTTTTTATTGCAGTTTCTTTTGTCATTTCGTGCGCTTCTTACATCAAAATTTATATCATTGTTCGTCATCATCAGATCCAGATTCACGCTCAACAACAAGCTGTGATGAACAGTTTTAATATTACAGATAGTAATAACCTGATAATATCGAAGAAACGTGCTTTAAAAACTTTTATATACTTCATTTGCATGATATTTTGTTATTTACCATATATATTTTATTCATTGCTAAGTAACACCTCAGTTATAGCTCTTGACAGGAATTGGTCGAACTTGGTAAATAATGTTGTGTTCTTGAACTCGTCCGTAAATCCATTTTTGTATTGTTGGTGTAATCATGAAATCCGCACGTCGGTTGTAAAGATAATACGAAAGATGATGTGTAGACAAACAGAGGAAGCTGACTAGGTTGTGGAGTTGCGTTAAGGTTCATTGTGAAAAATTGTGCCCCATGTAAAGGTTTCCAAGACAGTCTTGGATTCTGGATTCCAAAGCCGTGGATTCCGGATTCCAGGCATGGTGCGAAAAATGATGTGTAGACAAACGAAGGAACCTAGCGAGCTTGAGTGTTAAAATTGTATTTGTAAAGAGCGGAATATAATTGTTGTGAAGTATTTTGAAGGTTATTTTAAGTTTATTTCGTGTTTGTGCTTGACGTTTCACTCGTGAGTAGAGTCTTGTGATGATCAGTTTATAGATCAAGGTTAATCCGTATTTGTGTCGACAGGTTTTCAAATTCGATTACCTTTTAAAGACGTTTTTCAACATGAATGTCATTTATTAAATTTGATTGTCAGTCCTTGAAGTGGGCACGTTTTGGAACCGTCGCTGACCTTGATTGTTACCTACATCAGAGTTCCTGTTTTGGTTTATGGTAGAGCTTCGTGGGTTTAGCTGTCACGCTTTCATTGGTTTTCCTATGGGTTTGTTTATTCCACTTTGGTTATCAACAGAAAATTCGTTTAAGTCACTCGGAAAGGCGTTTGTAACTCTCATGGTCAGCAAGCCTAAATGTACCTACGTTTTATATATATAAGTTGCCAGTGTTTAGCACAAGAGGGAGAGTAGTTGAGATAAGTTAAAGTTAGTTGACTAAGAGAGGTCGTTAAGTGATGCTGTGAACAAGATATAAGAGCTTCTGTAAAGATTAAAGAACAACAAGATGTAAACTCAGATACCTGGTACCTCTAAGCTCAGCGAGCGAGCTGCTCGTTAACCCCCTACGTAATACAGATCTTTACCACGCCATGCAAACTTCCCTGAACTAGTGCCTCAAAAAGAACAATTTTGTTTCCGCGAAGATTTTTGTGCTGTGATACCGCACTTTAGATGATTTGTCAAAACCAAATTTCGCAGCGAGGCCTTCAATCAGTATATACTTTGCGAATATTTTCGCCACGTCTACGCAGTCTGCAGTTCCCTGTCTGTTGAAAATTTGAAATACTTTAAGTATGCCTTACTTTGCGATAAACAGGAGCATGGTGATCGCGTTTTAGCTACTTTGATTATCCACGACTTTGGTGATCGACTTTAACCACAAAATGGGCGTTGAATCCATTTATATTTCAGCAAGTCTGTTTTTTTACAGTCTTGCCTTAGAAATGACCTCATTATACCCGTCTGCCGAACCACTGTATTTTTTTTGCTTCCGTGTCTTATCCAGGGTTCATACAGCAAATTGCAATCATTTTTAAGGACTTTCCAAGGACCTCATTTGATTTTCCTGCACTACCTACCAGGAATGTACATCACAGATTTGTACATATATACATGTTGTAGTCAATTTTTCATCTCAGGTAATTTTTGTTTTTCTTTTGTTTTGGGGTATGGTAATGTATGCAAATGAAGTTGAAACAAAAGAAAAATAAAAATCACCTGAGATAAAAAATCAACTACAACATACACATTCTCTGTCCAAGCTAACGCTCAAGCAGATTAAGGCCTGGGTCTAAGTCACGAATTACATGTAAAAAGATAATTATATATTTTACCATTCTGCTTCTTAAGGAAATTGTTTCTCCTTTCTTCTTAGCATTGATGTTTCTTGCTGTGAAAATTTAAGACAGCAAGGCCGTCAAGCAGGAAACTCGTCTTTTACTTCAACATTGAGGAATACGGAAATATGACCCCGCATGAATTTATCGCTTCATCAGGTTTCCAATAATTTCGAAATAATAGCAAATACAGCATGTGAAAATGCCACGCAAAGTATAGCTAAATTAAAACAAATGTAAATGCTAAATTGAACAAATTGAACCTCTTGTGATAGGGCTGGTTTCATCTCTCATCTCAGCATGAATTCGAATAAATTAAAAATGAATTAGTGAATTCAGCACGAAAAGTTTTCTAGCATTTCCCAAGTCTACTTAATACTTAAAAAAAAAGCTTTTTTAATGATAAAAATTTTTCTTTTAATAGATAAGGACGTGTAAATTTAAAATTTCAATATTAACCTTGAATAATACAAAAAAACCCGTAAGTCTCAAGCTTTCAGTTTGAGCCCCCTTCCTTTCGTGGATAGTGTTTTTGTATGTTACCACCTAAGAGATAAATGTTTCTTGATGCACTGTGTAAGTTTCTGCATACTATTTTGACATGATCGGTATACTGATAACTGCGAGGCAATTAAAACGTTGGGAGACTAATTACAGCTCATCTAAATTTTACTTATTGAAAACAGAGTTCGGATGAAAAGGGTTTTCAAAGAGGGGGGCGTTGAGGTCTATAAAAAACCGAAAAACCGGTCCTTGATCTAAAAATTACCCAAAACCGAAAGATCACGAAAGATTTCGATCGAAACCCAAATCCGAATACAAAACCATCATAACCGAAGATTTATACCGCTCAATTTTCAAAACCCTAGTCTAGATCTCAAACGCTAGCGACATGTGAAGCATAGGGACCAAACGGTAAAATTGAAGAACATTTCCCCAAAAAATCTGTTGGCCGTCTGTCGGTAGACTGTCGACCGACAGTTTACCACAGTTATACACAGCGAAGCCTTCAATCAGTATACATTGCTATTGATTTTTTCCTCGTCTACGCAGTCGAAAGTTCTCTATCTGCTGAAATTTAGAAAATACTTTTTTTCTGGCTGAAATTTCGAAAAGGTAAGTTTTGATCCCTATAATTTTCGGATCACTAGACTTCCCGCTAGGAAATGCAAACAGGTGAAAAATATTTAGGGGATAAAAATATGTTTATATATACCGTTTAAATACTAAAATACGTTTAACAATAATATGTTTAAGTGGTTTTGAACTATATTCTCGTTGGGTGCCCCTGACTGAGGAGTATTTCCTTTGTAAAATGCGTAAAATAACTTTTCTCTACCACCCTAATAATTTATCACTATTGTTTTTTTTTATTTGTTTTTATTTTTTTGAAAAGCGCCTCTAAACTTATATCATGCTAGCGCATTTATTAAAGAGAGTTGGTTAAAGCAAGAATTGTGACGTCATGTGGTTTGATTAAGCCGCCATTTACACGCATTATTGTCTTCACGTTCCTATTAAGCGAACGTCTACTTTAGTTTGCAAGATTATTGCATATAGGGGCGGGAAGGGGGATTTGAGGTTAAGAATTTATTTTGAAAAACAGCGTGTGCTCAGCGCCATGGGATGATCTATTTTCATATCACTAGCAAGTTAAATATTCATTTTCGAAATCCCTAATTACTATTCATCAACGCTTAAACGAGTGCTGTTCTGCTTATTAAACAGAGAAAGGAAAAAACTTACAAGGAAAATTGCCCTGTGTGATGCAAATATATATTAAGTGCTATTATAAGATAACAACTGAACCAATAAACGTCTTTCACCCGCCATTTTTATTACCTAACGCTGAGATCAATGGAAAATTTTAAGTTACCATAAACTGGATATTTTTTTGTTACTATTCGCTCAAACTTGCTCACCAGCTCTCGTTTTAAAACGTCTACACTGTTTTGAGCTTTCCGGAACAAATCTTAAAATATTTTTTTCAGGTTCTTTTTTCAACTGCTAACGGTAAATTCATAACTATAACGGTCTTAATATTTTTTATCGCCCTCCATCCAAATATCCCGGGGGTGATAAAGGGAGTTTTCGTTAATGTGGAGGAGCGGAGATCCAACCTTTGTTGAATTGTGTTTGACAAATCCTATAATTTTCACCCTTCCTCGCAGTTACAAATTAGGGAGCTTTTAAGCTCATGATATTACACGGGACAATTAGCAAGGACGATTTTTAGCGCAACACAGCGTTGCAATGTTGGAACAATGTTGTAACTATTCGAAACAATGTTGCTAATTGTTTCGTATAACATCACCTTTAAACAAAAGAGTTTTTTAAGCGACGCACGTCAACAAGAAAGGAGGCC
Source organism: Porites lobata (assembly GCA_942486035.1). Lineage (NCBI taxonomy): Eukaryota > Metazoa > Cnidaria > Anthozoa > Scleractinia > Poritidae > Porites > Porites lobata. Next base: position 835,817 of record CALNXK010000167.1, on the reverse strand, counting down.
TTTTAGTATGTCTTAACGCTAGCAAATTTGTATTTCTATATAATGTCTCATAAACAGACGATTTGCCCGAACATTTGAGTAAAACCACTGCCCAAAATGCAAAAAGTCCACTTCTGGTTGACGCGCGTCCCTCAAAAACGCTTTTGCTAAAGCTTCCTATTATCATTTATCCTTACGTGTCACAAGTACATAGACCCTTACCGTTGCAAAATTATAATTTTTAAAGTATAATCGTAGAATTTCGAATTTTAGCAAAGTCTGTTGAGTACATTTACAAAAGAGGGAGAAAGGTCGGGGGGGGATAGGGGGACACCGGAATCTTTGTCTTTATAGACCCTAAATACGCCACATGTCCGGACTGAAATAATTACACTTGCCCACTTCCTGAGCGGACAAATGTTATTAACACCCAGTAGGTTGTTCGCGTTGGTAAATTTCTAGAGCTTGCAGCGTTTGATTAGTTTCCGTCTAGCTTCCGTCTAAGAATGGCAAGGTATGTATGTTCGACGTATCCATAAATAATGTCAGTTTGCAATGCTGTTATTAAGTTCTCTTTAGGTCTAAATGGGACTGAAAACGTTTCTAAGTTTCTGTTGCAAAAGATCAAGCCAATTTGGAATCAAGTCAAAAGGTTGAAAGACCGTGCATATTTAATATATTTACTAAACGGCATAATTCCATTCGATTTGATCTTTGATATTTTCTCACAGTTTCAGTCAAAGCGTTATGAACGATAATTTTCACTAGGGAACTTTTTGTTACACCCTTCTTATTTCTTTCTTAACTTAATAATCATAAATATTCGACTTTTGAGTGTTTTATGAAATAATCTACTTAATGATGGCTTTCTGAAAGTTAGAGAGATTTCATTTGACGTCCTGTTTTCTATCTTTAGTATTTTCTTCATAAAAAGGTGGTATTTTTGACTTCAATACCGACACTTTCTTTGCCCCCCCTCCCCCTCAGTGGACTAAATTTTACTTATGGAAAAGAGAGTTCAGCCTTCACGATGAATTCATTAATAAAGACTTTTTAAAGAGTCAAACAGGTGCCAGTTACACAATTAGAACAAGGCAACGAATTAAAAGCTGCAAAGTCACCACTTCTAAGTTTGTAAAAGAAACGCCACGAGCAACAACAAAAGCCAAAAAAAAAGAAAGAAATCGAAGATGCTAAACTACTCCTTTGTCGATAAGAATGAATCAAAATCCGACAACTTGAAAATGGACAACAGTTCTAGCTTGGAAACTGTTGTCGTCATAAATTGCATCCTCAATGCTCCACTGATGCTGATATCCATCACTGGTAATGCTTTGGTGTTAGCCGCCATCTTGAGAACTCCTTCGCTTCGTTCAGTACCGTCTACTATCTTCCTATGCAGTCTCGCTATTACAGATTTTCTTGTTGGGCTTGTGGGTCAACCTTTTTACATTGCCATAAAACTTCACTATTTAACTGGTGGGTTTATTCGCAAAGCCACATTCTCGATGTCTGTTGCTCTCTGTGGTGTTTCCCTCGCAACAATCACAGCCATAAGCGTTGATCGACTTTTAGCTCTTCACTATCACATGACGTATCCGAATTTAATGACAACAAAACGAGCATTATATGCCTCAGCAAGTCTCTGGTTTGTTTCCGTACTTTTACCATGCCTAACAGTATGGAAATGGAGAGTTTTTAATCTTATTGCAGGAGTATATATTGCAATTTGTTTCGTCCTTTCATCCGCTTCTTACTTCAAAATTTATTTCATTGTTCGTCACCATCAGATCCAGATTCACGCTCATCAACAAGCTGTGGACAGTTTTAATATTAGTGTAAATATTCCAGATAGTAATAACATGATAATATCAAAGAAACGTGCTTTAAAGACTTTCGTATATTTCATCTGCATGACATTTTGTTACTTACCTTTTCTGTCTTATTCATTGCTACGAGCCACCTTAATTATAGGCTATGAGGAAAATTGGTCCTTTGCAGAGACTGTTGTGTTCCTGAACTCGTCCGTAAATCCATTTTTGTACTGTTGGTGTAATCGTGAAATCCGAACGTCAACTGTAAAAGTAGTCCGAAAAATGACGTGTAAACAAACGGAAGTAGCTAGCGAGCTTGAAGTTTAAACTTGTATTTGTAAAGAGACCTTCACCGCGCTGTGCAAACTTCCTTAAACTTTGCCTAAACTTTGCAGAGAAAAGTAAAACTTTGTTCCGTGAAGATTTGTGTGCTGAGCGAGATACCCACCGCACTTTACACAATTCGTCAAAACCGCATTTCGCAGCGAAGCCTTTAATCAGTATACATGGCTAATGATTTTTGGAAAGTTCAATATCTGTTGAAATTTAGAAAATACTTAAGTATGCCTTAAGGTACTTTGCAATGTCTCCCTGTTCGCAACTCGAAGAACAAGACCATGGTGATGACTCTTTCGCCCACTTTGGTAACCGTAGATCCATGAACCGCAAAATGGGCGCTGCATTCCGCTCAGAACCAAAGCTGTGAAAAGTTAAATGCGTGAGAATCCTCTGCTTTATGTGCGGCGAGTGCTTTAAACCTTTTTTGTACCACTGTTGACAAAATCGTGAAATCCGAACTTCAGTTGCAAAGGTAGTAAAAAATATGACAAAACATGTAGACAAACAGTGCAAAGTGACTAAGCTGAACGCTAATCGATTCTTTTGAGACCGTTAAAGAGTTACTATTCCGCTAACTCAAAGAAAAATACTAAAAAGTTATTTCCCCATTTTCTTTATTAGTTTTTATTAAGAATTACCCGAAAATATCAAGAACAGTTCCAACGTATACACCGTTTTAAAAGCACTTGTTTATTCATTTGTTTACACCATTAATGATTCTCACCATTACTATTCATCATAACTCAAACAACTGCTTGCTTCTCTACTTATTTAAAAATGGAGAAAGGCGCAAATTATTACCAGAAAAACTACCCAGTCTGTGTATATATCAGTGCTATTACTTGAATTAGTACTTAAATTTAGGCTAATAGCTTTTGCAATACTCTAATTCCTTTATGGTCACGCAAATAAAGCATTTGGGGTTGTTGTTGTAGTGCTATTATGAAAAAACAAATGAACCAATAAACGTCTGTCACCCGCCATATTAGCTCTAATGTGTGAGATCAAAGGCAAATTTTGAATAACCATAAATTGGTAAAGATTGTCAGTCTTGCAATAACTTGTCATGAATGAGGAGGAGGAGGAGGACGAAAAACAATAGAAATGAGGAGAAGGAGGAGGAGGAAAAACAATAGAAATGAGGAGGAGGAGGAGGAGGAGGAGGAGGAGGAGGAGGAGGGAAAACAATGGAAATGTGGTGGCGGTGGTATACAGTTTTATCATAAAAATAAGGCCATCACATTTTTATTGTTTTCCCTCCACCACCAACACCACCACCGCCACATTTCTATTGTTTTCCCTCCACCACCACCACCACCACCGCCACCACATTTTTATTGTTTTCCCTCCACCACCGCCACATTTCTATTGTTTTCCCTCCACCACCACCACCACATCTCTATTGTTTTTCCTCTACCACCACCACCGCCACATTTCTATTGTTTTCCCTCCACCACCACCACCGCCACCACATTTCTATTGTTTCCTTCCACCACCACCACCACCACCACCACCGCCACCACATCTCTAATGTTTTCTTTCCTCCTCCTCCTTCTCCTCCTCATTTCTATTGTTTTTCCCTCCTCCTCCTCATCCTCCTCCTCCTCCTCCTCCTCATTCGATTGTTTTTCCTCCTCCTCCTCCTCCTCATTTCTATTGTTTTTCCTCCTCCTCCTCCTCATTCATGACATCATCTTCCGAAAATAACTAAACCTGTCAAACCGGTTATACCAACCATGGCCGCCACAAGATAAAAATAGAACATGACATCATTGATAAACCCGTCAAACTGGATATACTTAATGAGATTCCTCCGCAAGTTAATGAGATACCACAGCATTTAATTCATGAGATCAAGACAATAGCCTATGACGTCACCTAGTTAATGTATTCCTGCGCGCGCTAATGAGATTCCTGCGCAAAAAAGAGGCGTAAAACATCCCTACCACACTTCTCAAATAATTGTAACTTGCATTTGTATTCAAGTGGTTTTCAACTATACTCTAGTTGGGTGCCCATGATTGAGAAGTCTTTCCTTTGTAAAATGCGTAAAATATAACTTTTCTCTGCCACCCTAATAATTTATCAGTATTGTTATTTTTGTTATTTGCTATTTTTTTTGGAAAGCGCCTCTAAACTTATATCATATTACCGCATTTTTAACTTTCTGTAATTTATTAAAGAGATTTGGTTAAAGCAAGGATTGTGACGTCATGTGGCTTGATTAAGCGGCCATTTATACGCATTATTGCTTCACGTTCTTATTAAGCACAAGTCTGCTTCAATTTGCAAGATTATGGCATATGGGGGAGGGGGGAAGGAGCAGTTAACGTTAAGAGTACTTGAAAACAGCAGGTTCTTAGCGCTAGGTGATGACCCATTTTAATGTTACTGGCAAGTTATATATTCATTTTCAAAATCCCTGATTACTATTCATCAACGCTTAAACAAGTGAAAGGTAAAAATTACCTGGAGAATTGCCCTGTGTGATACAAATATATATCAAGTGCTATTATAAGATAACAACTGAACCAATAAACGTTTTTCACCTGCCATTTTGATTAGCTAAGCATGAGATCAATGGCAAATTTTACGTTACCATAAATTGGATATTTTTTGTTACTATTTGCTGAAACTTGCTCACCAGTTCTCGTTTTTAAACTTCTACACTGTTTTGAGCTTTCCGGAACTAATCTTCAAATAATTTTTTCAGGTTCTTTTTTCGACTGTTAAAGGTAAATTCATAACTATGACGGTCTTATTTTTTATCTCCCTCCATCCAAATTTCCTCTGGGTGATAAAGGGAGTTTTCGTTAATGTGGAGGAACAGAGATCCAACCTTTGTTGAACTGTGTTTGACAAATCCAATAATTTTCACCCTTCCTCGCAGTTACAAATTAGGGACCTTAAGATGATATTACACGGGACGATTCGCAACCACGATTTTTAGCGCAACACAGCGTTGTGGTGTTGGAACAACGTTGCAACTATTCGAAACAATGTCGCAACGCTGTGTTGCGCTAAAAATCTTCGTTGCGAATTGTTTCGTGTAACACCACCTTTAAGCAAACGCGTTTTTTAAGCGAGGCACCTCAACCAGAAATGAGGCCTTTTAGTATTATGTCGTTACGCTAGCAAATTTATATGGCTATATAATGTCTCATAAACAGACGATTTGCCCGAACATCTGCGTAAAACCACTGCCCAAAATGCAAAAAGTCAACTTCTGGTTGACGCGCGTCGCTCAAAAACGCCTTTGCTTAAGCTTGCTATCATTATTTATCCTTTTTCGCAAGTACATAGACACATACCATCGTGATACGTGGAGAAGTCATAAAATTATAATTTTAAAGTATAATCGTAGAATTCCGAATTTTAACAAAGTCTGTTAAGGGCATTTACCAAAAGAGGGAGCAAGGTGGGGGGGAGGGGGGAGGGGTAGGGGGACACCGGAATCTTTGTCTTGATAGACCCTAAATACGCCACATGTCCGGACTGAAATAATTACACTTGCATACTTCCTGAGCGGACGAATTTCATTAACACCCAGTAGGTTGTTCGCGTTGGTAAATTTCCAGAGCTTGCAGTGTTTGATTAGTTTCCGTCTAGCTTCCGTCTAAGAATGGCCAGGTATGTATGTACGACGTATCCATAAATAATGTCAGTTTGCAATGCTGTTTTTAAGTTCTGTTTAGGTCTAAATGGGACTGAAAACGTTTCTAAGTTTCTGTTGCAAAAGATCAAGCCAATTTGGAATCAAGTCAAAAGGTTGAAAGACCGTGCATATTTAATATATTTACTAAACGGCATAATTCCATTCGATTTGATCTTTGATATTTTCTCACAATTTCAGTTAAAACGTTATGAACGATATTTTTTACTGGGGAACTTTTTGTTACACACTTCTTATTTCTTTCTTAACTTAATGATTAGAAAAATACAACAAATATGGCTTGCCCGTCGGGCCTGAAATGCAATAAAAAAGTCGCGTTTGAAGCTTTAAAACTTAGGTGACAGCATGTCGATGTTTCCAGCACTTCAATACACAGGATAGGATGGATTTTAGACCTCAGTTTCAGCCTATTCTGGCATCAGACGAGTCATGTAGAGAACAGTTTTTGAATAAGTAATCATAAATACCGCCGAAAATAAGCCCCGGGGCTTATACTTTTCAAAGGCCCTTTTTGAGAGGCTTATTTTTGGACGGGCTTATATTCGAAGGGGGTTAACTACGGCAGGAAATTTACGTTTCAAAATCCATTGGGCTAGCCTTATAGTTGGAAGTAAATTTACCGTTTTTGCTTTGTTTTCCTCTGTATTTGAGGGCAATTTTCCGAGCACAAGACCCCGGGGGCTTATATTTGGAGGGGCGATTTAACAGAGGGTTTTTGGCGTTACCGGTTTGGGGGGCTTATTTTTGGGGGGGCTTATACATGGACGGGCTTATTTTTGAAATTTTACGGTATGCGGCTTTTGAGTGTTTTATGGAATAGTCTACGGAATGATGGCTTTCTGAAAGTTAGAGAGATTTCATTTGACGTCCGGTTTTGTATCTTTAGTATTTTCTTCATCAAAAGGGGGTATTTTTGACTTAAATACGGACCCTTCCCCCCCCCCCCCCCCTTGGTCTAAATTTTACTTATGGAATACAGAGTTCAGCCTTCGTGATGAATTCATCAATAACGACTTTTTAAAGAGTAAAACAGGTGCCAGTTACACAATTAGAACAAAGCAACGAATTAAAAGCTGCCAAGTCACCGCTTCTAAGTTTGTAAAAGAAACGCCACGAGCAACAACAAAAGCCAAAAAAAAGAAAGAAATCGAAGATGTTAAACTACTCCTTTGTCGATAAGAATGAATCAAAATCCGACAACAGTTCTAGCTTAGAAACTGCTGTCGTCATAAATTGCATCCTCAATGCTCCACTGATGCTGACATCCATCACTGGTAATGCTTTGGTGTTGGCCGCCATCTTGAGAACTCCTTCGCTTCGTTCAGTACCGTCTACTGTCTTCCTATGTAGTCTCGCTAGTACAGATTTTCTTGTTGGGCTTGTTGTCCAACCTGTTTACATTGCCATAGAACTTTGCCATTTAACTGGTGAGTTTATTTTCAAAGCCATAGTCTCGATGTCTGCTTGTCTCTGTGGTGTTTCCCTGGCAACAATCACAGCCATAAGCGTAGGTCGACTTTTAGCTCTTCACTATCACATGACGTATCCGAATTTAATGACAACAAAACGAGCATTATATGCCTCAGCAAGTCTCTGGTTTGTTTCCATACTTTTACCATGCCTTACAGTTTGGAAATGGAGAGTTTTTAATCTTTTTGTAGGAGTGTATATTACAATTTGTTTTGTCCTTTCGTCCGCTTCTTACATCAAAATTTATTTCATTGTTCGTCACCATCACATCCAGATTCACGCTCATCAACAAGCTGTGGACAGTTTTAATATTAGTGTAAATATCCCAGATAGTAATAAGGTGATAATATCAAAGAAACGTGCTTTAAAGACTTTTATATATTTCATCTGCATGATATTTTGTTACTTACCTTATCTATCTTATTCATTGCTACATGCAACCTCAGTTTTAGGCTTAGAGGAAAATTGGTCGTTTGCAGAGACTGTTGTGTTCCTGAACTCGTCCGTAAATCCATTTTTGCACTGTTGGTGTAATCGTGAAATCCGAACATCAGCTGTAAAGTTGGTCCGAAAAATGATGTGTAAACAAACGGAAGTAGCTAACGAGCTTGAAGTTTAAACTTGTATTTGTAAAGAAACATTCACCGCGCTATGCAAACTTTCTTAAACTTTGCCTAAACTTTACTCGAAATTTTAATTGAATTGTGTCTGACAAATCATAATTTCAGCCTTCCTTGTAGTTACACAATATCATTGATCCTTTTCCACAAGAACATAGACCGTAGAGAGTCCGAATTTTAACAAAGTTTATCTATTTACCATTAGAGGAAGGGAGACGGACCCTGAAATCTTTGTCTTGATAGACCTGAATCCGCCACATGTCTAATCCAAATATTATAACTTGCATTCGTATTCAAGTGGTTTTGAACTATACTCTAGTCGGGTGCCCCTGACTGAGAAGTCTTTCCTTTGTAAAATACGTAAAATATAACTTTTCTCTACCACCCTAATAATTTATCACTATTGTTTTTTTTTTTGGAAAGCGCCTCTAAACTTATATCATACTACCGCATTTTTAACTTTCTGTAATTTATTAAAGAGAGTTGGTTAAAGCAAGGATTGTGACGTCATGTGGCTTGATTAAGCGGCCATTTATACGCATTATTGCTTCACGTTCTTATTAAGCAAAAGTCTGCTTCAATTTGCAAGATTATTGCATATGGGGGGAAGGAGCAGTTAACGTTAAGAATACTTGAAAACAGAGTGTGCTTAGCGCTAGGTGATGACCCATTTTAATGTTACTAGCAATATTCATTTTCAAAATCCCCGATTACTATTCATCAACGCTTAAACAAGGGAAAGGTAAAAATTACCAGGAGAATTGCCCTGTGTGATACAAATATATATTAAGTGCTATTATAAGATAACAACTGAACCAATAAACGTTTTTCACCTGCCATTTTGATTAGCTAAGCACGAGATCAATCGGGCAAATTTTAAGTTACCATAAATTGGATAATTTTTGTTACTATTTGCTCAAACTTGCTCCCTAGTTCTCGTTTTAAAACTTCTACACTGTTTTGAGCTTTCCGGAACTAACCTTAAAATACTTTTTAAAGGTTCCTTTTTCAACTGCTAAAGGTAACTTCATAACTATGACGGTCTTATTTTTTATCTCCGTCCATCCCAATTTTCCCGGGGTGATAGAGGGAGTTTTCGTTGATGTGGAGGAACAGAGATCCAACCTTGGTTGAACTGTGTTTGACAAATCCAATAATTTTCACCCTTTCTCGCAGTTGCAAATTGGGGAGCTTAAGATGATATTACACGGGACAATTAGCAAAGACGATTTTCAGCGGAACACAGCGTTACAATGTTGGAACAATGTTGTAACTATTCGAAACAATGTCGCAACAATGTTGCAACGCTGTGTTGTGCTAAAAATCTTTGTTGCTAATTGCTTCGTGTAACATCACCTTCAAACAAACGAGTTTCTTAAGCGACACACGTTAACAAGAAATGAGGCCTTTTAGTATGTCTTAACGCTAGCAGATTTTTATTTCTACATAATGTCTCATAAACAGACGATTTGCCCGAACATCTGCGTAAAGCCACTGCCCAAAAATGCAAGAAGTCCACTTCTGGTTGACGCGCGTCCCTCAAAAACGCTTTTGCTAAAGCTTGCTAGTACATAGACCCTTACAGTCGCAAAATTATAATTTTTAAAGTATAATTGTAGAATTTCGAATTTTAACAAAGTCTGTTGGGTGCATTTACAAAAGAGGGAGAAAGTGGGGGGTGGGGGGTAAAGGGACACCGGAATCATTGTCTTGATAGACCCTAAATACGCCACATGTCCGGACTAAAATAATTACACTTGCATACCCCTGGGCGGACGAATGTCATTAACACTCAGTAGGTTGTTCGCGTTGGTAAATTTCCAGAGCTTGCAGCGTTTGATTAGTTTCCTTGTAGCTTCCGTCTGAGAATGGCAAGGTATGTATGTACGACGTATCCATAAATAATGTCAGTTTGCAGTGCTGTTATTAAGTTCTGTTTAGGTCTAAATAGGACTGGAAACGTTTCTAAGTTTCTGTTGCAAAAGATCAAGCCAATTTGGAAACAAGTCGAAAGGTTGAAAGACCGTGCATATTTAATATATTTACTAAACGGCATAATTCCATTCAATTTGATCTTTGATATTTTCTCACAATTTCAGTTAAAACGTTATGAACGATAATTTTCACTGAGGACCTTTTTGTTACACACTACCTATTTCTTTTTTAACTTAATGATTAGAAAAAGACAACATATATTTCTTGCCCGTCGGGCCGGAAATGCGATAAAAAAGTCACTTTTGAAGCTTTAAAACTTAGGTGCCAGCATGTCGATGTTTCCAGCGCTACAATACACAGGATAGGATGGATTTTAGACATCAGTTTCAGCCTATTCTGGCATCAGACGAGTCATGCAGAGAACCGTTTTTGAATAAGTAATCATAAATACCGACGAAAATAAGCCCCGGGGCTTATATTTTTCAAAGGCCCTTTTTGAGAGGCATATTTTTGGACGGGCTTATATTCGGAGGGGCTTATCTACGGAAGGAAATTTGCGTTTCAAAATCGATTGGGTTAGTTTTATAGTTGGAAGTAAATTTACCGCTTTTGCTTCGTTTTACTTTGTGTTTGAGGGCAATTTTCCGAGCACAAGCTACCGGAGGACTTATATTTGGAGGGGCGATTTAACGGAGGGTTTTTTGCGTTACCGGTTTGGGGGGCTTATTTTTGGAGGGGCTACACTTGTTGAAGGCACAAGTGTAATAACTGGACCCAAGTGTAATAAAAGTCCCATCCGTAATAACATTTTGAACCCAAGCTTAATAAAGGTCCTATCTGTAATAACATTTGGATCCAAGTGTAACAACAACAACAAGCTTTATTTGCATGACCATAAATGTACATATAGTATTGCAAAAGCTACTTTAAGAGAAAAAAAAAACAGAAAAACTAAAATTTCATATTATTGCAATTAATTAACTTTGCTAACAATTTGTCACGGAAAAAAAAAAACAGAAAAACTAAAATTTCATCTTATTGCAATTAATTAACTTTGCTAACAATTTGTCACGGAAATAAAAGCAAGCTGAAATATATTTAATATATTTCAAAATGGTTATACGTAATTTCACGAGCCGTTAGGCGAGTGAAATTTGAGACAATTTTGAAATATCACGAGTGGTATTTAGGCCAAATATCACGTACATATCATGCTGTTGTTTGTTTATATTACTACCCACGAAAGGTTTGTAATTTTCACATGTAGGTATTTTAAATTAAGCTGAAATACCACTGCTCTTAGAGAAAAAAAATGGCAGAAATTTCTCAGGTAGTGGTATAAATATAGTAATTTGAGGAGTTCATCAGTTCATTGATCAGATCGTTGACGTGTAATTGGGTAATATTTGGAATCAGAGATTGAACTTTATGGTAAAAATTATTCCTTATTGTAGAGTATTTAGAACAGTGAAAAAGAAAGTGAATCTATTTTCTCGAGAGATTTGATTGTATCTACCTTGTTCTATCATCAATTTGTGATTGCTAATTCGTAATTTGACTAATACCTTTCTCTCGGTTGTTCCTCTTGTTAAATCTAGATCATTAGAAATGGTATGCTCGTGTTTAAAAGATCTATAAAATTCAAGTTTTTGAGAATGTTGGAGGGTGTTTTTCCAATAGGAGATATATATTTTTTTTCATCAAGCGTACAAAGCTTTTGACTATTGCGGTATCTAACAAATTATGATTGTAATAAAGGTCATAAAGGTCTAATATGTTGACCTTTGGTCCCAGCTGAGATAATATGAGACATGCTCACAACAGTGTATCTTAATACAAGGCTGACATCATGGCTCATGTGACCAACCAGAACCAGAAAAACATGAAGGGAAAAAAATACCACCGAATCTAGCAATGCCTCTCGGTTTACGTTTTGACAAATTTATAACTGGCTATGAAACATGCTTTTCAAAAAATTCATCGCTCCAGAACAAATAAATATGTCATTCACGTTCACTTATATAAAATGTCAGGCTAAACAAATCAAGCATATGCCGTTGCTTAATTCAAATTATATGGCTTGAATCGATGATCGAACGAATAAGGATAAGATAAGAATTTCTTCGGTTAATAATTCTAAGTGGTAATGGCCATATTTTTCAATGGCCAGTGCCGTTTAGCTAATACTTTACTCGCCAAACCATTAGGTGTAAAATTCAGTTAAAAGTGACATGAAAGCCACGAAGGCAAAATTAAAAGGCAGGAGTTAGTTTCTGCAGGTCACGTGATTTTAAAATTTTTACCTCTTATTGGCTATAATTTGTTGTTGATATATTACCGGTTTGAGTATGAAGAAAACTTTTACAAATACGGCCTTTATTACTCTTGGGTCCAAATGTTATTACAGATAGGACCTTTATTACGCTTGGGTTTAAGATATTATTTCGGATGGGACTTTCATTATGCTTGGGTCCAAATGTTATTACAGATGGGAACTTTATTACACTTGGGTCCAGTTATTACACTTGTGCCTTCTGGCTTATACATGGAGGGCTTATTTTCGGAACTTTACGGTATGCGACTTTTGAGTGTTTTATGGAATGGTCTACGGAATGATGGCTTTCTGAAAGTTAGAGAGATTTCATTTGACGTCCTGTTTTGTATCTTTAGTATTTTCTTCATAAAAAGGGGGTATTTTTTACTTAAATACGGACACTTCCCCCCCCCCACCCCCCCATTGGTCTAAATTTTACTTATGGAAAACAGAGTTCAGCCTTCATGATGAATTCATTAATAAAGACTTTTTAAAGAGTCAAACAGGTGCCAGTTACACAATTAGAACAAAGCAACGAAGTCACCGCTTCTTTTTGTAAAAGAAACGCGATAAGCAACAAGAAAAGCCAAAAAAAAGAAAGAAATCGAAGATGCTAAACTACTCCTTTGTCGATAAGAATGAATCAAAATCCGACAACTTGAAAATGGACAACACTTCTAGCTTGGAAACGGTTGTCGTCATAAATTGCATCCTCAATGCTCCACTGATGCTGACATCCATCACTGGTAATGCTTTGGTGTTGGCCGCCATCTTAAGAACTCCTTCGCTTCGTTCAGTACCGTCTACTATCTTCTTATGCAGTCTCGCTAGTACAGATTTTCTTGTTGGGCTTGTTGTCCAACCTGTTTACATTGCCATGAAACTTCGTTATTTAACTGGTGGGTTTATTGTCAAGGCCACATTCTCGATGTCTGTTTCTCTCTGTGGTGTTTCCCTCGCAACAATCACAGCCATAAGCGTTGATCGACTTTTAGCTCTTCACTATCACATGACGTATCCGAATTTAATGACAACAAAACGTGCATTATATGCCTCAGCAAGTCTCTGGTTTGTTTCCATACTTTTACTATGCCTTACAGTTTGGAAATGGAGAGTTTTTAATCTTATTGCAGGAGTGTATATTACAATTTTTTTCGTCCTTTCGTCCGCTTC
>CALNXK010000167.1:747500-815000 GCA_942486035.1 Porites lobata | reverse complement strand
ACCCAGTAGGTTGTTCGCGTTGGTAAATTTCTAGAGCTTGCAGCGTTTGATTAGTTTCCGTCTAGCTTCCGTCTGAGAATGGCAAGGTATGTATGTGCCACGTATCTATAAATAATGTCAGTTTGCAATGGTGTTATTAAGTTCTGTTTAGGTCTAAATGGGACTGAAAACGTTTCTAAGTTTCGGTTGCAAAGTAAAACTTTGTTCCGTGAAGATTTGTGTGCTGAGCGAGATACCGCACTTTACATAATTCGTCAAAACCAAATTTCGCAGCGAAGCCTTTAATCAGTATACATACATACTTTATTTAAGGTTTCATAAGAAATAAACGACACAAATAATACCCTAAAAAGGAAATTTAAGAGGTTAACCCTATGTAAATAAACTTCCAAAAATAAAAATTAAAAATATATGTTTATGAATAAAATCTAAGATGGATAAAAACCTAAGAAATACACATGTACGACTTAAGAGCTATTTTAAAACGTCTTAAATTTCCTATCTCAACAACATTGGCGGGCAGGTCATTCCATTCACGAATAATTTTAACAAAGGAAGAGTATTTATAACAATTGCAGTTCGCCGATTTAACTTGCAGTTTGCAGTTTGTGAGTATACATTGCTAATGATTTTTGGAAAGTTCAATATCTGTTGAAATTTAGAAAATACTTAAGTATGGCTTAAGGTACTTTGCAAAGTCTCCGTGTTCGCAATGAAGACCGAGAGCGTGGTGATGACTCTTTCACCCACTTTGGTAACCGTAGATCCATGAACCGCAAAATGAGCGCTGCATTCCGCTCAGAACCAAAGCTGTGTAAAGGTAAAAGCATGAGAATCCTTTGCTTTATGTGCGGCGAGTGCCCTCAACCTCTTTTGTGCCACTGTTTACAAAATCGTGAAATCCGAACTTCAGTTGCAAAGGAAGTAAAAAATATGACAAAACAGTGCAAAGTGACTAGACTGAGCGTTAATCGATTCTGTTGAGACTGTGAAAGAGTTACTCAAAACCAGTTCCAACGTATACACCGTTTGAAAAGCACTTGTTTATTCATTTGTTTAAACCATTAATGATTCTCACCATTAATTTTTTCCCCTTTTAAAAATGCGTAATATGTAACAAGCACAAGCGTAATAGTTAAACTTTAATCATACTGGCGCATTATTAATTCTGTGTTTCATATTTATCATAAATAGTTTGTTGTGAAGGTTGGTTAAAGCAACGATTGTGACGTCATGTGGCTTGATTAAGCCGCTATTTATGAGCATATTTGCCCATGTAGCTTTTTAGCAATTTAAGTCTTCTACAGTTTACAAGATTATTGTATATTCAGTTCAGTTCAAGAAAAATAAAATAATTAAAAAGCTAATGGCGAGGAACTTCCGCTCAAACTAGCGACACTTTAATTCTCTAACACTATTTTGAGCTTTCCGGAGCTTATTTTAACAGATCATTTTTTTATGTTCCTTTTTTAACTGCTAAAAGTAAAAACAACTATTACTGTCTCGTTTTTCATAGGTCTCCCTCATCCCAAGTTTTTAAGCAAGATAAGGTAGAGGAAAGGAGAATTCGAAACTTTAATGTTGAATTGTGTCAGACAAATCATAACGTCAGCCTTCCTTGTAGTAACACTATATCATTGATCCTTTTCCACAAGAACATAGACCGTCTCAGCATCATCATAGTGTGGGGTAGTCGTACAGAGTCCTAATTTTAAGAAAGTTTATCTATTTACTATTAGAGGAAGGGAGACGGACCCTGAAATGTTTGTCTTGACAGACCGGAATCCGTCACATGTCTGGTCTAAATAATTATAACTTGCATTCGTATTCAAATACTCCCTGGACGAAAGAAAAGTTATTAACACCCAATAAGTCGTGCTCGTTGGTAAATTTGTAGCGCTTGCAGTGGCTGATTTTGCCGTCTAGTTTCCGTCTGTAAGTAAGACGTATCCGTAAAAAATATCAGTTTTCGAATTTCAGTAATGCTAAGTATTATTGGTGAGTACTATTAGGTCTAAATGGAATCAGAAACGTTTCGAGCCAATTTCACCTTCAGTTCCACTGGTTTACCGTGCATGGCTTCAACATTTGTTTTCACTATTTTTCTCGCAGACTCGCGCGTGGGAGCCGTAATTGAAATACACCAATCAGATGTGGTAGTAATCGTGCAGACTGTTCCAGATCTTTCGTAAGAGAAATAAATGGTTTAAACTGAGTCATAACTAACTTTCGCAGCGTTAAGATGTGGGTACTGAATTTGCTCTTTTAACTGAAAAATTTTTGAAAACGAGAAGTAGGAATAAAAATTAAACATCCGATTAATGTGAAACAGAAAGTTGTTGTCAAGTAGTTTGCATCGCACTGGCGTAATCTTACCCCAGCTAGTAACTTCTGCGAAGCGGCGCCGAGATCCTTTTTGTGTGTACCTAACAGGCTCAACAATATACGGGAAGCGCATTCAAAAGACGTATCTCCATAAATATGTTCTATGTTGATTAGATGGCGTATGAGACATACACACAATTAAGCGTCGCGGGGTCATATGTCCGTTTTTTTCGGTTTTAAAATAAAAGGCGAGTTTCCTGCTAGACGACCCTTCCTGTCTTAATTTTTCACAGCAAGAAATATCATTGCTAAAAAGAATGGAGAAACTATTTCCTTAAGAAGCAGAATGGTCAATATATCGTTTTAATTCATTTCATTGTTTTACGCGTTGTTCCAGTTCACCATCTGTGCCTAAAATCCATTCCATTCCTCTACTTTTCACGGGATCATTTGCGGCCGACAATGGGGATCACTTGGGGTCGAGGATCATTTGCGGTCCCATTGTGGAGATCATTTGCGGTAGTAGAAATAGCCTATTGCAGGACGCATTTCGCCTCCAGTCTCCTCGTTTTCAAAGTGGCTAATGGAATTCGCACTCAACACGAGTAAATTCATCGCGCTTGGCTGTCTTGCGAAACCTTCCGAATCGTGGTAGTATTCTAGAACTAAGAAGGGACTTTTTTTCGCTCACGATATTTATTCAGAACAGCGTCTTTTTTCCCTTTTTCGATTCTCTTGTTCTTGATGAATTCTCATCAAAAATGGGCCTCAAGTTAGAAGAGCTAATACATGGCAATTTTTCTCCATTGACGGTCTTTTTCGAAACATACACCACTTGCTCATCTCCCATAATGCACCCGATTTGCCCCCCCCTCCCCCAAAATTTTGCATAACCTTTGTTTTTTATTTCTCCTGGGTATTACAGCCGTCCTAAGGGAAACTGAAATTAAACAATGCCTATGCAAAATTTTGGGGGGGCAAATAAGGTGCATTATGGGAGATGTGCAAGTGGCTTTCAAAATATTTCGGTGGAATTTTCGACCTCGTCAAGTGTTTTAAATACTCACTTCCTTTCACAGGCATGTGTCTAAAGGAAACAACGGGCTCTGGTGACGAGAATACTTATTCGAGCCTTAATAGACCATTTCCGAGTTCCCCCCGGGCCTCTGTATCAAAACGAGGTTAAGTGCTCAGCCTTTGATATGTATTAAATGATTCTTCATTCTCATGCAAATAAAATTCATTTTCACAATGAAGGTTGTGCACTTGGCCTCATTTTGAATATGAGGGTTTTTGGAACTTGGAAGTGGCCTATTAATTTGCCGACATTGCAATTGCTAACAAGCTATACTAGTTGTTTATTACGAAATCAATATGCGCTTGGAACTAATAGACACTTATTTCTTCTTCCCACTGAGTGAATCAAGCAAAGTAGCTAATTAAAATTAAAACAAATGGAAATGCTAAATTTAACAAATTGAACTTCTTGTCATACAGCTAGTTTCATCTCTCATCTCAGCCTGAATACTAAATGATTTCAGACTGAAAAGTTCTCTTTTAGCTGCCTGGCATTTTCTAAGTCTCTTTAATATTCTCGAAGCTCTTTTTAATATATGAAATTTATTCTTTAAATAGATGAGGACGGGTCTATTTAATACCTCGAAACACATTAACTTAAAATAATACTAAAAAAGCGTACGTTTTAATCTTTCATTTTCAGCTCCGTTCCCTTCTTGTAAAAGCTTTTTTGTATTTTATCTATGCGATGAATGTTTTATGCTTGACTGTCTATGTTTCTAAATACTGTTTTGACTTTGTCAATAATAAATGCAAGGCAATTAAAACATTTTGAGACCGATTACAGCTGCTCTAAGTGTTACTTATGTAGGAGTTCAATCGTTATGGATGAACCCATCAGGAAACACTTTTTAAAGAGTCGAACAGGTCAGTTACACAATTACAACAAATAACGAAATAAAAGCTGCAAACGGTCACTGCGTCTTTTTGTAAAAGAAACGCGACGAGCAACAATATAAGCAAAGAAAAGACGGAAAAGAAAAGAAAGAAATCGAGCAATGCTAAACTACTCCTTTGTCAATAAGAACGAAACGAAACCATACAACATGGGAAATGTGGAGAACAGTTTTCACTTGGAAACTGCAGTTGTCATCCTCAATGTTCCACTGATGTTCGCATCTATCACTGGTAATGCTTTGGTGTTAGCTGCCATCTTGAAAACTCCGTCGCTTCGTTCACTACCGTCGAATATCTTTCTATGCAGTCTCTCTATTACAGATTTTCTTGTGGGGCTTGTTGTTCAACCTGTTTACATCATTAGGAAACTAAACAATTCAACTAGTGAGTTTTTTTTTAAAGCCACAGGTTTTATGACTTACATTCTCTGTGGCGTTTCCCTCACAACGATAACAGCCATAAGGCTAGATCGACTTTTTGCTCTTCACTATCACATGACATATCCGAATTTGATCACAACAAAACGTGCAATATATGCCTCAGCAAGTCTCTGGTTTGTTTCCATAATGTTATCATGCCTTGGAGTTTGGATTACAGGCGTATATTTTCTCATCGTAGGAGTGTTGACTGCAATTTGTTTTGTCATTTCAGCCGCTTCTTACATCAAAATTTATTTTATTGTTCGTCATCATCAGATCCAGATTCACGCTCAGCAACAAGCTGTGAACAATTTTAGTATCAGTGTAAATATTCCAGATAGTAATAACATGCTAATACCAAAGAAACATGCTTTAAAGACTTTTATGTATTACGCCTGATGGTATTTTGTTACTTGCCTTATCTATCTGTTTCATTGCTATTCATCGCCTCAGTTATAGGTTATGACAGGTTAAAATGGTCCTTCGTAGAAACTTTGGTGTTCGTGAACTCGTCGATAAATCCATTTTTGTTCTGTTGGTGTAATCGTCGAATCCGCAAGTCTGTTGTAAAGATAGTGCGAAAGATGATGTGTAGACAAACGGGGGAAGCTGGCGAACTTGAAGGTTAAACTTGTATTTATAAAGAGCGGAATATAGTACAGACCCTCACTACGCTATGCAAACTTCCCTGAACTATTGCCTAAACTTTTGAGAGAAAAGTGGCTTAACACTTTGCGAAAAGTTCTGTTCACATAACGGGATTTCGTTTCCGCGAAGACTTGTGTGCTGAAAGAGATACAGCACTTTACAGTTGTTGTTGCTGCTGCTGTTGTTGTTTTTTCATTGTTTTGTCCGAAGAAATAACTTATTATTGTCTGCATAACCATTTTTATTTTGCTTTCTTATCTCTGCTGTTTACTACATCAAATTTAATGCATCGTCTCGAGTTATCATGATACAGATTCCGCTCAGAATAAACCTGAGAATACTAAGAATAGTTCAGAGAATTCTCTATCTTATGTGCTGCGAGTGCTCTAAGCTTTTTTTTTTTGTAACCGTTGACAAAATCGTGAAATCTCAACATCCGCTGCAAAGTAATATTACAAAATATGTAGACAAAGTGACTAAGCTGAGCGTCAATCGATTCCGTCGAGACTGTTAAAGAGTTCCTCTTCCGCTAACTCAAAGAAACATGTGAACAGTTATTTCCCCATTTTCTTTATTAGTTTTTATTAAGAATTACCCGAAAATATCAAGAACAGTTCCAACGTATACACCGTTTTAAAAGCACTCGTTTATTCATTTGTTTACACCATTAAAGATTCTCAACATTAAGTTTTTCCTTTTTAAAAATGCGTAATATGCAGCTGTCATATACAAGCGTGATAAGTAAACTTTAATCATACCAGAAAGCCATAAGGGGTTGAAACGTGTAACTCGCGTTCAATGCTCGTGAATATTCACTTTTACCATATTTGGAAACCTTAGTGACAGATATCCATTTTCAACACAATGGCTCCCACGCGATCACCATGCAGATGTATTAAGACAAGAGTTCTGCTTTTCAGAGAAAGTTCAAAAGAATGCTCAGCTTTCTTTTTGTGGAGGAAGGGAAGCTTTTCATCAAGAAATCGTCCCTCGAGGAATTCAACCTTGCTTTCTTCACGACAGATCTCTGGTCTGCTTTGAAATGGAACCAAGGCAGTGAAGTTTTTGCTGAATTTTCAGGTACATTTTGCACTCTATGGCCAAGACAATTACGTTTTTGAAAGGGAATTTATGTTTTTTTAAATGTTGCATAGACGTTTTATAAATTTTTCTCTTCGGCGCTAAAGAAAAATTACAAAATGTGCCCCGATTTGAGTTGGATTTTGTGTTGAATTTTGCCATGTGCACAGCCGATTTCACTTGCGTGAACGGATCCACGATCGAGATAGTTTTTTTCCGAATTGTTTTAAAGGATTAACTTTTTGGATTTTGAATAAAAATTTTCAAGAAACGGCTCCTCTGTCTATTGTTTTGAGTTTGTCCATTCATAAAATTAGCTCAAAACACGATCGTCACTACAACATCCAAGCTGAATTTTAGCTTAACGCTTCTCACATTGATTACACGCATCACTTTTTGCGAAGATGTCAGGTTCAGGTTTTGGACACTTTTCGATACGCAGCTAATCAATTTTATTCGAAAATATCTTTCACTGTTTATTCTAGACTTTCAATATAAGTATTTTAAAAGCCTGTTTGCATCGTAAGTTTACTGTGCAGAGGGTCAACGAGGCATCGTTTTCTGAAGTGGAAGCTTCAAGAAGTTGCGAGGACGTCAAAGGGAATCATAATGTTACGTTTGGTCCGGGTGGTAAGGCAACAATATCCTGCTTAGTGTTTCGGTAAGATTCCTGGTTTCAACCTTTGAAAGCTTTCTCGGCTTTTGGGAGTATTTGCCCCGTTTGTCGGCGATTTTTTCAAGTGGGCGCGGGAACCTGAGGTAAAACTACGTCACGTTGTTTACGAAGTTTGATTGGTCGGTTATCTCTTCTTCTCATTCCAAATATGGTACTTTCGAAAATGAATAATCACGAGCATCGGACAAAGCAAACAACTGAGAGTTGCACGTTTCAACACCTTATGAGTTTCTGATCATACTCAGTGGCGCATTATTACCAAGTAATTCTGTGTTATTTGTTATATTAACTAGCTTGTTGTAAAGGTTGGTTAAGAGAGAGGAGAGAAGAATTCTAAACTTTAATTGTTGAATTGTGTCTGACAAATCATACTTTCAGCCTTCCTTGTATTATTGATCCTTTTCAACAAGAACATAGTCCGTCTTAGCATCATCATAGTGCGGGTTAATCGCATAGAGAGTCCGAATTTTAACAAAGTCTACCTATTTACCTTTAGAGGAAGGAAGACGGACCCTGAAATCTTTGTTTTGATAGAGCTGAATCCGTCACATGTCTGATCTAAATAATTATAACTTGCGTTCGTATGCAAATACGTTTGCATACGTTCGTATTACTCCTTCGTTCGTATTACTCCTTCTGCACTGCATACAACTTCAGAAGGAGTAATAACATAATCGTCCCGCGTTTTAACTCGCAGTTTCTTAAAAACTCTATTAGCTATAGAGGCGCTATTCTTTGGAACGCTGTCTCGAGTCATTTTACAAACCAGTTTACTGTTTTTTATCGCAAAGTGAAGAAGGACTCTTATTTTAAGGAACTTGATTTTAGCGCACAGTCGGTCCAGTCGCTACCCAGGCACTACCAAGATTTTAAATGCTTTTAACTATTTTTTGTTTTAAATGCTGTAGTCAATTTACTTAGAGGTAACTAATGTAAATTCATTTTAACCTTGTATTTTTTAAAAATTTATTTTTATTTATTTCTTTCTTTACTTTTTGGTTAGAATCTTACTGTATATATATTTTTAGAGTTTTAATTGTAAGTGATGTTATTCCTATTTTTATGCAGTTTTACCCATTTGTAATCATTTTTACACGACCCCACAAGCTTTGAGCTTTAAACCATATCGTGTTTAAATAAAGGATATGTATGTATGTATGTATGTATGCAAATAATGGACGAAAAAAAAGTTATTAAAACCCAATACGTCGTGCTCGTTGGTAAATTTGTCGCACTTGCAGTGGCTGATTTTGCCGTCTACTTTCCGCACAAAACATCAGTTTATCAGTAATTTTTAGTATTATTAGTGAGTTCTATTTAGGTCTAACTCGGATCAGAAACGTTTCTTTGAAACGATCGAGCCAATTTCACCTGCAATTCGGTTAGAAACAAGTCGAAAGGTTAAAGCTTGTGCGCCTAGCCTGCGTAACTGGCGGGCCAGCGGGCGAGTGCTGCTGTTTTAGAGTTGGGGTTAGGAGCCGCGTGAAAGATGCGCCTTATCATTCTGCTTGTCATGCAGACCCTTTTAAGGCAAAAACTTTAAGAAACAAGTTCTTATAAGCTTACTAAAACCTCCTTGTTTCACCATTCAACGCTCCTTTTCTTCTTTCCATCAAATTAATAAGTCCCATAGTAAATTAATTCTTGCATTTTGGTACACTGCAAAATTCTCTTGACGTGCAAATATTTTACTTGTTTACCGTGCATGGCTTCAACATTTGTTTTCACTATTTTTCTCGCAGACTCGCGCGTGGGAGCCGTAATTGAAATACACCAATCAGATAGTAATCGTGCCGACTGTTCCAGATCTTTCGAGAGATAAATAAATGGTTTAACTGACTTTCGCAGCGTTAAGATGTGGGTACTGAATTTGCTCTTTAAACAAAACTTTTTGAAAACGAGAAGTAGGAATAAAAATTAATGTAAAACAGGAAGTTGTTGCTGCTGTCATTTTTACCCCTAGGGGTAATTCAAGTAGTCTGCATCGCACTGGCGTAATCTTTCCCCAGCTAGTAACGTCTGCGAAGCGGCACCGAGATCCTTGTTGTGGGTCCGTTGACGACATTAAGACAGCTGTTAAGAAAATTCTAAGCAACACGCCTCGATTTCTGATGAACTTAACATGGTGTCAGAGTCTACCTCAAATTAAACGGTGAACTTTACAGCTATCTAAGTTACAAAACAAAGCAAATACGATTACATCCTGATCAAGTAAATTTTCAGACTTTTAAGTGAATTTGAACTCATTTCTTGTTTAGGCCCCAGTAAAAAGCGTTACTTGACATGAGGAGTACTTGGTTACAGTTTTGGTCAAACAGCCGAACATAATTCAGCTCAACTTTTTTAAAAGAAACTCACCGGTCATTTTGCTCAGCAGCTTTGCAAGACAAGTAACATTGCGTTCGGCTCAGGTGAGGTGTGACGATTTGACGATTGCTCTATTTAGTTTGGATGGACGGACGGTGTAAAATATCTGTTCCGAGAAGCAAACATTGCCTAGAACAGTTCTATCACTTGAGGACGGCTACAAATTTCCAGATGACCCTACCCGCATTCATGTACAGTTTTCGAAGCCTATCTAATAAATTGCGCACGATTTTCTGAAGTTTAATTTTCGCATTTTATTCCCCAGGATAGGCTATTTTTCATAGAATAAAAGGAAACCTAAAATTTTCGTATTCAAAAATGTGATGGAGAGAGGAATCAGGAAAATTCTTACTTTCATAATACGTTAATTTGCATCTAAAATTTTCGGGAAAATAATAATAAGGCCGTTGTAATTTCGAACAGATACACATTTTCTAGCGCCTCTTAGAATAGATTTCTAGATATTTAAACGTCCTCTGGATAGTCAATGTATTTAGGAGGAAACCATCACTGGGTGCTCCTTCTGTATGCCATCGTACAAACTAAAAGGGGTCAAACGCCGCACCTCCGAACTCAGCTAGTTGAGTTCGGCTCATTTGAAGTACTACGGTGCCACAAATTTGACTTCATATTTAGGCCTATCTCTAATGCACCATTTTCCTTTGTTTGACTATTAGCGACGAAAATATCGTTAATCAGCGCCATTTTATACTGAAATAACCTGAACTGGTATGAATCCGATCATCATCACAGGTTGCTAAGAAGTCTTTCAGACAAACTTCGTGAAACTTAGAGAGAAATTTTTGTTACGTAGTCATGTTAATTTCTTTGCAACCTTTTTGTTTTGTTTCAGTCGTCTAATTTTCTTTACTGGCGTGCAATTAGCATAGAACAGTGCCCAACCTCCATTCCCAAGCTTGACTCAGTTTTCCTGTTTTGTATTTAATAATAACTTTCTGTTGTTTTTACGCAAACTAGCGTGGTTTTGTGCCCCCCAATCAAAACGACATAATTGGCTTCAGGACCTCGTTCTTATTAATAAGTGATACTGTAATGTAGTCAACTATCCCATCTGGCGAGCGATACCCATCAAATGCAAAACAATAATTTGCGCATCTATATTACTATCGTCATATGCCGAGAAAAATGTCACGTTTTATGGTTGGGTTAAAACTTATATACACTACTTAATTTGTCCACTCCTTTACAGGCGCAGTTATAATAAAGACATGCGTAGGACATACATACGTTGTTTGGGTGCCATTCAGACAGCAAGGAAAGCCAGAAGCGCTTACTGAACTGAAAATGATAAACTTTTCTCTCTTTAGGAAAAACGAATCAGAACTCGATGGCATGGGAAATATGGACTCTCCCAAAACAATTGAAATAATCAACTGTATCCTCAATGTTCCACTGATTTTTATGACCACCATTGGCAACGCTTTGGTGTTGACTGCCGTACTGAGAACTTCTTTGCTCCGTTCAGCACCGTCCATAGTCTTCTTGTGTAGTCTCGCAGTGTCAGACCTTCTTGTCGGACTTGTAGCTCAACCGGTCTACATTTCCAATGCGCTTATCTACTCAGATAGCAGCCCAGCTTTAAAACAAGCAACAGAGGTCATGTTTTTTCTAGCCTGTGGTGTTTCTCTCTCCACCATGACAGCCATTAGCGTGGATCGGTTTTTAGCTCTTCGTTACCATATGCGTTATTCGGGTCTGATGACAGTGAAACGTGCATTATTTACTATAGCAGGCATCTGGGTTGTGTTTGTTATTTTGTCATGTCTGAGGATAGTTTGGAAAAGAAGTCTTCTTTTCCTTGCCATCGTTGTCGGTGGCATTGCTATTTGCCTCTTTATTTCAACCTTTTCGTATATCAGAATTTATCAAATTGTAAGGCATCACAAGTTGGCTATTCGATCACAACAACAGGCCATACAAAGGTTGAGTGCTGATACGAACATTAAACGATCCACGAAAAGTGCCATTAATACCCTCCTTTATTACATCTGTATGGTCGTTTGTTACTCGCCAATATTCATGGTTGCCTTGATTCTGGCTTTCGGGAGGACCTTGCATAGTCTATTGCACATTGCAGACACTATAGCGTTTTTGAACTCGTCCACAAATCCATTTTTGTACTGCTGGCGTACTAAGGAAATTCGCGCGGCAGTTTGGAAGACAATCCGTCAATTCTTTTGTAAGCGAGCAACTGAAGACAACGCTTAGTCTTTCCCCACTAGCGGAGAAAAATTCGAACTTTCGTTTCGTTAAATACTGTAAAAATGGCGTAATGCAGACGTAGTGCTAAATACTAGGTTTTAATTCGAATGGTCACATCGTAGATTTTCTTTCATAAACTCAAAATTTTTGAACCAATTTCCTATCTCCATACAGTTGTCACATAATTGACTCTGGCGGTGAAGGCGCTAAAACCCTTTACGCTTTCGCAGCTGACTGTCACAGGTTAATGACTTTTCCTAAATAAAGACTCACGTCTCTTCTATGTATTGTATTGAAGTTCTTAAATAGACAACTTTCAGGAAATTTGTTTAAACACAGAGATGAATTTAAGCTATCTTTCAAATGTGGGTATTAGCTTTTAGGACTCAGAATAATCATTTCTTATAGAAGTTTAAGAGGCCATTTGCAAGATGGCGTCATTTTACTACTAGGACAAGAATCCTTCAGGGTATTGCTTTCTTGTACAAATTATAAAAACCTATCTGGGACTAGCAAATTTAAATATGAAAAACGAAATCAATTCTGGTCTTGGTAGTAAAAATACGCCGTCTTGCTCTACTGTGAAAGGTAGGAGTCATTTCATAAGTAGGTTGAGTATGATCGTTCGGGTGAACGTGGTCCTGAATAGGACTGTTGTTGTTGACAGTGACTGACGTTTTGACATAACATGTGCGGTAGTTGATGGTATTAAAATCTGGTTATTGATCTGTTTTGTCAATTAAGTCGCGATGTTATTGGTCGTCTGTCAGTTTAATAAGCCGTGATGTTATTGGCTATGAAGACTCGTGATGTCATTGGTGCGTTTCGATCCGTGTATTGTCACAGTTCAGAAAGAGTCCTTTATTGTTAGTCCAATTGTCGGTTGTCCGGTCTTTCTCTCATGGCTATTTTTGCTTGAGTCCGTCCATAAGCCTTTTGTACTGTGCCGGTAACTATTGGCTACGATTCAGTGGCGTTTGTTCTAAGTTATAAATGTTCCAATTGTATGATGCGTGACCGATATTATTTATTTTAAGGTCTTATAGCGCTTCGAATTTTGGACGGATTTCACGGGAAGAAAACTATATTATAATAGCATTCTTTTAACCTGGTGTGTGGTTTATTTGGAACTGTGAGAAGGAAAAGTATGGGTGATATCTAGAACATCGTTTGAAGAAGAAAACAGAACTTAATAATGGGAAAAACAAAGGATTTAAAGAAGAATTCAAAATCGCAACATTATAACAGTGTAACTTAAACTGAAGCGGATTACAGTACTTATGGTGAAGGATTGCTAATTTCACAAGCCGCTCATTTTAAACAACAACAAACTTTCATTGGATGTATGAGGCTTAATCTACAGTCGACTCCCGCGATAACTCGAACCTCGCGCTAATTCGATCGAACCAAAATCGATTTCCCCAGGGTTTCCTTCATACATTAACTGTAATTTCACCATCGATAACTCGAACCTCCCGCTAACTCGAAGTAATTTTTGTGTCCCCTCAGATCGTTTCCATATTATTTTTCCTTCGATAACTCGAACCATGTTTTGAGCGCTTATTATAACAGGTAAAAAAAAAGTGCACTAGTGTCCGAAACATTGAGAAGACAAGAATATTAAACATTTGCAAATGTGACGAAAAAAGTAGCAAAGTTAGCATATTCTACTCAGTTATTCTTTGCTTGAGCGTGCTTATACCTTAGCGCCAATCTGGTCTTGACACTTCACTAGTCCTGCCCTTTTTCATACAAAACGCTCGCTTCAGATTGTTTTTGTCGACACTGGCATCTAAATGGAAATTCTTTGAGTGTTTGTTAAAAGCTAGTCTGAATACTACTCCAGCCGATAATCTTAACTAGGTAACATCAAAGAAAAGTGCTTTAAACACACATTTATGTATTATATTTGCATGATATTTTGCTGTGTACCATTTCTAATAGCTGCATATTTTTCTACCACTTCGATGGACTGGAACAGAAACTGGTGTTTAGCGGACACTGTGGTGTTCTTGCACTCGTCAATCAATCCGTTTTTGTTCTGTTGGCGTAATCGTCAAATCCGAACGTCAGCGTTAAAAAGATAATGCAACAGACGATGGTATACAAACTTAGGGAGCTGACTCGGTAGTGTGGTTTTGCATAAAAGTTAATTATGAAGAATTTCCACCCATCATAGGGTAAGGGTATCTAAGACAGCGTTGGATTCTAGATTATACGCCATGGATTCTGGATTCCGGGAACTCGGGATTCCAGGCTTTGTAACTAAAGTGGAACTTGGATTTTCCAATCGTTAGGAGGATTCCGGATTCTACAAGCAAACATTTCTGGATTCGATCCGGATTCTACAAGCAAAAATTTCCAGGATCCTCACCATTTATATTAGATGTCAGGTAACGACTTAGAATACTTAGCTCTCAGGTTGTAAGTTTATAAACGACAACCACAGTCTAATTTCATTGTAGTAATACAAAACATGTCATTTCATATCCACGTTGTAGATCAGGCCAGTTCTTTTCCACCAATTTGAGTATACCTATACTTGTATAGTTAGCGAAATGGATTGGACCCAGAATAAGAGAAGCGATTTAGGGGTAGGGATTTGGGGACAAACAATAGATTTTGTTGTCCTTTAAAGGTGGAAATGATTTCTTCAGACTGCCTTTTTGGCGAAAATGGGTGGAAATAAATATATTTATATCTTAATAATTTACTGGGAAACTTTTGTTTTGCTTTTGTACCAAGCCCCAAGAACACCACAGGCGCCATTGCTAACCTGAGCCTATTCAGTTTTCATTATTTTTTGTTTTGTGTTTTGTCTGCATAGTTTAGAAAAGACAATCAATTTACTGACCACACAATTTAATAACTACGCCAGTTACTGTAGTTCAATGACCACACAAGTAGTTCATAATGACCACAACAGTAGTTCACCGAGAGTAGACTAAACAAACAGCTGCGGGGGAAATAGCCACGTTTTCCTGGAGTTGATTTCTTGAGGGCCGCACTCAAGTTAAGAAAGAGAAAGAAAAATTTGTCGTCGCTTGTTTACGTCCTCCATAAAACGCGAAATGAGGCATTTTCACGCAGTAGTCGTGCACAGTGACGGCAAAGAAATGACAAAAAAGCGTAATGCACGTGCAAAGTTGTTGTTTTGCTTCAAAAGCCTTTTTTTTTTTCTTACGTAATTCTCGTTGTCTTCGTCGTCGTCGTTGCTTAGACCCTGTTTACATGGAGTGGGGAACCCCGGTCTAGTGGCGTTGGTTTCTTTTGCTTTGTGTCCCCCAGAGCGTGAAAACAAAAGAAACCAACCCCACTAGACCGGGGTCCCCCACTCCATGTAAGCAGGGTCTAAAGTTCCCTATTTACAATCGGCTCCTGCCTGGGCTCATGCGATGAATGTTTCATGCACTGTTTAAATAATTGCGCGTCAATAAAAGCGTATTCAGACAAAGTATGGCTGAGTTAAACTTTACTTAATGGAAACAGAGTAAGGCTTTTAAAGAGTCAAACAGGTGCCAGTTACACTAGTAGGATAAATTATGAATAAAGGCTGCAAAGTCACCGTGTCTTTTTGTAAAGGAAACTTGACGTGCATCAACAAAAGTTAAAAAAGAAATTTAAGATGCTAAACTACTCCTTTGTCAAAAAAAAAACGAAACAAAACCCGACAACATGGGAAATATGGAGAACAGTTCTAAATTGGGAACTGCATGTTGTCGTTATGAATTGCATCCTCAATGTTCCACTAATGTTCACATCCATCACTGGTAATGCTTTGCTGTTGGTCGCCATCTTGAGAACTGCTTTGCTTCGTTCGGTACCGTCTACTATCTTCCTATGCAGTCTCGCTATCCCAGATTTTCTTTTGTTGGGCTTGTTGTCCAACCTGTTTACATTGCCAATAAACTTCACCATTTAACTGGTGGGCCTCTTGCCAAAGTCGAAGACTTTATGTCTTTTTTCCTTTGTGGTGTTTCCCTCACAACAATAACAGCCATAAGCGTTGATAGACTTTTAGCTCTTCACTATCACACGACGTATCCGAATTTAATGACAACAAAACGTGTATTATATGCCTCAGCAAGTCTCTGGTTTGTTTCTATACTTTTACTATGCCTTAAAGTTTGGAAATCAGAAGTTTTTTTTCTTATTGCAGGAGTGTATATTACAATTTGTTTAGTCATTTCGTCCGCTTCTTACATCAAAATTTATTTTATTGTTCGTCACCATCAGATCCAGATTCACGCTCAGCAACAAGCTGTGAACAGTTTTAATATTAGTGTAAATATTCCAGATAGTAATAACATGATAATATCAAAGAAACGTGCTTCAAAGACTTTTACATATTACATCTGCATGATATGTTGTTGCTTACCTTATCTATCTTATTCATTGCTGCGAACCACCTTTAAGTTAGTTATAGGCTATGACTGGAATTGGTCCTTTGTAGACACTGTTGTGTTCCTGAACTCGTCAGTAAATCCATTTTTGTACTGTTGGTGTAATCGTGAAATCCGAACATCAGCTGTAAAGGTAGTCCGAAAAATGATGTGTAAACAAACGGAGGTAGCTAGCGAGCTTGAAGGTTAAACTAGTGGTATTTGTAACGAGACCTTCGCCATGCAAACATCCTTGAACTTTGCCTAAACTTCGTTTCCGTGAAGATTTGAGTGCTAAGCGAGATACCGCACTTCACATAATTCGTCAAACCCAAATTTCGCAGCGACAGTATACATTGCCGCTAATGATTTTTCGAAAGTTCTCTATCTGTTGAAATTTAGAAAATAGTTTAAGTATGCCTTGGCAATGACGGCCGACAGCGTGGTGATCGTTTTTTCGCTATTCATTACGACCCACTTGGATAACCGTCGATCTATGAACCGCAAAATGAACCCTGCATTCACTTATATTTCACCAAGTCCAAGTCTTAGTTTGTTATTTTATCAAGCTGAGCGTTAATCGATTCCATTGACACTGTTTAAAAGTTCCTCTTTCGCTAACGCAAAGAAAAATAATGAACAGTTATTCCCCCATTTTTTATTAGTTTTTTTTTAAATTAAGAATTACTCTTACCCGAAAATATCAAGAACATGCAATTCCAACGTGTATACTTTAAAAAGTATTCGTTTACATTTGTTTTCAAAGATTCTCAGCATTAATTAGTTTTTCCTTTTTAAAAATGCGTAATATGTAACTGTTATATACAAGCGTAATAATTAAACTTTAATCATACTGGCGCATTACCCCTACCTACCGTTCATCAGAACTCAAACAACTGCTCGATTTTCTACTTAGTGAAAGGCACAAATTATTACCATAAAAATTACCTGGTCTGTGTGTATATTAGTGCTATTATCAAAAAACAACGTTAGCTAAACCAATGAAGATCCGTCACCTGCCAAATTAGCTAAGAATGAGATCAAAGGCAAATGTTGAATAACCGTAAATTGGTTCTGGTAAAGATGGTCAGTCTTCCAATAACTTCCGCTGAAACTAGCGGCACTTTTTAATTCTCTAACACCATTTATTTTAACATATGAGTGTTTCAGGTTCCTTTTTTCAACTGCCAGACAGTAAAAAAAAAAAAAAAAAAAACTATCACTGTCTCATTTTTGTTACATCTCCCTCATCCGAAGTTTTTAAGTTCGATAAGGTAGAGGAGCGGAATTCAAACTTTAATTGTTGAACTGTGTTTAAAAAATTATAAAACAAATACAATTTCAGCCCTCCTTATAGTTACACAATATCACTGATCCTTTTCCACAAGAACATAGACCGTCTTTCCATCATCATAGTGCGGGGTAATCGTAAAGAGTCCGAATTTTAACAACAAAGTTTATCTATTTATCATTTGAGGAAGGGAGACCGACCGCAAAATCTTTGTCTTGACAGACCTGAACCCGCCACGTGTCTGATCTAAATAATTATAACTTGCATTCATATTCAGATACAAGTACGTTTCCCAGTATCCGGTCACTTCAGTTTAACATTGCAGTAACTTTCCTGTCTTGATCGCAAGAGTTCTGAAATTTGGCACAGAGACAATCTATTTAGTCCTTAACATGATGAAAGAGAGTTTAATTTTTATACCTTCGTTTCTATCGCCAAATTAATATTTTTCCAGACCTCCTATGTTGCCCATTATCCGGCCACAACAATAACAACGTAATTATACATAAATTTCGACAGGCAAGCGACTTTTAATTTTCAGTTGCACTTGCAAAGTAGTCTGCCATTCGATTCCAAAAATATAAATCGACCTGGGAACCAAGGATCGAGAAACAAAACATAACAAATGACTGGGGTATGTTGGGGAAAACTACGCGAGGGGCTAATTTGCGAACCGGTTTTTTTTTTTTTTTTTTTTTTTTTTTTTTTGTTAAAAAAAAAAAAAAAATGGAGAAGGGCCCTTCCGACGGTCAAAGGTCACTCCCCCATTTAGTCTGATGTGCAGTAAAAACCCGTCAAAACTTGCATTTTAAAGCTGAAATCTTCAGCTTCCGTTCGAAATACTTTGTTTACCGAAAACTAAAAAGGGCGCTGCAAAAATTGAGTTTTTGTTTCAATCGGCCGGATACTGGTATACTCCCTCGAAGAAGAAAAAGGTATGAACACCCAATAAGTCGTGCTCGTTGGTAAATTTGTAGCGCTTGCAGTGGCTGATTTCGCCGTCTAGTTTCCGTCTGTAAGTAATTAAGACGTATCCGCAAAAATATCTTTTTTTGCAGTAATGCTAAGTATTATCAGAGTGAGTTCTATTTAGGTCTAAATGAGATCAGAAACGTTTCTTTTGAAACGATTAAACCAGTTTCACCTGCAATTCAGTCAGAAACAAGTCGAAAGGTTAAGGCACTCATGATTTCGATTCCCTATTCTGCGTAACTGGCGAGGTTAGCGGGCGAGTGCTGCTGTGTTAGAGTTAGGGTTAGGAGACGCGTGAAAGATGCGCTTTATCATTCAAGCTTGTCATGCAGACCCTTCCAGTTGTCAGTGTAAGGCAAACATTTTTAAGAAACAAATTCTAAGCACTTATAACATAACCTTCTTTTTTAACCATTCAACGTTCCTTTTCTTCTTTCCATCAAAGTAATAAGTGCTATAGTAAATTCTTGCGTTTTGGTAGACTCCAAAATTCTCTTGACGTGCAGTATTTTACTGGTTTACCGCGCGTGGCTTCAACATTTGTTTTCGCCATTTTTTTCTCGCAAACTCGCGCGTGGGAGCCGTAATTGATATACACCAATCAGATGTGATAGTAATCGTGCCGACTGTTCCAGAACTTTCGAAAGAGAAATGAATGCATTGCTTAAAGTAGTAACTAACTTTAGCAGCGTTAAGATGTCGGTACTAAAGTTATCTATCTAAAGCCACAATCAGTTTCAAAATGGACGTCATTTGAAAAAATTTTTTAATTGCGATACAAAAGTGTTAGAGATAGAGCAAACGCAATTGGACAACATAAAAAATCTTGCTCAAGCGAACTGTTGTCATGGTAGTATCTTTAAAACTGTTTTTGGTTCTCCTGGCGGTTATTTGAGTATCGTACATTTTTTTCCGCTCATGAAGTAAACGGACGAGATAACAGATCTTTCCATTGTGTTCATTGCTAATGTTCAACGCGTCGCACTTAATACGTGAGCAGCAAGGCAGGTGATTTGTGGCAAATAAGAAACTAAGACAATTTTAAAATGTCAATATACTCAAAGATCCAAGATTAGTCACAGTATAAGCTGGCTGAGGCCTGTTATTCAGTGTCCGATTATAAGTTATCAAAAAAGTCGCCATTGTGAAGAACGAACTTTAAAACACATTCATTTGATATATCATTTCCTCTCATCAGAGAATGTCGACTAAATAAATAAACTAAACAATAAAAACCAGAAAGTAATAAGGAGTAGTCGGCTTAAATTAAAGCTGATATAATAGTTTTGCCCTAATGGAGCCATTTTGATCTTATGAACAGCATTTCGTCTGCAGGAAGTCAAAGTTTACCAACATCCTCTCAAGATGTGGAATTGTTTGCTTATTTTGAAGGGGTTTTAATTGCAAACGCACGTAGACTTTTCTCAGTCTGCACATAATTTGTATACGCCTTGTAACAGTTCTTCCTTTTGAAATGTTTAACCAAAGTTTCTTTAATCCGCACGATAAAACTTCTACACTTTTTTCATCGCATTATAGAGACAAATCTTCAATTTGAGATCACGTCATCCAAGACCCCTGATAATCATGGAGTTATATAATCCAGAAAAAAGCGTTTTGTTTTTGTTGGCAAATGGAATTCTGATTACAATTTTGTGACGATTTGACGATTGCCCTATTTAAGTTTGGATGGACGGAGGTGTAAAATATCTGTTCGGAGAAGCAAATATTGCCTAGAATGTTCTATCACCTGAGGACGCCGACAAATTTCTAGATGACCCTACCATTCATGTACAATTTTCGAAGCCTATCTAATGAATTGCCTACGATTATCTCAAGTTTAATTTTCGCAGTTTATTTCCCAGGATAGGCCAATTTAAGGAAACCTAAAATTTTCGTCTTCAAAAATGTGATGCAGAGAGGAATCAGGAAAATTCTTACTTTCGTAATACGTTCAATTGCATCAAAAATATTCAGGAAAATTATTGCTAAGGCCCTTGTAATTTCGAACACATACACATTTTCTAGCGCCTATTAGAATGCATTTCTAGATATCTAAGCGTGCTCTGAATAGTCAATGTATTTAGGTGGAAACCTTCGTTGGATGTTCCTTCTGTATCAATGCCGCCATACAAGCTAAAAGAGGCCAAATGCCGCACCTCCGAATTCAACTAGTTGAGTTCGGCTCATTTAATAATAATAAATAATAATAAAATATTTATATAGCGCTTATACTTTTCAGTTCTAAGCGCTTAAAGTACGGTGCCACAAATTTGACTTCATATTTAGGCGTATCTCTAATGCACCATTTTTCTTTGTTTGACTATTAGAGTCGAAAATATCGTTAGTAAGCGCCATCTTATACTGAAATAACCTGAACTGGTATGAATCCGAACACTTAATCACTAAATCACAGGTTGCTAAGAAGTATTTCAGACAAACTCTGGGAGAGAAAA
This sequence comes from Porites lobata, assembly GCA_942486035.1. Taxonomy (NCBI): domain Eukaryota; kingdom Metazoa; phylum Cnidaria; class Anthozoa; order Scleractinia; family Poritidae; genus Porites; species Porites lobata. The sequence continues at coordinate 794,187 of CALNXK010000167.1, read as the reverse complement.
ACTTGATCACAAAATTTTTGTTACGTTGTCATGTTAATGTCTTTGTAACCTTTTTGTTTTGTTTCAGCCGTCTTAGCATAGAACAATGCCCAACTTCTATTCCCTCGCCCGCAGTTTTGACTTAGTTTTCCTGTTTTGTCTCTAATAATAACTTTCTGTTGTGTTTATGCAAACTAGCGTAGCTTTGTGACCCAATGAAAACGACATAATTGGCTTCCGGATCTCGTTCGTCAGTGATTAATGTAGTTAACTATCCCCGTGGCATCCGGCGGATGATACCCATCAAATGCAAAACTATAATTTGCGCATCTACCTTACTATCGTCATTATGCAGAGAAATGTCACGTTTTATTAATTTGCCCACTGCTTTACAGGCGCAGTTATAATAAAGACATGCGTAGCACATACATATGTTGCTTGGGTACCATTCAGACAGCAAGGAAAGCCAGTAACGCTTACTGTTATGAGTTACCAATTGGACTTAACTGAACTAAAAATGATAAACTTTTCTCTCTGGAAAAACGAATCAGAACTCGATGACATGGGAAATATGGACTCTCCCAAAACAATTGAAATAATCAACTGTATCCTCAATGCTCCACTGATTTTCATGTCCATCATTGGCAACGCTTTGGTGTTGACTGCCATATTGAGAACCTTTTCGCTCCGTTCAGCACCGTCCATACTCTTCTTGTGTAGTCTCGCAGTGTCAGACCTTCTTGTCGGACTTGTAGCTCAACCGGTGTACATTTCCAATGCGCTTATCAACTCAGATAGCAGCCCAGCTTTAAAACAAGCAACAGAGGTCATGTTTTTTCTAGCCTGTGGTGTTTCTCTCTTCACCATGACCGCCATCAGCGTGGATCGGTTTTTAGCTCTTCGTTACCATATGCGTTATTCGGGTCTGGTGACAGTGAAACGTGCATTATTTACTATAGCAGGCATCTGGTTGGTGCTTGTTGTTTTGTCATGTCTGAGGATAGTTTGGAAAAGAAGTCTTCTTTTCCTAGCCATAGTTGTCGGCGGCATTGCTATTTGTTTCTTTATTTCAACCTTTTCGTACATCAGAATTTACCAAATTGCACAGCATCACAAGTTGGCTATTCGATCACAACAACAGGCCATACAGAGGCTGAGTAATGATGCAACGAATGTTAAACAGTCTACAAAGAGTGCCATCAATACCCTCATTTATTTCATCTGTATGATCTTTTGTTATTTGCCAATATTGGTGGTTACTATCATTTTGGCTTTTGGACAGCCTCTGGATAGCGGATTGGACATTGCAGACACAATAGCGTTTTTGAACTCGTCCATAAATCCATTTTTGTACTGCTGGCGTACTCAAGAAATTCGTGCGGCAGTTTTGAAGACAATCCGTCAATTCTTTCGTAAACGCGCAAGACAAACTTAGTCTTTCCCCACTAGCGGAGAAAAATTTAAACTTTGGTTTTGTTAAATACTGTAAAAATGGGGTAATGCAGACGAAGTGCTAAATGCTAGGTTTATATCGAATGGTCACATCGTAGATTTTCTTCTATCAACTAAAAATTTTGAACTAATTTCCTATTTTCATAATTGTCACATAATTGACTCTGGGGGTAAAGGTGCTTGCCAATATAATTGATTGTCCAGGTATGTTTACTAACTTTCCCTAATAAAGACTCAGTCACGTCTCTCATATGTATTGTATTGAAGTTCTAAGTAGACAATTAACTTTCAGGAAATTTTTTTAAATCCAAAGATGAATTTGCAAAAAATGGAATCTCGAAATTGATTAGGAATTGAAGTTCTTAATACATCACTTCACTTTGCAGTTGTCTTCAGTGGCCGCAGATGAAGATATACGCGGAATAAAAAGGGTATTAGCTTTTAGGACTGAGAGTAAATATATTAATATAGAAACCAAGTTTATAAATGTTCTACTGTGAAAGGTTTGATCATAAGTAGGTTGAGTATGATCGTCCGGGTGAAAGTAGTCCCGGATAGGACTGTTGTTGACAGTGACTGACGTTTCTACAACCTGTGCGGCAGTCATCTTCAGAGTCAAAGTGAGTTGTGTCACCTCAGTTGATAGTATTAATTTCTGGTTATTGATCTGATTGGTCAATTAAGTCGCGATGTTATTGGTCGTCTGTCAGTTAAGCCGTGATGTTATTGGCTATGAAGGCTCGTGATGTCATTGGTGCGTTTCGATCCATCTATTATCACAGTTAAACGGTCGTTATTGTTAGTCAAATTGTCGGTTAATTGACCAGTCATTCTCTCGTAGTCAATTTTACTTGAGTCCGTCAATGAGCCGTTTGTACTGTGCCGGTAACTGTTTATGACTACGATTCAGAGGCGTTGTTCTAAGTTATAAATGTTCTAATCGTATGATGTTTGACCGATATTATTTATTTTAAGGCGTCATAGCGATTCGAATTTTGGACGGATTTCACGAGAAGAAAACTAAAGCATTCTTTAACCTGGTGCGTGGTTTATTTGGAACTGTGAGAACGGAAACTGTGAGAGAAAATCTAGAACATCGTTTGCAGAGAAAACAAAAAGTTACTTACTTACTTACTTACTTACTTACCTACTTACTTACTTACTTACTTAGGCCGGTAACTAATTATAATTTCGCATGACTGCCCGTTTAAAACAACCTCAACTTTCATTCAACGTAATCTACAAGAATCAATGAATTTCCCGACTGACTACCATTTAGCTACGTTACTCTCTCTGGCTTTTTCGGCTTGTAGGTTAACTTCATCATGCCAGTGTGTTATGTGTTGTTTTAGTTTCAGTTAGATTTCACTGAATGTCGCTGCTTTGCTAAAAATTTGAGGATTTCCCAGGTCTTCCCTGCTTTTTTACTTTTCTTTAATTGAAAAATTATTTCTCTGCCTAAAAAAATCAAATTCTTGGCAGCTTTTCACGCATTTATTCGAACACTAATAATACAAACACGTGTATTAAGCCAACACAATAATTCTTCCTATGTTTGCATCCGCGGATCCCCCCCCCACAAAAAAATAAATAAATGAACAAAACCAAATCACACGAATTTTTCGGTCAAGAAAAGATGGTTTTCTTGGATGGAGTCCCTCCCCCAAACTCTGTATGGACGTACGCACATATGCTGCCGTCAGAACTAAAATTATTAGATTTTCTTTCATATGGCGCTTAGAAGCACGTCAAAGCCTCGACCTCGTTGTGTTGGCTCACTGGAGCAAATTGAGGGAAGGCCAGGTATATTGCAAATTAACGTCACGCGTGACTACGTTGCGCATATTTTTCGGCACTTAAGTTTCGACATCTTTGTGAACTTTTTGGATTTTGAATGAGTTTAATTTTGCGTTCTTGAAGGAAACACTGTTGATTAAACTTGTCCTTAAATGGAATGGAACGACTTAATTTACAATAACGTCAAAATTAAAAAAAAAAATGCAGCTGCCGGAGGGTATATGACAACTGTGACAAAAAAGAAGTCCTCACAATGTCCACAAGACGTTCAATTCATGCTTGTACGTGAATTATTGAGTCAATTGATCACGATATCCAAAGAGACTCACGAGTAATTTGCGTACTCTTAATTCCCGATTTGACCAGTCCTTCAAGATCTGAACCCTCCCCTGATTCTAGTGAAAAAAGATAAATTAATAATTCTTCTCCACCAACCAAGTTACGTGGATGTTGAATTAGTGGTAATATCTCGCGTTTGTTGGTTTTGTTTTCCTCTGGCCCGTTTATTCGAGTATCTTTCATTTTTCTGGTAATAAATCATACCTCAAAACATAGAAAAGGTAAAACCTTTTCTTTGGCGGTTGCGAAATACATTAAAAGTTCGCAACTAAGAACCTAAAAATTAAGAACCTGTTAGCCTAAAATTGGTCATTTATACCCCCTATAAACAAGAACCTATTTAGCCTAAGAAATTTAAAACACGTTCTTATTTTCTAAAATCATACTAGTACATTACAGCTGCATTGCAAGAATCATATGAAGCAAAAAAAGCAGATTGCCATTGTTGTAAAAATGTTTTTTAAAGAAAAATGAGTGCAAGATATGTAGACTTACAAAGCATATTAAGCAATATGTAGATGTTTTAATTGTTTTTTCTCCAGGATTAAGAACCCATTTTAAGAACCTAAATAGCCCAAAATTCTTTTACCAACAACCATCTATGTAAGAACCTGTTTAGGCTAACTCCTAAAAATGTAGGTTCTTAGTTGCAGGTTTTTACCGTAGACGAGGTACCAGATTTAACCGATGTCTTTCATGGCTGGTGTTCAACATGCCCGCTACTTGAGCAGCTAGGCAGGTGATTTTCGACAGATAAGGAGGACACTTTAAAATATGTCAAAATCAATCCAAAGGCTGAAAATCAGTCATGGTAGACGCTGAAGTCTGCAATTATCTTTTTGTTGTTTTTTTTTAAGTCTTTATTTCTCTGGTACAAATTTTAAAAAGTCGCAGTATTATATTTACATAGATTTGTCGACTAAATGAAAAAATGTGAAAAAATTGTGAGAAAACATTTTTTATAATAATGCGGCAAAAAAATAAGCAAAACTACGTATAAAGTAATGAGGAAAGGTCATTTGATTTAAAGTAATAGTTTTGCACCGATAGACTTACACAAATAGATTTGGTAAAGATACGTATGACAGGCAGTCAAAGGTTCCCGACATTTCTGGAGATATCTATTCTAGAATTGTTTCTTTGTATTTGATGGGCCGAAATTGCGAGCATCACGTAGCTGTTTGTCAGTCTCCGAATGTTTATCTTTGTCGACGCGTTGGAAAAGATTTTCCCTATAAAATGTTTATTCAAAGTCTCTTTCATGCAAGGAATAAAAATTAGGTTCTATCAGTTATCGCATTATAGAGCCAAATACTCTTTACTCTTGCAAGTGATCAGACAAGGAAGATCATGGAGTTAAAATCCTGAAAGGGCTGTTAGGCAAAGGTAATTCTGATTACATTTTGCTAATCTCAAGTAATATCGTTAAAAATCAGTATAATAGGCAGAACTATAAGGCATTTAACTGTTAAGTCAGCATTTAATAGGTGAAAATTTTTCTTAGGCTCCCGTTCAGAAGCCGAACCTTTCTCGAGCCGAACCTAATACATTGAATTAACTTCTTGAAAAGTTCGGCGTCTAAATCAATAAGGAACGCCTGTTTCAATTTGGAATGGCTCAGCCGTTCCGTTTCGCCTAGCCCAGCCGGGAATTTCGCCTTTGGAGCGACTTTGGAACGGCTTTGGTTCAAACGCCGAACTTTTTATGTACCTAACCTGACGCATAAATTATTACAACGCATTTTGTAAGCAGTTTGACAGAAATGAGCATTTTCCCCCTTTTGAAGTTAGTTTCGGCTGCAATTCAGATCGGCGTCTGAATCAATTTAGCCGGTCTAAATAATTTGAGTCGGCCTTAATTCGAATTACTGGGTTCGGCTCATGAAAAGTTCGGCGACTGAACCGGGGCTTACTGTTTTTTAATTTTGCTCTTTTTACTAATACTGATACTGACCTCTTACCAACCACTTGATGACACTAAGAAAATTTTAAACATCATTTCCTCGATTTCTGATGAACGTGACATGGTGTCATACCAGATGGGTCTTTATTTTTCAATCAAATAAAGGACTTCGTAATGCTGAGTTTAATTTTGACGTGTGATCACAGCCTTACAGAACATTGGTCCTAATAGGCCATTTTACAGTTGTGCATGGGCTTAGTCTCTTAAGTGATGTTACACGAGACGATTCTCAACGACGATTCGTAGCGCAACACAGCGTTGCATCATTGTTGCGACATTGTCTCGAATGGATACAACATTGTTCTAAAATTGCAACGCGCTATTGCGCTGAAAATCGTCGTTGCGAATCGTTCCGTGTAACATCACCTTAAGGATTTGACTGAACGTGAGGTTGGTTGACCTTTTTTTTGACAAAAACCTCTGTCCTTTTCTTATGGAAATTATACCTAAAAAATACTACTTATAGTGTAGCATAAGAACAACATGATTTGCATAATAAACTTGAAGGGTTGTATCAAACATGGTCAACTCCAGCCTCGTTTCACCAGTCACTGTAAAATGGACTTTTCGCATTTGTGAGAAAAAAAGAACATGGAGAACTCAAAGTTTGTTTTCAAATTTGATATGCAACTTAACCGCTTGACGGGGAGAGGATATTAACTCATTTCTTGTTTCCCTTTCTATTTCAAACACACATTTGGAATTCGTATTTTCATTGTCACTAAGGCATTATTTACAACAGCAAAAACAACAACAACTTTATTACACATTAACACTGCCTGCATTTAGCAAAAGCTATTAGAGGCAGGCATTGTGAGGACGCTACAAACTGATTTTGTTTCGCCACAAAGATCCATACACTTGTATAACAGATTTTACAAATATGTGTGTAAGATAGAGATAACTAATATAAAACAAAGATACTAAATAAAGCTTATAAATCAATGAGTAAAAAAAATATATTAAATCAAACTCCTCCCTCAATTACATCGAGAAGGGTGTCCATGTCAATAACTATCCCGGATTTGACATTTATAAATTTAGAAATTGTGCACTTTTTTTTCTTAAAAGTGCGTTTTTGAGGTTTACTCAAATACTTAGTGATATTGTTCCAAATTTAGACCCGAAATCAGAAGAGTCTGTAGGGGATTGGATGTTGTACTTTTGAACTTAACATAAAAAAATGCGGTGTGGGATTATATTAAGACAGAGGAGAGGTTGACGTATAACGTAGATATTGGCATTTTATTGGAGGACATGAAGTAAGGAATAGTTTGACGGTTCGGAATTCGGTAAAGTTCACTTTAAAACGAATCGCTTCTGTTCGGAGCACTAGATTTGTTTCGGGGAGAATCGAGATACTACACACAAGGATCTCATAAGGCGTCTTTAAACATGTTGAATTGCTGAGAATGGAATGCCTGTGACGGATTCCAATATTTCTACTTATCATTAAAACAAATGATCGATACTACTGCAGGTGAGATGGCCGTCAGTTCAAACCACTCAATATTAGATGAAATCTTTGCGTTCCAAAGAAAATTGTTTGTATGATGTGATTAACGCAAATCTTTAATTTTGTACTTACTTGGTAACAATTAACTTAGTTTTTCATTTGTGTTCATTTAAGGGAAAGCTTTCTTGAAGTTGGCCATCAGTCGCACACTTCGGATAATTCCACATTCTGGGGAGCCAAGTTCTTGTAAGCATTTTTGTCTTTATTTTGCAGGTAAATGTCTCTGCATTTTTTCGGCCTTCTTATTCATATTTGACTACGTGCGCTGATGAGATTCATTGACAGTTAGCGCCTTTTACTGACAAGATCAATTCGATCGAGTACTCAAACGGTTTTTTTTTCCGCTTCCTTTCCTTTTGTTTGTTTTAGCACTGAGGTATTTATGTTTGAAACGAAGTTAATAAAATGCTTTTCTTCTAATCTAAGTTTAAATTTTCTGATATTTTTTTTTAGTTCTTTGTAACCTTTGCAATTTTTTATTCCTTTGTTCGGCATGTTATTATAACCAAAGAACAATACCGTACTTCAGCTGGTACTTCCGCTCCCTCGCTCGTAGTTTTCCTGTTTTGCTTTTTTCATTTTTCATTTTGCGTGGTCTTAATGCAAACTAGCATGTTTTCGAGAGGGGGGCGTTGGGATTTTCGGTTTTGGCCATTTTTTATGTCGGTTTTGTTGTCCGTTGCGGTTTCCGGTTTTTCCGTTTTTTAGCATTTGGTTTTTCGGTTTTTTGGCAAAAATAAAGCAGGTTAGATTCCTCTTTGGGTCTCTGTGCAGTCAGATGTTGGGTTATCTTATATGTTTCTATTTTACCTTCAATTCAGGTCAAACTGCAATGTGGGATTCTGGATTTTTTTATCAGAGGTTTAAAGCTATTGTTGAGCCAAGAACCGTTTGGAAGCGAAAATTGGTATGAAAATTAGTTTTCAGCTGCTCTAATACATCGCGAAAGTACAATCTCGGTAGGATCGATAGTTTTTTAGATTGAATTTTAGTGACGTCATGTGAAAACCAACAATAGCTATAGGACAGCTTTTCGCGAACACAATATTCAATCGAGGATCTTTGTGAATTCTCCTAGACAATCCTAGGGCAGGTATGCCGGTCTTACGACTATAACATCCATAGATAGTGCTGATACTGTGATGATATTGATATTTAGAATATAATGATGATGTGATATTGTTAAGTCGGCAAAATTGAACAACAAGTCCCCAAAAATTCTGTCGGCCAACTGTCGACGATTGTCGTTAAACTCTAGGAGAGCTGATGGTCGATCATAAAATTTTCAACGTGAGCGGTTCATATTTATTGATCAAGGTAAAAGAGCTAGATATAGATAGTTTGAGTGGCAGTTTTCTTCAACAAACCAGAGTTAGTTTTAAACTGTCGGCCGCCCGTTTTTTGGTCATCTGTCCATGAACTATCGGTCGACAGTCTACCAACAGACGGTCAACAGATTTTTTGGGGAACTTAATATGTTCTTCAATTTTACCGTTTAGACCCTATGTTCCACATATCACTGACGTTTGAGATCTAGATTTGGGTTTTGAAAATTTAGCTGTATAAATCTTCGGTTATGATGGTTTTGTATTTGCTTTTCGGTTTTGATCGAAATCTATCGCGGTTTTTCGGTTTTGGGTAATTTTTAGAGCGGTTTTTCGGTTTTTTATGGACCCCAACGCCCCCTCTGTTTTCCATGACCCAGTCAAAAAATAATTTGTCTTCTTCTTGTGCTTAAGTTATGATGTTCTGTTTCCTCCTTGTCATTGTTAACTCTTCATTTTACCACAGCTGTTGGACGTGCTATTGTAGTTTACTTTCTTTTCCGGCGGGCGATATCCATCAAATGCAAACAATAATTTGCACATCAAGCAAACTACATCATCATTATGAAATATTACTCTGTGGTTGGATAAAGACGTGTATGCATTAAATAATTTGCCAACTTTCTTACTGACGTCCTAAAGAGATGATTGGGTACCATCAATAAGGGAAGCCTTAGAAGCGTATTACAAACTGGATTTGAAAACAGAATTGGAGATGTTCAACCTTTCCCTCTTTAGGAAAAACGATTCAGAACTCGATGACATGGACAATATGCAGGACAGTTACTATCCCGAAACAATTGAAGTAATCAATTGTATTCTCAACGGTCCACTGATTTTCGTATCCATCATTGGAAACGCTTTGGTGTTGACGGCCATATCGAGGACTCCTTCGCTCCGTTCAGCACCGTCCATAGTCTTCTTGTGCAGTCTCGCGGTGTCAGACCTTCTTGTCGGGCTTGTTGTTCAACCAGTTTACATTTCCAATGCGCTTATCTACTCAGATAGCAGCCCAGCTTTAAAACAAGCAACAGAGGTCATGTTTTTTCTAGTTTGTGGTGTTTCTCTCTCCACCATGACAGCCATCAGCGTGGATCGGTTTTTAGCTCTTCGTTACCATATGCGATATTCGAATGTGATGACAGTGAAACGTGCGTTATATACTTCAGCAAGCCTCTGGTTGGTGTTTATTATTTTTTCATTTCTCAGGATTTGGGAAAGAAGTCTTCTATTTCTTGCTCTAGTTGTCAGCGGCATTGCTATTTGCTTCTTTATATCAACTTTTTCGTACATCAGAATTTACCAAATTGTGCGGCATCACACGTTGGTTATTCGATCACAACAACAGGCCATAAACAGGTTGAGTGCTGATACGACGAAAATTAAACAATCTACAAAGAGTGCCATCAACACCCTCATATATTTCATTTGTATGATCTTTTGTTATTTGCCGATATTGGTGGTTACTATCATTTTGGCTTTTGGACAGCCTCTGGATAACCGATTGCATATTGCAGATACAATAGCGTTTTTGAACTCGTCTATAAATCCATTTTTGTATTGTTGGCGTACTCAGGAAATTCGAGCTGCAGTTTGGAAGATTGTACGTAACTTCTTTTGTAAAGGAGCAAGGCCAACGTAACCCTCCCAGCGAGAGAAAAATTCAAACTTCCATTTTGCAAAAGTTGTCATTCGGCAAACCTACTGCTGAATATAATGGTTTTTTGAACTAACTGGTTGCATGGTAGCTTTTCCCAGCTCCATAGTGTGAAACTTTTCTACTAATTTCCTAACTCCATAATTGACATACGGAGTGAAAAGGTTAAGTCTCTTTGCTTTCCTGCAATTAACAGCCACAATTCAATTACTTCACAATGTACCCTCACGACTCCAGAACCTATTTTAATTAAACCCAAAGATGAAGTTGCAAAAAATTGAGAAGTGCTTCTTCGGCCAAGGATAAAGATATATGAATGACCATAAAAAGGCTTGTAACCTTTCAACTGAGAGTATTAGCTATTAGGACGCGATTTGCGACCAAAAACATTTTTCTCAATATTTATCACAGTATTTTGTATTTGTTATTTATGAAGGCTCCTTTCGGCAGGAAGGCGGGTAAAACAGGTGTTATTTATGCCATCTGAATCATTTGAACTCCTTACATACTGCAATGTTGTCTTTGTTTATTCTAATAAAATACATCTCGATTTCTACGAAAGGGAAATTTTATATAGCACAACTCCTAACACTTCGCTTGAAGCCAAAACGAATAGTAACCAACGGAATTCCGACCTTAATAATGCCGTGGGTTGCTTCAAAATATAGTTGATGTTGCTTACTAACTGACGCTGGGGATCACGCGTTGCCACGATGCCGCTTGAATTTAATTTCAAAAGATGTTTTTTTTGGCCTTTCCCTCCTTACAAAAAAGAGAAGAGAAATTATTCATCATCAGCAGAAACCATGTTGTGTCAGATGTTGCCTTTCGAACTGAATTCTTATGATTTCTCCTGCTGATCATGACATGCACCGAGAGAAAGAGGGAGGGGTCCCGAGTTCGATTCCCAGCCGGTCACTACAAATCTTCGTATACGACTTCTTCCCTTCGTGGTTTTCACTAGCGACGGATTCGGAGTCGGAGTCGTAATCACAAGCGTAGAACTTATGATCTAGTGAAAACAGCGTTCCGATTTCGCTAACGACTCCGTCGCTTACGTTCCGGTTATGATGTAGTGAAAACCAGATTGTCGGAGTCGGAAGCAGAAGCGGAAAAACTAAACAAATCACAAACCGTGGGAATGTTTATTGTGATTGGTTTAGTTCCTCCGCTTCTATATACTTCCGACTCCAACAATCTGGTTTTCACTAGATCATAAGCGGAACGTAAGCGACGGAGTCGTAAGCGGAGTCGGAAGAAATGGAAACGTTCTGATTCTTCTGACTCCGATTCCGTCGCGCTTCTGACTCCGCTTACGACTCCGATTTTCGATTTTCACTGGGTCATAAGCGCTCTTACGAATCTGCTTACGACTGCGACTGCGACTCCGACTCTGTCGCTAGTGAAAACCAGCCTTAAGCTGGTTTTCACTAGCGACGGAGTTGGAGTTGGAGTCGTAATCAGAAGCGCAGAGCTTATGATCTTGTGAAAACAGCGTTCTGATTCTGCTTACGATTCCGTCGCTTACGTTCCGCTTCTGATCTAGTGAAAACCAGATTTTCGGAGTCGGAAGCAGAAAAACAAAACCAAGCGTGGGAACCTGCATTGCGATTGGTTAATCCTTCTGCTTCTGCTGCTGCTTCCGACTCCGACAATCTGGTTTTCACAGATCATAAGTGGAACGTAAGCGGAGTTGGAAGAAATGGAAACGTTCTGATTCTTCTGACTCCGATGATGATTATGATTCCGCTTACGACTCCGATTTTGATTTTCCTAGGTTATAAGCGCTCTTACCACTCCGCTTACGACTCCGACTCCGACTCCGTCGCTAGTGAAAACCAGCCTTTAGTAGCTTTTAATACCCGTGGAAAAGAGTGCTGATAAAGACAAGGGGTAAAATGAACGCAGAGACGGCGCAGACTCTTTATCTTAACTGTCGCCGCTGTTATGCTTGAAAAAAATGATGATTATGTGTAACCAGTATAAGTATTATCAGTGCCACGAACGTGTAATAACCATGGCTGGTTGGCTTTGAGACTGACATCTAACAGTGCTGATAATTAGAAATAACATTTAACTCAGTATATATCGGCAAAGGTAAAGACATCTGGCCTACGTCACGCGATGGTTGTTTTTCCACGATGGAAACTTGATGGCCGCACTATAGCTAAAACTTTTAACCCCTTAGCTTGCTTTAACCGCTTACGGTTGACTGAGTTCTCATCCGGTTTATTATGCTAGTCTTGAAGGAAGAACCACGTTCTCGTGCTCTTTTGTTCCGCCTCCACGTGACAAACACAGTCACACCAATCGCCACCAACACGATTGGGATAACTATCCATGGAACAATCGACGCCACAGCAATTTCTTCAAAGGATAAGAGGACATAAGCAACGGTGTAATAGGTAACCTCAATAAATTATCTTTATCTAACAGTGCTCGCTGACGTTGGCCATTAGCGTGCGGTCGTCGCTTCTAATTCTCTTCACCCGAAAAGTGACTTACTTTTTGGATGGAGAGAATTAAGCGACGACCGGAAATGGCCATCAGGTTGCATGTAATATTTTGCGAAAAACGTATTTCTCGTAGTGATGGTGAGGCAACACCAGCATGTTGCTTTACAATCCTGGAGACAAGTCCTTGGGACAGTAATGCATTATTCATAATTTTCTGTAATTTTTGGGTGCCCCCCATAAAACAGTGCATCCTTTTCAAAAATTGCTTGCGGTCCTCCCTCCCCCACCTTATTGCGCAATGTTAAAACTAGGGAAAAGTTCTGGATACAAGCGTCCAACGTTGTTTGTGGGGTGGAGGGAAATTTTGGGCATGTGTGAACTGAAAAACGCCCCACAAATGTAAATTTGTCATTTTGCCCAAGATTGTAGAAATGTTGAGTGATATAGACCAACATGTTCAGTCTTATCCAGCACTAAAGAGAGCTGGGTTATGTTGGACCAAATTTGGCATTTAACAATCTTACATTCGGGACAACACGTTGTCAGTTGAAAATGAGGATGATGGTTGGCCTTTATGTTAAATGTAATAGCGCTGAACCGTTGTTTGGATCAACATATAAATGTAGGTAGCATCTAACCGTGGTAGACTAAAACCCATGCACTGTAGTCTAGATTACAGGGAAAGTAGTCCAAATTACCAAATATTATTGCAACACCACTTTTGATTACTAACCTCTTTCTGTCATTGTAAACGTGGCACGAAAACCACGGTTGTCCTGAGCCTCCGTTATGATCATCTGTATCATCAAGTCCGATTCAGATGTCAGCAGTCCGGAAGGTTTGTTCGAGCCGCAAAACGTATCTTTTCCCACCTGTAGCTTACTTCCTCCCGAGCAGGCCATGTCAAAATCGTCAATCTTCACCTCCACTATATAACCATCCGGGACCACAATTTTCCAGGTACAAGTGATGATTGGGTAGGAATAGGGATACCCCGGACTTACCAAAGACCCTGTATATCCTCGCACTTCGAAGGGTTTCTGTGGTTTCGTGTCTGTGCGACATCGACTTGTATAACCTGAGGAAATAATAACGCACCAATATAAATGAGGATCGGACCCGACGCTAAATGCGTCATTAAACTGAGCAAGACCAGTTGGATAATTTACGAGCAAACATCTCACAAAGATTGCTTATTAATAAGTGGAGTCTGTAAGGATAGATACTGATAGTAACCATACAAATACGAAATATGTCTGGTGGTGTATACTAAATCATTTTTTCTAATTTCTTATCAACTAGGTAAAAAGCTTTATCAATGAAAGGTTCAATACCATGATGCAGCAACGTCATAAGTGTGTTAGAAGAAAACATAAGAACCATATATTTTTAAGTCGTGCCACATCGAACAAAATAGGAAAACCCCACGAGGCGAATTAATTTATGAATGTTTTAAATGAAATGTGAACAAACACTCATTTACCTTGTGGAATAACCTCATATGAAGCATAAAATCCTGTGGTATTTGGACTTGGTAACAGGTTATCACCCTTAGTGTAGTCACTACTAGAGGTGTAATTTGTCGTGAAAAACACCTGAAGCTGATTCCTGGTAGAATATATTACCGGGGGCTGAACAGGACTGCAGAATCTTCCCCAATATGAAGAAACACTATCAAAGTCAGCTACGAAAGAATCATCTACACGAACCCAATTTCCACCATTTATACCATTTTTGCAGTCACCCTGGATGTTTAATTTTGTAAACTGAAGCTTAACGCGATACCCATCAGGTGCTTTTAGTCGCCAATAGCAGGAGCCGATTTGCGGAAATTGAAGCGGGTAGTCTGGGGAGGCCAGGCGACCGGTTGAATCGTGAGTCAGATTTAGCGACACCACGCTGTTGTTAGGAGTGCACACACCTAAAAGGTAACTGATAAAAGGTCAATCATCTACAGGTATATAGTACCATATCCATATTTCAAAACAAGGAATTGTTAAAGGGCAGTATCACGGCTCATCATCGTCACAATATAATCTTTATCATTCAGCCCTTGTGGTCGAGAGGCTCTTAATAATGATCCGACTTCCGATCCGACATTACGTTGACAAGGTCGAAAACACTCGACATCATATCTGGGAATGTCAAATGAAAGAGAATGGGAATGAAAGAGGGATCGAATGATTTCGCCCAATGCTCTTTGATGATTGGGCTAATTGGGGACGGTGCTTCGTCAGCTTTTGGGAGACTGGTGTTTTTTTTGCCGTTGTGAATCTGCTCGCGCAACACTCATCGGCGTCAAAAGTATTACTTCCGGCTCTGCAGACTTCAAGGTCACAAGATGCCCCTTTTTTATGTCAACCTGGGCTACAAGGTAGCACAAGATACGTACAATTGCTGAGGCACAAAAGAGCTCGCGAACAAATACAGAAAGATATCAATTTCGTCTCCGACGAGTGATGACCAAACCTTAATTAACGTTTATGAACGTTTTACCCACATAACACACTCAAACTAGAAACATAGGCAGAACTTTTTCATCCAGTGTTTGGCCCGCTTCCTAAAGAAAGGTTTTTTTGCAATTACATGTTATGATTAATTTTGTGCAAGGTCACTACTGAGGAACTTCTACTGATACAATCACAACTGTTGGAATTTGAATGACGACTTGTTCTTGTTGCCACTGCTCGCTTAAAGACTGGTTATGTTACCATGACCGTGACAAGCATCTGATCACAAAGGGACCAAAAGCAAAGGAGCGGGTTTTGGTCATCATTTCGTCACGAAATGTCGTCAGTATAAAATAACTAACCTTACCATTAGATATAGCGTCAAATCTTGCGGCGAATCCCTGAAAAACTGTTTCTTCATCCGATATGAACGTAACTAGAATCTTAGGTCCTACTGAATAGATCGGAGGAGGGGCAACATTACCACAAAATATTCGGTATCCTGGGTCGTTTTCTATGAAGCTGTCTCGTACCTCCACGCGGTCTACCTTTTCACAATTGCCCAGTCTTTTTGAACCAAGATGGAAGGCCTGGAAGCTAATCTTTATGCGGTGGCTGCTGGGTACTGTGATTATCCATCGACATTTCATGTTTATATGGTAATCTAATGGAAATAAAGGGCTTTGAAATCTGCCACTTGAACCGCTAAGCTCGATGTTATAATTTGCCTCAGGATCATGGTATTTGCTGCATGTCTCTGTAAATGAGGTAGAGGCAGTTTAAGTGTGCACAAAGTGACGTTTTATATCATGCTTAAAAAGTAAGGGACGGAGATGCCAAGACTGCAGTTTAGTGTCCGTTTACAAAGTGTTCTTTGGGGGAGATTTGAATGTAGGGGCAAAATATCTTACCCGCTGATTCCAGTGACAACGAGGCTTGGAATCCAGGATGTAACGCTACGGTTCCATTGGTTATCGTGTATATCACGGTAACATAGCTCAGGAGGGACACTACATCGTAAGGCACGTGATGACCGCAGTATCTCCCCAATGACCCAGAGTTATATCCGTCATGCTCGACTAATTCCACAGCCGAACTTGAGCAATTAGTGCTGTTTTTCAGATTGAATAACTGAAAGTGGACACGTATACGGTATCCTTTGGCGACAGAAACACACCATGAATACCGCAAGGACACATTTGAAGGAAACGCTGTTGTACTTGAGATGTTCTTCCAGGGTGTGCTTTTTGAAAGCCATATTGAGCGGTTGCATTCTGGTTGACAGTAAAAAGATAGCAGAGCGCGACAAAATAAGAAAATTTAGTCAGTTACAAATTTTCTCGTAAAATAAAGGGTTAACATACCCTGGCACTGCTTGCCAATGTACAAATTACAGACGCCCTAGCCTTGTGGGAGCTACTGAACGGTTCTCGTCATTCTCAAAATGCAGTGGCGGATCTAGGGAAGGGGCCCCAGGGACCGGCACTCCCCTCCTTATTTTCAGACCAAACCGAAAAAATGTTTTTTGGAGACCGCCCCCCTCCCTTATATCAGGATCTGGATGACCGCCCCCCCCGCTTATCTGTAGGTCTGGATCCGCCACTGAAGTGGATAGCCTTTAGATTTAGATACCCTTTGCTTGCGAGTGTTGCCATAAAAGCAGTAGTGAAAGAAAAAGGTCAGTGATAAGATTATGCATCTAGCAACTTTAATTGGCGTCAAGAGAGCATCATCCCTTCCTGCTAATGCATCATACAGGGTTCGTACAAAGTCTGGAATTCTTGAAAAAGTCTTGAAATTTTGCCGGCAATTTTCCAGACCTGGAAAAACTCTGAAAATGGAGATTAAGTCTGAAAAAATGTTAAAACGTTTTGAGTTTTTTTTTGTTGATGTTTTTTTCAAAGCTACAAGTGCTTTACAAGTGAATTTTATCGTTTTCATTAAATCTTATTCAATCCGCGCGTATTTTGCAGCGCATCATGGAAAAAGCTTTGTTCCTGCGTTTTTCAAGGTCTCCATTGATCACCTATTTAATAAACTTGAGTCTGGAAAAAGAAATTATTGTTTTGGAAAAAAAATGGAAAAACTCTTGAATTTTGTATTCAAAAATCTCTACGAACCCTGATCGTGAATCATGAATCATCGTTGATAAGAGTTTCTCCCCTTTCTACGGTCATTTACCAAAATTAGAACTTTCATCTTCACTAGGCCTCCACACTTACAGCTGTAGCAGTCACTATGCATACATGTCACAAGAATAAGTTCACATAGCCTATTTTTCCCTTAGCTCAATTGTTAATGGCTGACAACAATGGTGAGTTTACGCAACAGGACGGCGGGAAGAAGAGGACGGCAAAACGCTTGTGTGTGACAAACATGACAGGGCTATCACTTGCGTGTTTTGTCGTGATCTTCACTGAGGTTTTCTGATCTTTACGAAAATGCCTGTTTAAAGGAAAATGAAGTTTGGCGAAAAGTTATTTCAAACAAAATTAATGTCACGCTTGTCACACAAGGCCTGGCGTCTTCTTTCCTCCCCTGTACTGTTGCGTGATTCACTAATGGTGAACTCATTTGTGAACACAGAAACGTATACAAACACAACAGTACAACACTGCGCGTTCACTGCGACGATCATTTCTTCATTTTCATTTCATTTCCGCAGTTCATATATGATTTATTTCATATATCATTAACACTCATTTCTTTCATGGGAGCATATGAACCCACAATTGACCTGCTCCCAAGTGGCTTCATAGCTCAGTTGGTAGAGCATCGCACCGGTAAATCGCGAGGTCACGGGTTCAAACCCCGTTGAAGTCCTGAATTTTTTTCAGGCTTCTTTACGTAATTGCATAAATTGCGTTCACTGCGACGATCATTTCTTCATTTTCAAGCAGCCATGTGTAACTCATTCGTAAAACTACTTTATATAAAAATCCGGCCCCTTGTGGACTAGGCCCTTGGGTCACATTCTCCAACAAGGGTATAGACGCTATAAAGCTTTCTTTGCAATATAGTCTCTGGGGAACCATGAATTTGTCCAGGAAGCCTCTATTAGATACAAAGTAGTCTTCTTATTTGCGGACTTACCATTAACAAATTGCTCGCCATTGATTGGTTTCAACTGCACAAGAACTGCAATTCAACATAACAGGAAAAACTTTAATTGCACTGATTCGGTATCAGGGACATTTATGCATATGTGAAATTTGGAATCCTGGGCTTTGTAATCTGAAATTCAACTAAAGGAATCCGGAATCCCGCAAACATTTGGAATCTTCAGTTTCAGTTTTGACTGGCAAAGAATCCGGAATCCACTACCTGGCCAAGACTACCTTGGTTTACTTCACTGATATGGGTCGATGAAAAGGACACTAAATTCAGAGGCTTGTAAATTCGGGGGAGTGGTGAAACCTTTGGCATGGCGTATTCACAAATTTTTAACGAGTTTGTTTCTTTAACTTTGTCAACGAACTCGAGCGGAAACGCTTGCCACCCAGGAGTTTTGTTTGTTTGTTTGTTTAATCTTTTCTTCTCTTTTTTTATTCAACATGTTGTGTTTGACTAACCCGCAGTGGTCTCAAAACATCTCCTATGAACAATGTGTTATGACCGTTTTAGACCGGGGGCTTTTGAATTTGATTTATATTCCGCGTGACTTGAGGAACCTGACATTAGTGTGTGACATACGGTTTTTTTATCACGGTTTTGTAACAGACGGTTTTGTGTCCACTGGCGCCCTTTTTTAAAATATGTACATATTTCATGTCGAGTAGTAATTTCTAATCTCTTAACATTTTCACTGAATATACTACTCTATTTAATAAAGAATAATACGAGAATAGACAAGGACACATAATATTCATAATTCTTGACAGGAAGAGCAACTGAAATGATGTACCGAAATGACCGCCAAAAGTGTACAATTGATGTCAAATATTCAAATTATATTGCCTGTCTCTTGGTGTCACTCACGTAGCTGCCATTTGAACCCTTTTTATGGAGAACTGATTTTAAGTCAAGCATCACGCACGTTTAACAGGATTCTGCTCTCTTATATTTCGTTGTGCAATTCAGCATACGCTTTATATCATGGTCGTACCCGTAAGATGTGAAAACCCATAAAGTTTATACGCGTAGAATGTGAATTTCTTATAGACTCAAAACGTAGACAAATATATAACTCAGTTGGCTTCCTTTCACTAAATTCCAAAATATTTTATAGTACTCGGACCAGCCTTGTTTAAAGCTTTATGTCAGGGCTTGCTGATACTTAATACAAACTATGACATTTAGGAACCTATCTTACCTGTACAGAGAACTAATGTGAGGTAAATCAGAAACATTTTGTGACATCGGAACGGAATAAACAGAAGAAATTCCGCCAATCGATCTCTGGTGTCTTGTATGTCGAGTAACAGGAAGACCGTAATTGAATACCGAACAGTGTTTAATAGCTAGTCAAGTAACGCAACTCTTATATCTGTACGGCCGTTACGATCACTTCGCTCTGGTACGGTGGCCCACAACTGTCACGGCAAAAACAAAAACCTCAAGGCAAAAACAAAATACTTCACGGCAAAACCGAAAACCTCACGGCAAAAACAAAATACCTCACGACAAAACCAAAACCCTCACGGCAAAACCAAAGACCTCACGGCAAAACCAAATACTTCACATCAAAAACCAAATACCTCACGGCAAAAGCAAATACTTCACAGCAAAAACCAAATACCTCACGGCAAAAGCAAATACCCACGGCAAAACCAAAGCTATTTTGTTTTTGCTGTGAAGTATTTGGTTTTGCGGTGAGGTATTTTGTTTTTGCCGTGAGGTTTTTGGTTTTGCCGTGAGGTATTTTGTTTTTGCCCTGAGGTTTTTGGTTTTGACGTGACGTTTTTTGTTTTGCCGTGAGGTTTTTGGTTTTGCCGTGAGGCTTATGGTTTTGCCGTGAGGTTTTTGGTTTTGCCGTGACAGTTGTGGGCCACCATACTCTAGGTTCTCAGTGCAGTTTGCTGGGATTAGAATGAGCGGTACAGAACAAGTTTTCCAACAGAAACTTGTCCGATTTTTTTGTCAAATTTTTTTGGTCCAATTTTTTTGTCCGATTATTTGTTCGATTATTTGCTCGATTATTTGTCTGATCTTTTTGTTCGATTTTTTTGTCGGATTATTTGTCCGATTATTTGCTCGAATGTTTTTCCGATCTTTTAGTCCGATTTTTTTGTTCGATTATTTGACTTGTGTCCGATTTTTTTTGTATGATTATTTGTCCGATTATTTGTCCGATTACAGCCGTTTCTCCTCGCTCTTCGCCGCAGAGGGCGTTTCGCGCGGAGGTTCCGCCTCGCGAAACGTCCCCAGCGTCGAGGAGCGTGGAGAAACGGATGTTCTCGAAGGCTATCCGATTTTTTGTCCGGTTTATTGCCCGATTATTTGTCCATAATTTTTGTCCGAGTATTTGTCTGATTTTTTTGTCTGATATTTTGTCCGGTTATTTGTCTGATTTTTTTATCTGATTTTATGTCCCATTATTTGTCCGATTTTTTTGTCTGATAATTTTGTCTTGATCATTTGTCCGATTAAGCGTAAAACTGAGTTGATGTCATTCCTCGGATTTTAGTTTTTAGGAATTATTTTAATTTTTGCAAACTTTACTTTCAGTTTAGCCGGAGGTTTTGACGATGGCACTGGGAGAATTATGTTTCCCCCAGACAATCGGACTTATATTTTTGTTGCGCGTCAGAGTGGTAACAAAACACTGGGGTGTTCACATGAGAAAACTCGCACCGGCTCGAGTCTCATACCGGGATGACTTTTTGATTTCGTATCGGGTTTACATTATGACCGAGTCATTTCATATCTCGTTATTTGAAGGTGCACGTGTGATTCAAAATCGCAAACATTACGCATGCGCTACCCGTTCCAGTGTTTCACACCGAAACGGGTGGTCGTTTCGCGTTTACATGATACCGCTGCCAGATTTCGTACCGGAGTGAAATTCTCGCCCCGGTACAAGAACCGGGGTGAACTCACGCCGGGGTGACTTGCGCCGGCATAACATTTTGTGGTGGTATCATTTAAACAAATATGGAGCCATCAGAGGGAACCGGAGTGTACTCGCTCCGGGGCGAAAGTCGTCCCGGTGTCATGTAGACACCCCCTAAAAATACACGCCGTTCGCCACAAAGGTATTGCTGAAGTTTTGTGTGTAAGTTTAAGATCATCATGAAGCATTGTAGTGTAAGGCGTTTTGATAGTATCAAAACTGATGCAAAATAAAAGTCAAGGACAAAATCAAATATTTGCAGTAATTGGATGTGCAGAAGCTACAACCAAAGGTAGATGTTTTGAACAGACATCTTTTAAACAACAGAGATATTCTATCCTTTTGTTATTTAAACAAAATAAAAAATATCTATTGCCGTTCAGAGATGGGACATCTGCTTGACACCAAATTCGTGTCATTAGAACGTTTATGTTGATCACTGTTTGTAAATGACTAAGTTCGCAGTGTAAATCTAAAATCTGCAAGACGTTTTAAAGGGGAATCTTGAAATATCATGTACATCTCGATAAAATATCCCTTAATTTCTAAGCAAATCTAACGCATGTAAGTAAATCTATAATTTAAAACTTCTCCGTCGTTTGAATTGTTATTGTTAATACTAGTTAGGCATTTTCAAATTGCTTCCGTTACATGGACACAGTCCTTCCAACCTTTTCCCAGTAGGTGCTTATATGTTTGATTATTCATAGAATGAAAACAAAAGTTAAATCGAAAAAACTGTTTTGATTTCAGTTTTTCGACTCTAGGTTGCAACAAACTGTGTGTCTTTTCTTATTTGACCTGCTACTGAACTTAACACACGGGCTACTGACACAGGCTTCTTTTACTGTTTCTCCTCACCAACGGTTTAAGGCACAGATGAAAACCGTAACACATTGAGCTTACAAGAGGGAAGACGGAAATTATTCATTGTGTCTGACATTTTACAAAAATGCCGATTTGTTTTGTTTTGTTTCAATCAGCTAAGCTAGTTTTCCTGCAAACGCTTCCTTTTTGTTTTCCACCAAAATAATTTTCTATGAATTTCGGAACATTGTTCAAACGTTACAAAACAGCGCCCATGCAAGACCTCTAAACACTTATTCGACAAATATTTAATCCAGAATGGTGTTTTTACAAGTTATTGCAGTGATCCATGCACTTTTCGATGTGGTCGGCCTTCCTGGTAATTTGCTGGTGATCTTGACGATATCTTTCGAAAGGAGATTGCACGTGATGCGATACATTTTCCTTGCCAGTCTCGCCGTGTCCGACTTTCTGAATCTAATTCTCGATAACTCGTTTCGCATCGCAAGCATAGCACAAGAAAAATGGCTATACGGCCAGACAATGTGTTATCTCAATCCATGCTTTCATCGCTACTTTTACATCAACACGATTCTTCACCTGGTGGCAGTGTCTTACGATCGGTACAAGGCAATCGTCAAATCGCCTTTAACGTACGATGGCACGATTACTATACGCAACGCGCTGTTCATGTCCCTCATCTGGCTCATCCCAATTCCAGTGTCCATGGGTCCGATTTTTGGTTACGGCTTGCAGAACGTCTATAATCCAGAGGTGTTTCGCTGTGAAAATGGATGGCTTTCTCAGAGGGATAAATCTGATACAAGGAATGGGTTGATCTACTTGTCTTCCTTCATTGTGCCATTTTTGGTAATTTTCTTACTAAACTGGTCGGTTTACAACACGGCAAAAATGCAAATAAACGCCTTGGCACAAGAAACCCAGCTAGGAGGTTTTGACGATTCTGCTGAAAACCTTGAAAACAATCAACAAGAACTTATAAGAAAAAGAAAAGAAAGAAAGGCGTCCGTTGATGTCGTTGTTATTATTGCTGCGTTTCTGTTTTGCTTTTTTCCACTATGGGTTGTTAATTTACTCCGTAAGTATGCGACAAGCATTCACGTCCCACCCTATCTGATTCTTGGTGCAAAGTGCATGTATGTTGTCAGTTCGGTGTGCAACACGATTATCTATTCTATTCGGAAGAGGGAATTTCGCGCTGCGGTTAAGCAAATGTTTAGTCGGCTAGGGCTCATTGGAAGCTCACAAAACGACAATGACGTCTTTGCGATTGACATGAACAATTTGAGGAACAGGGACACTAACAGCAAAAGTCCTCCAGCATGTACATCTCCGCGATCAGCGGCCTGCTCGTTGGGACTCGTCGTAAAAAGTCAGGACAAAAGTCGGGGCGTGGACAATAGAGAAACAGAAGTTAACTTTCAACGAGCTCTTAATACGATCCCAGAGATTGATGGATACTAACTGACTGTGACTGGTTGAATCGGCACTTATTAAGTTTATTCAGAAAGGACTAGATGGTCGCGATTTTCTTTTAGTGTTGAAAAATATTTAGCTCTAAGCAGGCAGCATGAAATGTTCTGTTTACTCTCTTTATTATGTAACCACCAATAAAACCAGGCAATAGAATGACATCATGGCGTCCAAAATATTTCATTGTGGGTCATTGTGGCCGGTATTGAAAATAACCCGGGGGTACTCCGGATTTTAAGTGACAAGGATGATTGAATGCAGGGGGCAAAAATCAAAACCCCACAAAATCCCCCCTGGACCAGATAATTAACCCCCAAAAAATCCCATGCCAAGTTTCCAAGCCTTAAAAATTTCAAGTAAGTATGTATCATGATATAACACGATTAAAAACGATTATGCGCAGAACTATGGTACGCGACGGGGATGTGCAGGCACCACCACGAAACTTCAGATTGTTTTGAAAACCCAAGAAAATATCTACTCAAATCCTTCCACCCCAAAAATACTTGCTAAAATTTCTTGCCTAATCGAAAATTTCAAACCCCAAGAAATCCTTCAATCATCCCTGTCACTTGAAATCCGGAGTACCCTCCCTGGAAACATTACTGTAACGCTATCATCAATTCTTGATAGTGTCCAATCGGTACTGTATCAGTATGCATGCTTAAAAATTCTAACTTTATTACCGAATTGTCACTAGAGCACCAACAACCTTTTCAGTTCTTGTTTTATTGTTTCATTTTTTAAATTTCGTATCAGCTAACTCTCATGTCAAATGGCGCACAATCTTGGCTCACAACATAAGTCATTAACAAAAAACAAAAATTTCCTTTTAAAACTGAATGCTAAAACAAAGAAGAATTTTCGGTATATATTTTGTGTCAAATCCACACAAACGGTTTCGTTAACCGACAAGTGATGGTTCATTTATGGTTACTTTTCATTTCAGTAAGATATTTTTAGGCTGATGACTTTCACTTCCATTTTTTTCTCTAGTAATTAGCAACAAAGCTTCACCAAAACGAGCTACACCCGATCCTATTCCATTATTAGTCCTTTGCCGATTGATACCCTCTTGAAAACGTTTGAATACTTATTGGGAAAAACGAAATAGAGCTGCATCTGTTCAAGTTCGATTCCTTCCTATAAATAACTTAAAAGCATTAGTTTAATTTCTGCTATAATTTTCTGTAACAACAAACAGTTATCAAGACATTTCTTATCAGTGTACCTTATACAAAAAAACAAAATTTTAACGATATTTTTTTCATCTATGAAAAAAAGTGCAGATAGTGAGGCTGCGATATTTTTGGAGTATAACATATGTTACGGAAATGGTTGAGAATATTTTACGTGCAGCCCTTGAATAAAATAACACAAGTATACCAATAAGCAGTGTACAAATACTGAAATTCCCAAACCAACAATTATTATCCAAAATAATTTTATCATAGCCTTTTATGGGGCAATATGAGATTGACTTGGAGACAAAATAATGGGATAGGAAAATGTAGGTAAAAAATAAATAAATAACTATAATAGAGAGAAATGAAAATGCGATTTTTGGAGGTTTCTCTTTATATTTCTTAGTTTCTTTCTTTCTTTCTTTATTGTCTTTCTTTATTGCTGTTATTACTTTTTACAAAAGGAACATAATTACAAGCAAATATAGGGAAAAATAGAAAGCTATCCAGATCCTGTTTTCTGCTTATCTCGCACTTTCAGTGATTTCGGCTTGCCTGATGCGGATCAGATGAAATAGTTTTGTAACTGTAAACGGTGTGCAAAACACCGGCATGACTTTTAAATCTCGAAAAGATACTTTTTTTCCCCCGATATTTTCTATTGTGGATTTGCATTGGGACTTTAACAGCTTTCGATACTGCAGGTGGCCCAAGCTTGAATAAGCGTCCCTGCATTGAGTGTGGCGGTCACTGCATACCATTAAAAATTATGGAAAAACTATAGTCATTACAATGGAACACGAAACGACACATTAGGGAAAGAGACATAGAAAGTTGTAACTGTGAAAGGTTTGAACCCACGAGTCATCTCATAAGTAAGTTGAACATGATCGTCCGGGTGAAAGTAATTCTAAAAAGGACTGTTGTTGACAGTGACTTTCTACTACAGTCAGAAGTGGTTTTGTCTATGTTTCCGGTAAGATCGTCTCTATAAGAGTAAAGAATTGGCAAAAATAGTTTGGTAGCGTCGTGGCATATAAAAAAGGAAAAGACTTCACTTCCGGTAGACGTCCGCCGCTCAAAAACGCCTTTAAATTTTTGAGAGACGCATGTCAGTCTACCGGAAGTGAGAACTTTTCCCTTTCAACATGTTTTGACGCTATAAAATTTGTATTACTTGGTTTCTTCACCCTTGTAGACACGATTTAACTGAAAATCTGGGCAAAGCCACTGCTCAGGAACGTAAAAAGTCCTCTTCCGGTTGACATGCGTCACTCAAAAACGCCTTTGATAAAATTTTTGGGATCAATTTAGGTTTCTGGGAAACTACCTACTTACCCCTCCCCTAAGCTAACGTTAACTCTTACTTCTCCCTTAGGGCAAAATGATGACTTAGGGGAGGGGTAGGTGCGCAGTTTCTCAGAAAACTCCCCACTGCGGGAGTGCTTATTCGTGATAGGGCTCCCTGTGCAGAGGTTTGAACATTCTTTGTTTTCAAGCGGATATTAGAGACCTTGAGATCCAAGTTTGGCCATCTTACCACAAATGCCAGCAAACTGCGGTTTGCGGTTTCACGTTAGCCGTCTGCCCATATTTGGTACTAAAGATTCGCGGATGGTAGGTTTTCGTTCAGTCATTCGTTGACTTCTGATTTAGCTGAGAAATCGTCTTCAAAATGACGTTTCGATGAAATAGGATTCGATAATTAATAAGCCAAATAGTTCATAAAAGTATTATAAACGTGGGATTTTGATGCTTTTGGTTGCAAAAAACCCTTGTGGTAAATCTCTTCCCTCAACAGCGTAGTGTAGCCGTAAAAACCTGCACGCACCTAACAGCAAGGCATGTCTAGTCATTTGAATTCTTAACGTTCGCAGTCTACGGGAACTACCAAAAAACCTCGATCTTAAGGTCTCTAATAGCATAGTTTAACGTCAGATATAACAGCTAGCGCCCTCTGACTTTCAGCTCGGTCAACTTAGTCAACCTTTCTAGCCTTTCTATTCTCTTCTGTTTTAACGCCAACCTTCAACTGGCTTCCGGGTTACACTTGCAGTAATGTCACCATGTTTAAAAAAGAATTTTTAGTATTCGTGGTATTTTTATCTTCTAAACAAAAGCACCACGAAATGACTCTTCCACAATGTTCTTTCGCCACCACTTTTAGGGGACACAGACGAGGTTTAGACCCAAGGGGTACTCAGAAAAGTTTAAACGGGGAGGCTCCGCCCCGTGGTCCAACCCCTTACCGTTCTATATCCATTTTCTGAATCAGATACCTGCGTGATTCGGGCAGCTTTCGGGCGGAGCTTCCCCGTATGGGCCATTATAAGGAGTACCCCCTCCCCGCTCAGGGATCGAGACCTGTGACGAGGGATAGCAGGACAATGTAACCGGGCGGACTTAATGTGAACAGGATAGGTTTTACTCCATGTCGTCCTCGTTATTGTTACCGCTTCTGGATATTTTTTGTCTGTAATGCAGCATAGCTATCTCTTCTCTGTTAGTTGCTGCGTCCAGAGATTGTTTCCTTCGTCGATGGCGGATCCGAGCCATTTTCAGAAGAATCAACACGACGATGAATATTGCAAAACAGACAAAGCAAGTTGTAATGACAGCGATAGCTACATGGTTGTAATCTGTCGAGAAAGTTAGAGAGAATGTTAGTTCTCACAACAGCTATAAAGTAAATCGCATTTACAGTGTACTAGTATTCTGTTAAAAACGTTGCGTTCTGATCTGATATATACTAAAGTTGTGAAAAAAAGGAGAGCTGGGTTATATGCCCATATATACTGGGGGCCCGGGGGGTATTCCCTTATATAAGCTATATAGGTATGTGCCGCCCCATCCGGTAGGGTTTTTGCGCCGTTTTGGTCTGAAAACGGGTATGGTTTTCAAGGGAACAACGGGAGTGTATGAACGTATTTATCGTTTCAATTCCAAATGAGTAAGCAAGAAAGAGAAATATGCGAATTCAAACGAATTTGAGGAATTGTTTTTTTTTTTTTTTTGAGCTCTAATCTAAGTAATTGATGCTAACGTAATTTCTGCTTAAAGGCCAGGTCTGAAAACGGGTGTGGATTTTAGAGGTCTAGTCTGAAAACGGGTCCGGAAAATGACATTTTTTGTCTGAAATAGGGTCAGGGTTTAAAGAACCGGGCTGCACACCCTCACCAGGAATTCCCAGGAGTATCCCCCCCGGGACTGGGGGAATAATCATAAAAGGTTGTTCTAAGTCTAGTTGTTCAGGGTGCAAGATAAATTTTAGTCTCCAACATCAGGTGAAACATCTTAAGAAAATGGACTCGCTAGTTAAATAAATTATTGCCTTCCACATTGCAAGCTGAAAAAAAGAGAAAATGTTGACAAAACCTATGAAATTTAGTTAATGAGGTTAAGCTACCAGCGTGAAAAGACTCGAAACCTTGTTATTAACCCGGCTGCCCTCGGTAAGGGCGGCACGCGCGCCCGAAGCGCGCGCTCAGTGGATCACTATGGGTAGAAAATTTGGTCATCTATGCATCCAAGAAATTTTGGTTGTAAAAAAATCGTCAGTCCGTGCGTACATCATCCCTTTCATATTAGTGGCCTTGGATAAATACAGTTAAGTATATTATTGAACGGAAGAAACATTTTCACGCGGCAAAGCAGCTTACTTGATCGCGCGACTTTTCGTATACCAGTTAAAGATAATTTAAGGAACTGATACCTTCCGGGGCCGCTACTCCCACGTGATCTGTATTCTGACAAACTGTTATGTTGTAGCTTGTGACACCATGTTTATTCATTGCGTGACAAGTGTACACCCCAAAATCATCCGATGAGGAAATAGGTACATTTAGAACGCCACTGGTGCTCCCATTGGAAACTACTCTTCCACCTTTTGTCCATTTGAAAACAGTAATTTCGCCGTCGGACGCGTGACAAAACAGTGTTATAGTATGGCCGGTCTGTGACGTTATACATCCGGGATTTTGAGAACTCATCCAAATTTGATAGGTTGTAAAATCTAAAATATTAAACAAGAAGATTTGACTTTTTTGTCTTTTTGTTTTTGTTTTTTTTTTCCATGCAATGTTTAACTAGCTGGGATGTTTAATCCCAGTTTAGAACTCGAGGCCGAGTTGCAGACTTTTGTTTTTGTTTTTTGTATACTGTTTCTAACGAATGTTATACTACCCGCTAAGTTTCAGCCTATAAACTGTTCCCCTAGCACCTGAGTCCTCTAAATCTGTTTTCAAGTATTGCACATACTCTGTAACTGGTTGTTTTAAACAGGCGCTGAGGACTGGGTCAGTGTAGTGTAGAATTGCATTATGGGATTGTTTGTCACGCCATCATTTCTTTTGTTGGCAAAAATGAGGTTGCGCAGGATACTGGGTCCAAGTTTGTTCCCGAAACCAGTCCCACAGTGCAATTCGACACAACACACACCCAGTCTCACTCGCTACCTCAAAATTGCCATTATCAGGAATATTATTGGTTTGCAACCACGTGACAAGGCGGCCATGCCATGGTAGTCAATACAGTAAGATTCTTTTCCAAGTATTTACATGAAAATGGGTTTTAGTTCCCAGAGGAGAGACCAACAACATGGCTTCCGTGACCTCACCTGCAAACCCACAATAATCTGATTGGATAGTTTAAAGGAATCCTTTACAGCAAACGGTTAGCGAAATGATATCTTCACTTTTCTCATTATTTTCGCAAATTTTCTTTCGTTTGCATGACCATAACAACTACACTACGAGCAGTCTCGTATTTTGCGTTGCAAGGCTACTTCACACGTAACCCATGCTCGCGAGCGGCGAAGCTAGAAAAGGCAAGCAGTCTAAGGTTACTAGAAAAATTAACGTCCGTATTAACTCATCTTGACAGGCAGAAAAAAAGAGTATTATTGTCAATTATTTCAGCAATGCTATCAAACTGTAGATGGTGCGTTTTTGATGCTATTGATTTCAGCTGAAGTTTGACCGAAAGGCTCAAACAAAATATTGACCATCCTGCACTGTACACTAAGCTCCAGACCCCAGAGAAGAAACTGCAACTCGGCCCTCTCTTGCAACTGGTCCTTCCACTAAACGAACTCAAATTGAATTTTAATTGCACTTTTCACTTGTGTTAACTGAAAGTGTTAACCATTGAGGATTTTGAATTGATTGAATTTTCTATTTTAGCTGAAGTTTGACCGAAAGGCTGACAAACGTATTAACAAAATATTGACTTACTTTTGCCTTCTGGCTTGGTCCTGACTGCTCCACTTGACATACTCACCGCGCTCTTGAAGTTCTTATACAAAGCATAGACTCTGAAATAATACTTTTCGTTTGGCTTAAGACCAATCACTGTGGCCGTTGTATCGCTTAAAGTGCAGTCTCGACCAATCAGACTTTCTGAACAGTACGCTTTTGTCCATGTGGTTTCCTCGCAGCATTTTACTTCCACGGTGTAATTAGAGATTACCGAGTTGGCTGACACCCATTTTAAGGAAACGGAATTACTTGAACTAGAAACGATTTCGAGTTGGAGAGGGAAACCTTGAACATAGAATAAAATAAAGAATTTTTCAGTTGGAATTATCACGTTAGCACTGAAAGAAAATGTTAGGGTCAGGCTCTTACCTAATTTCTTGGTTTCTATGGGCTCGGACACTTGACTAAACCCTTGAGACGAAGAAGCAAGTCTGACGAAGTACGCATGCCCAGGACTCAAACCAGTCAGAGTGACAATCCTACTCAGGTTTGTCACAACACAAGTGTTTTTAACTGTGCTTTGAATGCATCTTGTGTCACGCCATGTTGCAGTAGTGTTTGACCATATTTGCACTGTATATGAAATATCTGTAACGCGGACTGGTTGAAATTTTATCGTGATGGTGTCCAGGCCACTTGAAATTAATTGTGGTCTTGCTAAAAAATACAAGTGAAAACACAAGAAAATAAATAGTACCCCTTAATTAGTGGTGACCAGAAGAAAACACCAAAGGACAATTTGTAGAAGCAGTACGTATATTTATTGATGGAAAAAATTTAAAGTTCGTAATGCTAAATTAACGTTCTTCAATATCCGTACTACCACGTAGTTACCATATACTAACTGAATAACGTCCACTTTTCACTACTTCGTCATGTTTTATAACATTTGAACATTCCCGGCTTTCAATGGGCCACTTCCGAGTTCCAAAAACCCTCACTTTCAAAATGAGGCCAAGTGCACAACCTTTCTTGTGAAAATGAGTTTTAATTGCATGAGAATGAAAAATCACTTCCATATCAAAGGCTGAGCACTTCAGTGTTGCCTTTTTATCTACACTTAGTGGACGACAACGAAGCAGTTAACTTGGCCGTTATTAAGTTCTCAGTTGAAACCATCATGCGTTGATTATTTTGAGAAATCAGAAAAAAAGGAAAGGCAGGGCCCATTTTAAATGTCTGTTTTACCGAAGTGTCCTTTAATAGAAAGCCGACTGGCTTAAGTTTGCCCTACAGGGGCGGATCTAGGGGGAGGGGGCAGGGGGTGCGCACCCCCCCCCCACCCCTGAGATGACCTGCGGTTCTCTAATACAACTGGTATTCTGCCAAAAAAAAAACAATGTGGTTTATCCTGAATCCGCCCCTGCCCTAATATGATAAGACCCGCATTGCAGTTCTGATTATTGTTTATCATTATTAACCAACCTTGATCAAAACACGTGACACCTGCAGCTCGATTTTCGGCACAACTGTTTTCTCCCCATCCATCATGGGCACACTCAGAAAGAGAGGTCTCGTTTCCGATGCATCGCACTCCACTTAGCCACACGGTATTGTTTGCTTGATTGACAATGGTGAGATTTACACTGTATGCAGAGGCTCCTGCATATCCCAGGGACTGACAAACAACTTCGGCATCGGAGATATCCCATCCTGTACCACAGACTAAGCTCCAGACCCCAGAGAAGAAAGCTTCAACTCGGCCTTCTCTTGCATTTGGTCCTCCCACTAAACGAACTGAAAATGAACTTTAATATTTTTTTTTGTACCTTCACTTGTGTTAACTGAAAGCAATAGCCATTGAGGATTTTGTATTCTGGTTTTACGTTTGGTCTGTGGATGAAGCGTGACCAAGCTACTGACAACTACTTTCCTGTGGTGATGTTCATCACCCTGTACAAGCTCGGTCTAACCGGCGGGGTCTAACCTTTTTAGTCTATGAGTAAAAACCTATGATGAAACCGTTCAAATGACAGCTTGTGAGCTTTTCCGTGGTACAGATCTAGACGCTTAATTATGCTGTGCAACGTTACCCTTTTCGGCCCTGCGCTGTTTCGGCCCTGCCCTGTTTATAATCCTTTCCGTATAAGTCAGAGTACAAAGTTTTTCTAACTTTTGTGATACTAAACACTAAAACAGGTGGCCATTCAGTTCTTTTTGAGTTAGTCCCTTTGCCAGAGGACTCCGTTTGTTTCGCTAACAAAAGGGTGGAAAGAAAGTCGGATTGCGCCTGCGGTCTGAATGCAAGGTGTTTTGACAAGCACCAGTGTTATGACTATCGCGTTCGATGAAGAAGAAGACATCCTAGTCTACGCTTAATAGTGTGGACGGCTTCATCTCTCAACCCTTTTGCGTTTTTTACGGGCATCCTCGGCCGAGAACTGGCTACCGCACGGCCTTAACGAGCGAGTCTCCCTAAACAACCGGAAGGTTACCTACCGGTTTGTTGTGCCAAAGCATTCAAAAGCAAGACTCCTATTAAAAAGAAAACAAAACAGAAACAGGCATTTAAAAGAGGTATAGTAAAAGAAAGATCAGAATCATGTTTACACTTTCATGTGATAAGGACACACAGGAAGGCCGCCGCTACAAATAACCCGCTACCTAAGTCAATATGTCTTCTGTGGGTTTTAGACGAAAGGATAGCGACTAAATACCGAAGGGGGACTTTTCCTTGATATTTAAGGAGAACTTGTCTTAGAGAAGAGCCAAAATTTTTATCCTGACACTTGCCTTAGAGAAATCCCTCATCCAAGCACAGGAAATAACGACAACAAAAAAACAGAATAGATGAAAATAATGATAATAATAATAATAATAATAACTAATACATAAAACTGTTTTTGACTTATTAGGTTTACGAAAAATGTCATTAATTGAAAACGAAGATGGTTGAATTGTAGCGTTTTATTCACATAATTATAAGTTAATTTCGCGTCACGGGTGAAGTAGTCTGATTGCTAATTATTCATGCGATTTATTATCTAAAACGATTAATATATACTAGAACTGAGTATTATGCGATTGTGATCAACACAGTACAGTGGCTTAAAAACGCGAATTTCTTTTGTAGACACCTTGAGCTTAACTAACTAACTAACTCAAATCAGTGTTATTAAGATACTACAAGTTTCGTCGGTGACCTCTGATTGTGATGGACAATTAAGTTATTTCATATCCTGTTCCACAATGTACCCTTCTTAATTGCATTCTGCTAATCTCGTGCATATGCACCCAATTCTGGTAATTATTAACTTACGAGCACACATCAAAGGTATTTTTTGTCGCCTAAACAGTGAGGATTAAATTGAAACAAACTACAAGGCATAATGCCTTTATCTTCTAAAGTCAAAGATCTGCTTTGTCAAATTATGCATCCCAAGCTTGTGTTGTCAAGAGAGACAACTTTGCGGGAAGATTGTTATTAACCTCGGCATAATTACCAACCATTTATTAAGTTGTTTTGGGCTGTTTTGTTCCCCTTTGTGGCGCTTTTTATCTAAGCAACGTTGGAAGGAAAAACGAACGATTTGGATTCAAAGCAATTCACCTGTAATCAACACAGTGTTTCAAGTCCACGATTTAGAGACACTATGTAATTAGAAGATTAAACACCCTTATATTGGATATTTGTAAACATATCGAGCGGGGGGTTGATTGTGCCAAAAAGCTAAGGTTTCGACATCCTTTGACACGTCTGGTTGTTACAAAATAGATTGTCTTACCTGAGAGCATAACAAACTGAATTGTCCTTTTGCCGTCCATTGCTCAGGAATTTACTCTGTTTACTATGAGCCAACGCCAATGTTGACTTGACATCGTTAGATATTCTACTACATTTGCATTTGTCACTTACAGATGACGTATTAAATTCAGCGATCAGCTTTTGATTTCATTAAAGACAACAAAGGTTGGAGAGATTATTCCATCCATTCCCAGGGGGTCCAGTGAGTCAAAATTTTGTACCAATCTTGTTGGATGTGAAGAGGATCATAAAAGGGCTAACAGTAAAATCGTTAAGAGACAAAACAGAAGATCAACTTAATTTACAGCATCACCTGTTTTAAAAGGATTTTTTTTAACAGCAGCTGGTTTTTATAGGTTTTCGGGTAGTTTTTGCTTAGTGTCACACAAACGTACCCTCATTTGTATTTCTTTAATACTGTACCTTCATTTCTAAAATTCTTATATTTACCCATCAAAGCAAAAATAGCTCCAAATATCCCATAAAAGATCATATCAAACCTATGTATATTGGAAACATATGGATAATGAATTTGATTTGATTTACTGTTATCATGAACAACGCAGCTCTCACATTGTTTTTGTCTTCCGGGATGTCTGTTCCATTATTTGCCAAGAAAGTATTATTTCCCATGAGTGTAAAATCGCCAAATCAAAACTTCTTAACATTCAGACTCACAACGATTAAAATGAAGGCTGACTTTAAGAGAAAATCCAACCGAATTGCCACAAGACAACTTGACACTACACACAAGCGTAAAGCAACACGTCAAATTCGACAATATTTAATAACGCTTCTTTCAGCTCTCTACATCTACTGATCTACACGACTGAAATTAGGCTCGAGATTGTTGCAAGTAGAATATATGTGACGCACACTCTTTCTATGTATATTTAAGTTAACCTGTTCGCTTTTTCGCCTAACTTGCTGATTCGTAAAACTCCGCCTGTTGGCTGCTTTCCTTCACATTTGGCAACAAGCGAATAGAAAATTTATACAACGTACTTTCTACAAATTGTTAATTAAAAGGCTTTTATGTCTCTGTTGCAATATACAGTGTGTGCGTTTCCGTCTTCTTTGCTCGTCGCCCTGTTCCAGACCCTCTCGGCGTTAACCAAAAGGTTCCTCGTTTAAGAGGTGCTGCAAAGGTAAGGGAGACAGAACAGTTCGAAATATGAAAATAATATATGACAACTGAGGGATGAAGAATTAAAGATAATGAAAATCATCGCAGTTGCAGACGTAACTTTTGCAAAAGCGAAAAGAATAAGACTTTGGTACTTAAAGGTTAAATTAGAGCAGTTTTCTAAGACTTCAAAGCACAAGAGCTGCCGAACAACTGGGGAAAAAAAAAGGTCTTTCTGTGCTGCCCACAGCTGGATCATTGCGCCCTTTGAAAGCATCACCAAGTAGAATGGTATGGCGGTCCCGTATTCAGCCAGCATAGTGGTTCAAATAACAGTATCGTAAAAAGTAATGGGTGTGAACATAAAGCTTCCTATTTAGTGGATATCCCTTAGGACAAATGGAACGGCATCATGCTAAAATAAAGGACCGATCAGCTGAATCCTCCAGTCAGTAGTGAGCCTCTGAATGGTTACCTGCGGACATCGATTTCGTCCTGCGTTTTCCATCAAATCGTCGGTGTTTCGGGGAAAATCGTCCCATGATCGAGAATTGTTTTGCGTGGTAACGGTACTAGCGAAATCAGCGCAACCACAACAACGACGGAAACGAGAAACTGATAAGCAAAACAAACACTATGAAAATGTTGTACACTTTTTGCAGGTTTCTTTGCCGTTATCACACCGCTGACGTTGTCAAATTTGATTGCCGATGGCAATGCAATCGGCGCTTTAATCCGTCGTAAATCGTCGCTTCATCAATGGCGATCGTCGCGACTTCCGGTAACCTTACAGTGGCTCAGTAGTCACACGGTCACTAGAACCCCGGGTCACGTGCGCCACCTTATTACTCATAAGCAAAGGCCATGCAACACACAAACCTTTCATAGATTGGGTTACTCGCAACCTGGCTCGGTTTCGGTTCTAGAGTGTCGTATACTGGTGCTCCTCTGTAAAGTGTTTGGTATTGTTCGTCTGGTTGTCCGCAGGCTTCTCTCCTATCCATGGTGTTCGGATTTAGTGAAGAGTATAGTTCGAAGGCTTCTGGACACTCATCGTTAGCTATACTGATGAAAGCACTACGAAGAAAACAGCAAACTGGATGGTTTTAAAATTTATTTAAAGACATTCAAGCGAATATAATAAAAAAGAATACTGTCGGTGTAATGTTAACTCTCATCAGTCTCTTTCGAAGTCAAGACCTTAGAAAAACTGCAATGCGAGAGGAGATTTTTCTGAGCAAAAAGCCAAAAAACATTGGATAGTTAAGGAAAGTCTGGGCTAAAAAAAATTCAAATACCATTATATCGTCAGAATTTACGAATGACAACTCATTAATAAAGGGTTTTTTGTCTATCATCAGAAGTAAATTCGCAACTAATTTATTTTGAAATCAGGCACTTTAACTTCAAAATCGTGTCCCAGAACAAAACACATCACATCATTTTGACACAGAACTAGTGTTAGAAACGCTACATTCACATTAGGTACTTTCACACCGACTCTGCATTACTGTTTCCTTAGAGAGACTGAAGTTTTCTTAATCAGTCATGAGTTATGAGTTTTATCTTCGGAAATAGCAAGTTTCGCTTGATTCTTGTTCATGACTAGCGTGTGCGACTGCATAATAATAAACCTCGAAGTGTGGTACTTAACCAAGGCCGCAGGAAGTTGGAGCGAGTGGCCCCAATCTTCCTCAGTAATCTGAAACAGCTGATCAAAGATGGCGGCCACCGGAACAGCTTTCTCCCGCCCTGAAACGCTTGCATTCCACAAGCATTATCAGCACTAGAAATGTCCATGGCTGACAAGCTTACAATTCTTACGAAGGAAAGTTTTATGGTTTGTGTTTTGCAAACCTGCATAAGGTGGGTAAGTTAAGCAACGTCTAAATATGGGAAATTTATTACATAAATTCGACTTCAAGTTAAATTGCCGGTCACAGGTCACAAGGGCGGGTCACTACTCTATTAATAAATAACTGAGATAAGCGGTTTCCCTTTCAGCTAAAACTCTATATTTCAGATTGTAGTTAGGGCAAGGAGACGTTTTTAATGTTGTTTATTTACCGTATAGTAGCATGGTGTCCTGTACTCTAACCTGAGTTGTGACCTGTGACCTGTGACCTTCTTTTTGTATCTGCCGACTATGAAAACTAGTCCATTACCACCCTACAGTATCATACACCCATTAATAACAAAGATAGGATTTCTGCTCAGGCCCATAGTCATCTATTATGAATGCATGCTGAGACTGTTAATAGTAGCTATGGATTTGTAAGATTGCTGCATACATGGTAATTATTATGATATTAAGTGTATGGGGCTGTATGGAAATCTTACCATTACAAGGTCTGTTCTGTTAATGTTAGCCACATTTAAATTTACTCAAATTTAGGTTCTCACCGTTCATAGCATGGGTTTCCAACTGATAGTGGTGGCCTGCCTGTTGACCTAAAAGTCAATATAGTGTTGATACAATATTATTTAGGTACATTGCAGCTAAATAGTCACATGGTGCAAAAACCTTTCTGGTCCTAATAATTGTTGAAATGTTCGATAGCTGTATCCAGTGGATAAATATTAGGGAAACCAATTATGTTATCCACTGGATAGAGATTTATCCAGAGGATAGCATTAACCATCTTTTGAACAAATGAGGCCTGGAAGGCAAGGAGACAGTGGGACTGTGCTTCACCACAGCACAAGAGGTTGTTTGTCTAATTTGACCATTTAGCTGCAAATGGCCCATTACAGAAGGTAACTTGTTACACTGATCATCACAACATAAATAATGTCCTTAGTGTACTTTGATGAAAGAAACTCCCAAACAGTAGATTATTTTTAGTTTAAAACTCAGTCAGCCATGTTTCTCTTACTTGAGTATTAGTGTGTCATTCATGATTTAGGGGAATACAGACTTTAAAGGATGAACCAAGGTGGGGAGAAGGGAGGGAGCTTTCACCATAGGCAGATTTAGGGTTTGGTCGGCGTGACCAAAGCCACCGCTTTCTGTGTGAAATTTTGTACTATTTTTAAAGAATTCTCACTGAAATAAGTAGCTGCCAAGTATCCCAGCCTCCTTTTCTGAATTTTCCAGATCTGCCCCTGCTGCCCTTCTTTGTCCTCCCCTTATTGCTTCAGTCTTCCCAGCACTAGGGCTGTTTAAAATTAAGATTGCTCATTGTGCAAGACAACCTTAAGATGTCTCTGTCCTCTGATTTTAAGGCTCTGAACCCACTTTTTCGAATGCCAGTTGGCCCTAACCCAGGGTTAAATTTTAACCCAGGCTTCTTTTTCTTTTCATCAAAAGCACTCTCTCAGATAATTTTCAATATTCTTTTTAAAGTATCCAATCATCAAAATATAGGCGAAGAGAATTAAACTGAATTTGCTTTTAAGGCTCTCATGTTTGAGTTCAAATTTTGCACTAACCTTGGGTTATCTTAACCCATGCAGTTTCAAACAAACCTGGCGCAGGACTAGTCATAATCCTTACCTATCAGTAGAGGGATTGTCAGGTGCTGTTTGTGGGCTAGAAATCAAAACGGTAGAAATAGGTAAGTAAAAACAATGAAATAATTTTTTACTGCTTTACTATACTTTAATCTGTTACGATTTTTTTGGTTTTGTTTTGCTGATACATCAGTTACTTTGGGTGTTACTCATAACTGTTATTGCTCACAAGTACATGTCCTTTAGTCAAAGTCAGAGCTAATCAATTAAGTGGTTAGAAGTGGGTTCTCTATCCTACT
Organism: Porites lobata; assembly: GCA_942486035.1. Lineage (NCBI taxonomy): Eukaryota > Metazoa > Cnidaria > Anthozoa > Scleractinia > Poritidae > Porites > Porites lobata. The sequence goes on along the minus strand of CALNXK010000167.1, from coordinate 755,839 downwards.
CTTCAAAGGGAAGCAAACTTGCTAAAATGTGCATGCTGAAATGTTTCAAATGTTAGTCCAGTTTCTAATTCGTTACGGCCGCTGAATAGTGGATTCACCCCTGCTCTACCTTCACTATCCATCCAATTTTTGCTTCAGTCTTCTCACCTCTAGGGCTGTTTAGAATTGGGATCACTCATTGTGCAAGACAATCTTAAGATGTCTCTGTTCCCTGATTTTAAGGCTCTGGACTGTTCATAATCCTTACCTATCAGTAGAGGGATTGTCATGTGCCGTCTGCGGGCTGGAAATTGACATGGTAGAAATAGGTAAGTAAAAACAATGGAATAAATTTTACTGCTTTACTATGCTTTTTTTCTGTTATGATTTTTTTGGTTTTATTTTGCCGATACATCAGTTACTTCAATTGTTACTCATAGCTGTTATTGCCCACGAGTACATGTCCTTTAGTCATATAGCCATCAAAGCTAGTCAATTAAGTGCTTAGTAGTGGGTCTTCTATCCTGCTCTTTAAAGGGAAGCAAACCTGCTAATTAAAAATATGCCTGCTGAAATGTTTCAAATAATACTCCAGTTTCGAATTCGTTGTGGCAGCTGAATAGTGGATTCACCCTACTCTTCCTTTGCTACCCCCCCCCCACTTTTTGCTTCTTTCTTTTCAGCACTAAGGCCATTGAAAAATGAGATTGCTCATAGTGCAAGACAACCTTGAAATGTCTCTGTCCTCTGATTTTAAAGCTCTGAACTGTTCATAATCCTTACCTATCAGTAGAGGGATTGTCATGTGTCAGCTGCGGGCTGCAAATCAAAATGGTAGAAATATGTAAGTAAAAACAATGAAATAAATTTTTACTACTTTACTATGCTTTAATCGGTGATGATTTTTGTTTTTTTTTTGCTGATACATCAGTTGGTTCAGATGTTATTCATATTATATTATTTGTCCAGGATTGCTTAAGTCATGGTCGAGAAAGTGGTTTGAAGTGGGTACACTACCCTGCTCTTTAAAGGGAAGCAAATCTGCCAGAATATGCCTACTTAAAATGTTTCAAATGATAGTCCAGTTTAGAATTCGTCACAGCCGCTGAATAGAACCACTGAAGACTCATTTATACAGGGTTTGCCTCGACCATAGGTAAATATTATAATCACAAATTCCAGTCAGAAGAAGAAGGTATTTATGAATATTTACTTTAGGTCGAGGCTAACCGTGTATAAATGAGTCTTCAGTGCTTCTATTCAGCGGGCGCACGAATTCGAAACTGAACTAATTAATTCATTCCCTTTTATTATTTTGAGATTACCTCATATAAATAACGTTTGGCGTATCCTTGTCTAGTTTTGTGCTTCCTCTCCTGTATAATAAACAAATCATTTTTGTAAATTTTGCTGTCGAAGAACAAATTTAAACAGTACTTTCATTGACGATTCATTAATATGTGAATCAACGATATCTTATACTACTGTAATGAAAGTCTGTTTATTTGACACATAATTGAAACACATTATTGAATCAAAGGTGTCATTTGATGGACAAAAAGACGAAATCATAAAGTCATCGAACGTGCATCAACTAGGTTATTGGTTAATTAACCAAGTTCTGTTGCAATTACAAAACAATGAACTTCATAGCCTACTTGATTCATTTTTCACTGCTCTCTAGGCAACATTACTTTAACTTGTCTTTGGTAAATTACAAGTACCTTTTATAATAAATAAACCCAGCCAGAACCAGCAAAACCAGGATGATTAAAACCACAACGGGAACTACAACAGCTACCACATTTACACCTGTCGGGAAAAGGATATTATTTTTTAGCGTTTAAATGAGTTTTGATTATATCGGCTTAAACCTAGAGCTTCTAGCAGAACAAACACACAGAACCACTTGTAATCCTTGTTAATATCAACACAAACATTGCACGGTAAATTAATGTGAACATGAAAACTATTGGGATCAATAGGAAGAGGCGTATATCAATAAACTTACAAGAAATACGTGTATATATAAATCACATTTTATGGCAGAAATCTACAATATTAACAGGAAGACCTAGGGATTTCTTACCTTTTTCTTTACTTTCTTCCCTTTTACCTCTCCTTGCACCTGCCTTTGTTGTTGTAGATTGTTCGCTAGTTGTGCTCTTCTTTAGTGATGTTTCTGTCGTTGTTGTAGGGGACAAGGTCGAGGCAGCAGTGGTCGCTTCTGCTTAAGACGAGAGACTTGTTTAATCACTTTTTTCCGAACACTTATTTTTTATTTTAAGGGTTTATACAATTTAAAGAAATGCGCGATCTATAATCTTTCTGTAATACCTATACACCTAATTGCAATAACGTTGTCATAGAACAAAAAAAAAAAAAAAAAAAAAAAAAAAGCCAAATAGCAATAAATTAGCCATGTGATTTACATTTGCGTATTTTTATTCAGTATTTAACAATTATTTAAGAATTCATTCACAAGAGCAAGAGATAATTCTGTAATTCCGCGCTGTAAGATAGACAGGCGCCATAGTCATTTTAGAGCCAACATTCTCCATCAAAAGAAGTCGCACAATTCGACAAAGAAAAAGGTAAATTGACGCGAGCAATGTTATGTCTCAGTTGTCGCACGTTCGGTCGCCAATCTATTATGTCCTGACAAACGAAGCTTGGTTTGTGGTTCAGGTGAGGAACTGGCGGAGGACCCCCTCACCCTCTCCGTGCTGAAAAGTCCTACCTACGCCCCTGATTTGTTGCTTGAAAATTGTGATCAGATGGTTTTGTGCAGTGCAAACCATACGCAGACTGGCTTTTCTATTTAGCACTAATCTTAAACACGCGTTGAGTTCCCGGAATTTACCCCAGGCTATATTTATTGAAAAAAAATGGAGCCATTATTTCTTTGGTATTTATCCGATGTGCTTTGTAATTAGAGCACATTTGAAATTCGCTAGATGATTCAGCCTTCAATGGCATCAGAATGACACTAAGAAACTGATGAAAATGATTTCTCTCATATTACGTGATTAATATACAGCCGTAAGCGTGTGTGTTGTGAATGTTGCAAGCTATGTTAATTACATGCTAATTAATTCCTATTTAACTTTTTGCCTTTTGCTTTTTTCTATGACAACCTTATTGCAATTAGGTGTATTTCTCTATAGAGAGATCATTAACTTCCTTAAAGCACATGCCCAACGTCAGGGGGGAGGGGGTACCACGCGGGGTACCCGCGTCAAATTAGACCGAGCGCACATCAAGTCAACGAAAAACAACTTCTCAAGTTAACAAAAATCGTTAACTAGACACGGAACTCTCGGTTGTAGTTTGACCCTTTACACCCTAGGATCAAAATTTGAATTCTTATTTGCTGCCCCTATTCATTTCCTACAGAAATAGTGGGCAGAAGACGTTGATAAAATATCAAGCAAATTGATCGTGGGTGATCATGTCCATAATTCTCATGACCACTCTGTTTTACAAAGCATTAATATTACAAGGAGAAATTTGATGCTGATCACTCTTAAGGGCTTAAGGTTAACGTAACACACACAGGACCGGGCTGATTTGCCGAAGCACACGTTAAGTCAGAACTAACTCATACGAGAGCACCACTGGTCAACCGATAATTTGACTAACAATAAACGACTGTTAAGCTCTGGCCTTGGCCGGGTCGAAACGCATCAATAACATTTTGAGTTTTCATAGCTAATAACATCACGGCTAAACTGACAGACAACCAATAATACCGCGACTTTATTGACCAATCAGGTCAATAACCTGCAGAGTTTAATACCATCAACTGACGTGATACAACTCACTGTCACTTTGAAGATGACTACCGCACAGGTTGTCGAAACTTCAGTCACTGTCATCAACAGTCCTTTTCAGGACTACATTCACCTGGACGATCACGCTTCACCTACTTATGAAATGCCGACTCCTGGGTCGGGTTGCAAAAAACATCTTAAGATTAAGGGAGCTCTTAACTATTATTTCAAAACAATAGGTTATTGTTCCAGAACAAAAGTCAAGAGCCGTCTTAACTTATGAAGGTTTTATGCAACCTGGCCCTGGGCTTAAACCTTTCACAGTTTCACAACATACTATTTAGTGGGCAAAAAACAAAAAAAAGAATCACAATATACAAGCTCGAACATCACTTACCTGGACATTTATTCTCGCAGTACAAAGCGCTGAAGCCGGTGAAGGACATATTCCTATCTGACTTAAATATTACAAATATTTCATTTGACGTAGAGTTAATTCCTCCTTTAGGTGGAGTGTCTCCATAAAACACTCCCAGTTCCTTACTCTTTTCACTCGGACCATCGTACACGTATAACGCATCCGTGTTATTCTCGTTTTGTAACCTGAATTCCGTGAACATTAAGTGAATTCGCTGGGATGGACTGACTGTGATATTCCACGAGCAGTATTGTCCATCCGGGTACTTTTCTGGATAGTTTGGTGAGTGAAACGTTCCATTGGTTCCACCCAAGGATTTATTGCACCCTACAAAAGTTTGAATATAAAACAAATATAAGTCGTAGTCTAACGAGGAGTTGATTAAATCGAAATAATGCAGTGATTAATCTTCCCAAACGGCCTCGACAGCGCGATTAATTAAACTACTATAGTTACAATTTCATAGCTGTTTTGCACTCTTTGAGTCAATAAATCGTAATTGTCACAAAATATCAAAAAGATTAGGATAGGACAAGAGAGAATGAGCTCATTCTCTCTTGGATCGGAGTTACGAGGGAAGTCAATCGGGTTGTTCTTGTCGCCGTCTGGTGTGCCGTTAAAATTGAAACAATTAAACTAAAATTCCGCTAATGAAAAGTCCAGCTTGTAATCAAGAACTATTATTGTCAATTTGGGCTTGGAAAAATGAAAATTTAGCTCAAAAAGGAGGTTACAGACTAAAGAAAAACGTCAGAAACCAGAAACAGTGTTTATCCAGCTTCTTCACATTATTATCAGTTTTCCAAGAGAGTTGAAATTAAGACACGTGTTAGAACATTTTTGACTAAGTAGGAGATTTCGGATATAATAGGATGAAAAACTGTTTCGAGTGAAAATGATTTTGAAGGAGGAATGAAGGATTAGCGAAACCAAGGGACAGGACTGGATACTTTAAAAAGAAAACAAATGATAATAGAAGCAAAAGAACTTCTTAGCTGTTTAATTCCCTGTTTACTAATTACTCATACCAGGAAATTCAAATCTCATTGACCCCCCCCCTTAAAAGAATCTCACTTGAGATATCTGAAAGACGTGAGTTTTATGATGTACTGACCACGATAATAGCAGTAATAAATTCTAGGATTCTTTTTTCCAGCATCGAAAGGAAATGTTCCGACTGCTTTATCCTTATTGTTTTCGTCCTCTGTATCATAGTAGATCCACTCCGGTGTCACAATCGCCCATTTGACCATTTGACATTCATTTGATCCGTAAGCCAAGAGGAAAAACGAGAGTTCAGTAGGAAGGATGATAGGTTCTTTTTTGTTACCGTCTGTTCTACAGCAAAATCTAATCTGTGTGTCACCATTGCTTTTATCGAGGCCACCAGGAAGCGTTCCACCTTTTGCGTTCGTGTTTGAAGAGTTTTCATCATCCCAGTATACTGCACCATTTTTCTTTAGATTTTTAGGGCAATTGCGCTTTTTATAAATACAGTATTGACCTGAAGGGAGTATAAAAAGTATAACTTAGATACTTAGTTGTTGCTCAATCCGTCAGTGGTATTTTTGCTGTGCTGGCTGTTGTTTGGCTTTTGTTATGCTCTTTCTTCTTTGTAATATGTGTAAAATTTTCCGCCATTCTCACCCACGTGAGCTTAGGCAACTTCTGCCCCAGGGCTACTCAGTTGAAGTCCCTTTTTTGTCGTAACAACGTACTCTGAGGATATTGCCCTAAACAGGGTCAGGGTTTACATTGTAAACCCTCAGCGACTCACCGACGATATATCTCAAATATTGGTCTAGTACCCCCCCCCCCCCACCCCCGGGACAACTAGCTCAGGTCCTAGATTAAAATAAGAACAAACCTTTAGGCCAGGCGTGTCTAACGGAGTCGTTGACTATATTTTCTTTGATGCAAAATGACCTGTTAACCATCGTGTTGTCTACTTTCCCGTCGAGGTGAAATTCTGCTGAACATGAATTGTTTAATTTTCTGCCATTACTGCCTTGGGATCTCCATCCTTCCAGCCAATGAAAGTCGTCCGTCTTCGGACACCCAGATTTAGGTTTTGGTATCCCGTATGTACCCGCTGGCCAGCTTAAAGAGGACTCTGAAAAAAATCCAGTGTTCGTCTTTATTCAACCTTTATTGAAATATTTTGTTGCTCTGTAAAAGGGGTACCATGGAGCGACGACATAAACAGAGATTTAGAAGGTAACACAATAAATTTAGTAAACATACGACAACGGTAAACAAAATACGAAAATTATAAATGACAACGATGATGAGGTAGATGACAAGAGTGAAAAAAAAATCACCGTTTTCTGAAAAAAGGCAAATCACTGACTCTTCCCAGTCATTTCTGAACAACTTGACCACACATGCGTCCCATTTTGTGCAAGACGCATTAACGTCTGAGACGCTAAAAGTCGTCTGTTAAGTGTGCATGCGTCCTGTACTTCTGGTGCGTCTGAACGACGCACTTAAACAGAAGGCATTAAAGTCGTCAGACGTTAAATGCATCTGTCTCTTTTTACCGTTTTCATACGAGACGTTAAGGTCGTCTTACGATAGCTAATAAGTCAGTTTTGATTTCCCACTACTGTCGGCCGTCGAAGACACGAAAAGTAAAACTTTTTATATCCTTTTCACCGCGTTTGATCAAGTTTCAACGTAATTGTTGGGACACAATTTCACACTCGATCGAAGAGGCACAGCCAATAGAAGCCAGGCTAAATAGTTATGAATTTTTAAGGACAACTCAGACTATAGAGAAAGCAAACAAACGAAACAAAGATAAAAAGCAGCGAAGGTCGAAAATAAGGTCACGACTTTTAAAACACCTCGAACACTACCACTCTCACTCCCCTCCCTCGCTGACCTGGGGAGAGTTAACAAATAGTGGAATTAAAAAAATTCAATCTCTTAAGTCGTTACTCTGAGTGCTTATTCTGTATTCTTTACCACTACATATTAAAAACAGACGAAAAACTTAAGCATCCCGATCCTAAAAAAGAAAAACATTCCTGACAACCAATTTATCCGGATAATAAGTCACCCAAGACTTCCGTTATGTTAGACATTTTTTGTCACACAAAGCCGTAGCAAACAAGGATGTCCCGAATCCTTATAAGAAGTAAATAACAAACAGAAGGAAAGAATTAAATAGGTCTCCTGACACAAGAACGAAAATCCCGTACACTGGGCTGCTCTTTATTGAGTGTGAAGTAATCATCGCGCTATACATAATGCGTTGGTCGGACGTTTTTCGTAGAAGAAAACGTGTTTTGTCATGATCTGTCCCTTCTGCCATTTTGCGGCCAAATTAGATCATATTATAATAACGTCTAGAATAGAGTATTTTCTATGACAATTGACTGGCACAATAAATGTTGATATTGAGATAAGCTAGTAGATGGTAACACCGAAAGTGGAAATAACGCTTGAATTAACATTCTATGAAATCTACTTGTCGTTACAAAGAAAATCCGCTACATACCTGAAGGTTTTAAACACTGAATAAGGCTGATAAATCCTAAAATGTCCCTTAGCAGCATTTCATAAGCTTTTACATTCGATACAAGACACCGAAAGAAGCGAAACAGGCGAAATAACATTAAAGATCTGAAGATGCCCTGATTCACTTCCTGTCAACTACAGCAGTAAGATTGCGTTACGGTTAATTGATAACTGATGAGTGAGCTGCTATAAATATTTAGCCTCTGGACCAGAGAGGTAGATAGTTGGCTTACGGTTCGTACCCCAGGCATTAAGTGGCAAAAGGCAAGGTGGAGAGGTGGGCGAACGCTTGGACAAATATTCGTATGGCCATTTTATAAATGAAGATTAGACCAGCCAGTGTGTTACGGGTTTGGAGAGGGGGGGTTGGGATTTTCGGTTTTGGCCATTTTTAGGTCGGTTTTAGGTAGGTAACAGTGGTGGCGTCGAGAAATGTCGGCTGTTTTCTCAGGTTACGTACTGTATAGCCTAATGAACCGTCTCTAGCCCCTGCTAGCCTCTACGATATTGTTGGTTTTCACATGACGTCACTAAAATTCAAACAAAAAGCTATCGATCCTACCGAGATTTTACTTTCACGATGCATAAGAGCAGCTGAAAACTAATTTTCATATAAATTTTCCCTTCAAAAGGGTTCTTGGTTTTGT
>CALNXK010000167.1:732500-740000 GCA_942486035.1 Porites lobata | reverse complement strand
TTTGACTGAGACAGGAAAGGAGCAATATATATACGGCGAGAACTACAAACTTTTTGTTTTGAATTCAATTGGAAAAACACCCTCTTAGCCAAACGTGTGAGGACAAACATTGGCAGAGCAACTGCAAAGACACACAATGGGGATCGTCTTTTCCATAATGTGCGATATCGATAAGCGATTTTAGATGATTTATATTAATTACTTCTACCTGGAGTTATGAAAACCGGGTTAGCAAACATTTTGTAATTTTTCGCAACTTCCCCTGTCTAATAGCTTGACATATGTTTACTGTGTTGTTTGCTTATGTCGTTTTTTTTTCTCTTTTTTTGCTTGTTTTGTAGCTAGGGATTTTTGTAGAAGTGGATGTAAAGAGAATAATTACTATCTTACCCCCCTCCCCCTCGATTTTTTTCCCTACCCACAATTCTTTCTTTAACACAAGTGACAGTTATTTGAAAACAGCGCGCACCTAAAGCTGGTTTCGGTGCCGTTTAGCAGTTTAGTTTTATATATTGGTCACCTTGAGAAAAGTTTCCCGGAGAGCATCATGTAAAGCTCTGAGATGGGACAAAGTTGTTACGATTCGCAGAGTCTGCATCGTCCAATATGGTATTATATTCTCGTTTCATTTGGCTAAACGGATCAATCACCCTGATCCGGGCTGAGACAGAAAGGTACGATATTGTTCGCTTTTCTAAGGTGACCACTAAGTCTTTGGCCTCGGGAACAGGCTCTTAGGAGTCAAATGAATTAGGTGAGAGCAAAATTGCCGGTGAACTCTGACCCGGGCCAAGACTTTTTTTTCTGGTGTGAAAACAAGGCTAAGGTGATCCGCCGACCGTGTGACTCTACATCCGGGAACTTGAATAAGACGAGTGTAAGAGAAAAGTCCAGAGGTGTTTATCTGGCAATAGGCTGAGTTTTTCCGAGTTATTCGATGATATTTCGCTTATGTTAAACGTGAGAAGATTATGCGTGGTTGTGGATAGTCTTATCAGTGCCGCGAAAGTGTGTGATTTCCGGATGGTGTTGACAGGTATGTGATCGCGTGGTTGAACTGCGGTTTGGCCAAAATATTCTGTGCCAGCCATAGAGTACTAAAGTGTGACGTCATAAAACTGAAATTTCTGAAATTATGGGATTTGTCAGGATATTCTGAAAGAACAATGTCCAAAAGGCCTACTTGCCAAAAATGAGCATTTGGGGGCAAATTGTCTCTGAGATCGTAGCCCAGTTATGCTTACAAAACTCCATACAAACCCTTCTAAAATTTTTTTGGGTCGACCCAAAAAACAATTAGAAGGGCTTGTATGGAGTTTTCTGAGTATAACTGGGCTATGATCTCAGAGACAATTTGCCCCCAAATGCTCATTTTTGGCAAGTAGGCCTCTTGGACATTGTTCTTTCAGAATATCCTGACAAACCCCATAATTTCAGAAATTTCGTTTTTTATGACGTCATCACTTTAGTACTCTATTAATATTGTTTCGTCGGTGTTTAGCTTAACTGATTGTACCTTGGAAAAGCGACTCTCGACTCAGGAAAATAGGATCTAGGTCTAGTTTCAGCGGGCTCTAATGGCATTGAACCACAAGGCGATTTTTGCTGATAAGAAAGTGATAATTTGTGCACTACGTTTCATTCAGTTTGTTGTCTATTCCATGCGGAATTCTGTCGTTTATCGAACCTTGAAGAAAGTAGTGTTTTGCTAACTATTTAAGTTGTCATGTAAGCCTTAACCAGGCACTCTTTCGCTGCAGTTCACCCAACTTAAAAATTTCTAGACTGAAATGACACCGGTTTGAAACTTCGCGAAGTCAGTTTACTGAATAAATGTTCTAAAATTTGAGTCATTTTAAATGTGGACTCGTTGGAATGCTTCTAGGGAGCATTAACTTACTGCCCGGCGTCAGATAAAGGCTTTTAATCGGCCTTTGAATAAGTTTTGTTGTTTTAAATTGCCAAGTAGTAGAATGAGTTGATATTTTTGCTAACCCGGTTTTCAAAAATCCAGGTATACTTAAATGTTTGTTGTCAAATTATGAAAAAAGACACTTCAATATAAATTTTTGCTACAAACCAGCTTACAGTATTTTACAGAGATGTATTTACATACTCTACTTGTAGGGTTTCATTTTTTGGAAAAAGAAATGCAGGAACCATTGATTTTTTGTCCCTTATATTGTAAAATAATGCATTTAAAGACCAAGAGAAAATTTACCCTTTTGGTTGCTTCTAACTCAGATTTTGTCTCTGCTAATGTAATACTAAACAAACACCCTTGATATTAGCCTGTGCCACAGAGGGAACTAAAATCAAGGTGATTCCCTGGTTTTGCACTGCGCATCTCTTACTGCGCATAACAAGATGGCCTCCGTAAAAAAGAGAATGTTAAGTAACATTATTAAAATGAAGTTGACCGAAGAGAAACGCCATTGCAATTCTTGCTTGCGGTTGTTTCTTGCCGAGGTGAGACTCAATGTGGTGGGAATGTGCATAACGTAAGCAGTACGCGTGTTGCTGAGTTCGACCTCCTCACGGATTACCTCGATAGTGGATGTTTAATTTGTGCTTATTCACTTTAATTCATTTTCATTTAAACACTTTCTTTATCACATTGTGTCCTAAATGTGATATCTCGATGTAAATTCTGTAAAAACGGATTTTTTAATATTTTTTTCACCCTTTCACATACATTCTATTTTGAAACTCGCCCCAGTCCTCTCTCAAAAATCAAGGAAGATGCATTTGGTGCGCACTTTCTGCTGCTCTACCGCAAAAACGAGTACGGTGCCCCCATCTTTTATTTCATGATTTTAATAAGGACATTGCTTTCTTTCGGTGAGAAAAAAATTGGCCCAAATCTATGTTCAGTTTTTTGGCAATTTTACTAAATTGTACGGAGTGAGCTATCACGTGTCGAATAGCGCGTGTCCAATTTAATTCTACTTTGGAGCGTAAAGTAAAAACAAGGGCATTAAAAGGCATTTTTCTAGTACGTAAGTGGATAAACAATACATTAAAGTCAAATTCTGTGCGTTACCACATGCATCATTGAAAAAATCTTTCCTTTTTTGTCTAGTTTTGGGCTGCGCGCGGTTTTTGTCAAAGGGTCCAAAATAGCCGTATTTGTCAGCATTGTGACGTCAAAACGAGCACGGTGACCCCCACTTTTTATTACTTTTTTATCATCTTCTTGACTTGTCACATCAGTGTACCAAGTTTCATCTACAATCTATGTTAGGTTCTTTTACTAGGGAATCACCTTAGGTCCATTTGCAAAACAGCGGCAAAATCTTAGTTCTGGGCCCGCTATGTGTGTATCAGGATTTGAGTACATGCGAGGACTGGACTGTTAAAAATGCCATTGTCCATTTGCCAATCATGTTGAAGGGAAACTCAAAATGCTGGTAATTCATTTAGTACGTCGGGGCCCAGAACAAGGATATTAGTGCTGCTTCGCAAATGTTACTAACCAGGGTTAGAATACACCTGCAACACAAGCTACCTTGATATTTAATGTTCAAAATATTAGGTAGCCGAGATTGTTGAAAATTTGGAAGACTAATGTAGATGTCTTCAAGACTGAATTAACTTATGCTACAACATTGTGTCCCTATAGAGGTAGTATTATCAGTAGATTTTGATTTTGTATATGTTGTAGTTAATTTTTATTTCAGTGAGTTTTTATTTTTCCATCGTTTCTGGGTATGGTTATGTATGCTAATGAATTTAAAACAAAGGAAAACCAAAAATTAAACGAAATAAAAAATAAACTGTAACATATTCACTAACATGTAACTCACCTAAATGTCACCTTTTTCTCCTTAAGTCGCCTAAAGTCGCCTAAAGTCGCCTTAAATCGCCTTAAGTCGCACAAAATTTTGACCAAATTTTCCTAAAGTCGCCTTAAATTGCCTTAAGTCGCCAAAAATTACGGCGACTTAAGGTCCCAGAGAAAGCCTAAGGAAAGAAAGTACTGTATTGAGATGTGCCAAGTACGATTAATTTTGATCACATTTACCAGTTTTAACCTGTCTGCGGGCTATTGATAAGAAAGTACAGAGATGTGCCACTGAGTACGATTAATAATCGTCCCTGACCACATTTACCAATCTCAGCCTGTCTGGAAGCTATAGATAAGAAAGATGTGCCAAGTGCGATTAATAATCGTTTTTGAAGGATTCTTTCCTCCGTGTAGACTGTATTTCTTTCACACACAAATTACCGTAAAATTCCGAAAATAAGGGCCTCCATGTATAAGCCCCTCCAAATATAAGCCCCCCAAACTCGTAACGCAAAAAAACCTCCGTTAAATCGCGCCTCCAAATATAAGCCCCCCGGGGGCTTGTACTTGGAAATTGCCCTCAATTACAAAGTAAAACAAAGCAAAAACGATAAATTTCTTTCCAACTATAAGGCTAGCCCAATCGATTTTGAAACGCAAATTTCCCTCCGTAGATAAGCCCCTCCAAAAATAAGCCCCTCAAAAAGGGCCTTTGATAAGCCCCGGGGCTTATTTTCGGAATTTTACGGTAATTTAAGTCGTCATCAATATGGTTATTTTTCCTTAACGAGTTATTGCTGAAAAGGTTTCATTTAAAAATTAAACCATAAATAGCTTAATGCATATGACGTAGTACTGAGGAAGAGGTTTAATTTGGATAGTCACTCATGTAGGTTTTCGTCAAAAGATTCCAAATTTAAAACCGCGCGAAACATAAACTATGCATGTGAACGTACTACTAAAAAGGTTCGATTTTGATAGTCACATCATCTAGTTTTGTCCAGAGACCAATAGTTAGAACTACATGCGAAATAACTAGTTTCATGTGAACACGCTACTGAAGAGGTTTTAATTTAAATGGTCAAACTATTGGATTTCATCGACGGACTAGTCACTGAAGTAAGATTTCGAACTAACTCAGTAAAACATAAACAAATACAGTCATGTAAACACTCTAAATCAGAAAGATCAGTTTAAGCCCTAAAAACAGGGCCGTTTCGGTGAGTAAAATACAGTCCTATTTTTGGGTCTAATTTGGCTCCCTTAAATCAGGGCCAGTACAGTCCAATTAGCTAGGGCTGATTTGGTCCCAGGGCTGAAATGGGCCCTACGGTGGACTGGAATAACCTTTTGATAGAGCTTTTTTGGCCTAAATTGTGCTCAAATGGCTCCAAGAAGGGCTGAATCAGACTTTGGCCCGCAGGGCTGAATTGACACTTTGGGGCTGAAACAGATCTTTTTAATTTACAGTGAACGTGCTACAGATAAGGTCTCATTTGAACAGCCGATCACATCACAGCTTTTTACAACAGAGATAAACTAGGCACTATTTTTAAAATGTCCCTATTATTGAATCTGGAAGTAGAAAGATTAACTTTAGCGCAAGTCTCAGACGATTGTAGTTTTCTTCTTTGAATTTCGGGCCTTTTCTGTAGAGTGAGCAATAGGCGTCAGTTCCAAGGCCACAGCCTACTCATTACCATGGAATTCTTCTAGTTCTATGTCGCCCTCACTCCCCGACGAGCAACCGTAAATCTCTGGTTTCAGCCTCTGTCGTCTCTCCTCTGATTCCGGATCGAATTGATCTTCCATGTCACCTGGTAATGGAGGCAAGGGATTGTTTGCAATATTTTCACTTGATTGCCTATAAGAAGAAAACAACGATGTCAACCATAGTAGATTCCTGTAAAATTGACCATACATTTTAGATCATGCGCACGATTATAGAAGGCAACGTCAATCACACTAAAACATTTTACGACGAGCCGATAATTCTGTGAGACAAGATCGCAATGCTCTATTTTATTATCATTATTTCAAATCTTGATGCCGACCGCAATGGACTCGAAACATGATTTGTACGCAACGGAGTTAAATTTTCTCACTCTGAGATTTATACGCTATTACGCCTTAAGTGTCAAAAATAAAAGGCGTTCACGTTGAGTAAGCGTCTTCCCCTAAATATTCGCCTGCCAAACTGAAAAATAAGAGTCTCCTTGAATAACAATCACCTCCAGCACACTGTCTTAAATATATTAAGTGATGTTATCAGGGAACCTACCTTTGATTAAACGCCGGCATTGACATAAGGGAACAGTTTCTTATTAGCCACTCGTTCGGCTCAATTTTAAATTTACCGTGCACAGCAAGACCATTATCTGTATCCACGAGTTAAGCAATTTCTTACGTAACAATGTAACTGAGTCCCTTTCGTTCTTTACCATGACCATGTACGTTTCTCATTAACGACATACTGTCTCCTCAGTACTCCTTTGAAGAACGTATTTCTTCCCCGAATAAGCGCTCCCTCAGTGGCCAAGCTAGTATATAAGCAGAACTGGCCCTACCTATCAGTTATTGAATTAACATAACATAACGTATTTATTGTCGAACTAATATTGGGAAGTTCTTTAGCCTCGGACTTGTTGGCTCCATTATGGGTACGGAATACCGGGTATCGACAACCCAACTCGCTTGTGGCTGAACTTTTCAAGAATAAAAGCCAAATGCTTAATCGAGAGTACTAACCTGTCATAAACATATGCTCTCGTCAAAGGAACGGTGGGGTCTGAATCATGTGGATCAAGGTAGTAATCTTCTCTGCCACGGTTGTTTACTTCTGTTAACTCAAGGTACTCGGTCGCAACACTCTGTTGTGAAAAATAAGCCCAATATCGAAGTTTAGAATAAACATACCAGCCAGGAGCCCATAACCCGGAGCGAGCAACTTCCATACTAGGCCTATGTCACGGCGTTTTTACGGATCAGTTTATTTTTGGACAAATTTTAAGGGGCACTTCTTCCCGCGAAAATGAAATCTCAACCATATCTATGAGCGCATTCGAAGTATAAGATTTCAAAACGGAAACCTAAACGTTATTAAAAGGCAGAAAATACCATTTTTAGCAGAGCTCCACGCGCGCGCTTCGCGCGCGCGTGGGCGAAGCCCCATAGCTAAGGAAATCTACCCATCCCAGAAAATTTGGTAATCACGTGATCGACCGACCGACCGACCGTCCGTCCGCACCACAGGTATACCAATGTTTACTCTCACACTTTCTAGCTACTTTGGGAGCCCAGGAGAAAGCTGATTGCATAACAATGTTGTCATCAATTGACAGCTGTCAAAACAGGGTATCCGCTGACCACTATCACCTGACCGTATCGCGGGCTCAGGTGTCTACCCATTAGGGACGAGTATTTTTTTGAAATTATCCGCTGACTGTTTACTCGTTTTCAAATGATCGCAGGCTCACCTTTACTTTTGTTTTAAATTCACAACTAATATGTTTTGTTTATGTCAGTATCGCCCCGCACTATTACGATTTTGATTTCAAACTGACCTCAGACGCAAAAATCCAGGTGGGGAAGACCTTTTCTTACCATGGTCACGTGTTGGTCACGCTCCACGTCCAATTTTTATGCTCTGATTGGTTAAAATTAGACAGGTGAGTTCATGCGTAAAATTTATGCAACATCTTGAAAGTTGTTTA
>CALNXK010000167.1:725000-727500 GCA_942486035.1 Porites lobata | reverse complement strand
AGAATGGGGTTTGCACAGAATTTTGGGGTTAAAAAAATTCAGGCAAGTGGGGATTAAAACGTGGACTTTTTTACTACATGTTTCAAATCATGACCAAAGGATTTATAGGGTACATGTACTGTAGATGCATAAACAGAAAAATGACTTAGGAGCTCTTAGGAATACCGTATTTCCTTGAGTACTAGCTGTCTCTTTTCGCCTCCCTCAAAAAATTGCCTCTTATTAATGCGAAAAAAGAAATAATTGCCCCCAGCTTTCATTTAACAAAATACAGTAGTTGGGATCACGGAAATTTGCTTTTGCCCAAAAGTGAGTAAGATGGGGTAAACAATTGGCCACAGAATGCACTAGAATGGGGAGGGAGTTTTTAGTGGCCAGCAGCACACCCCATCAAAAATTCATCCAAGTAACCCCTTCCATATGAAAAGCAAGTTGCTATAGTAGCAGTAACTGTGCCAGTTGCCTGAAAATATGTTCCTGAAACCCCAGAGTTAATTTACAGACGGATGTGAGGTGTAAAATAGGGGGTGCCCCGGGCCCCTCCCCTGGATCCACCACTGTAACAGTGGCACTACTTTAACCTCATTACTAACTGGGAATAAAAACCCTGCATTGGGAATAATCTTATTTTTCTAGCAAAGGGAGAGACTGGATACAGAAAAAGGGAATAAGTTATGGAGCCTCACAATGGAATATCATGATTAGGGTGGTTTTTGCCGTGACCCTTGACTACTTCTTAGCTGATGTCTGAAGTTAAAAAAGCAACCTTGGACACCTGCCTTATAATTACTTTTATGTTTACAACAACCCACATAACAAGTTAAAACAAATTTAAAAATATATATCTTTATAAAAAAGCTGTCTTACATCGTCTTCCCCATTTACTGTTTTATGTGTCCTGACATATATAGGACTGGTGCCAGCAATAGCGGAGCTCCCGCGCGCGCTTCGCGCACGCCTAGCGGAGCACCATGGGTAAGAAAATTTGGTAAACTATCCATCCCAGAAAATTTGGTTATGACGTAGCGTACGTCCGTCCGTACGGACTTTCCGGGTAGTGGAAAGTAGTCCGCATGGACTCTTGAGGTAGGGGAAAGTAGAGATTTTTTGGCGGGAAATCGCATGGCGCAACGCGTTAACGTCGCGCAATTTTTTATCGCGCAACTGGTTTTGGAAAAAAGAAAGCAAGTAGAAAGAGTCAGAGCGAGAAGAAGGAGAGAAAATTATAGTGAAAAACGCTGGCAAGCAGAACGAGACAGAGCTAGAATGGACAGACAAAGGCAACGCGAAAGAGAAATACAAAGGCAAAGAGAACGGCAGCAAAATAATGACATGATGACAGAAAGTGTTGTGTTAATGTCACTATGGCCCCGCGCTATTAACATTTTGATTTCAAACTGATCTCGGACTCGAAAATTCAGCCAGTAATTTAAAAATACAAGCAGGGAAGACAGAGGCTTTTCACTTTTCTCACCATAGTCACCCGTTGATCACGCTCTACGACCGTCCAATTTTTATGCTCTGATTGGTCAAAATTTGACAGGTGAGTTCATGCAGAAACTGATTTATACAGCATCTTGAACCTTGTTTACTTTCAGTTTGACAGCTGAAGCTGACAGAGTATTTTGTCAACTTGTAATGTTTTTTACTGTCTTTTTCCACTGGATGCTTAAAATGAAATACAGCTGCTATCAACAGTCTTCTTTGATTCATGGCTGGTTTGTTTATTGAATTTTTGGTCGGGAAATGCGCCGGTTGCCAAAGTTGGAAATCCGATTTCGGATGCATCGCTTTCGTTTTTACCTTGCTGGATGCGGGTTAAAAAGTCCCTCAAGCGATTTTGGCCTTACTTTATAGCTTTCAAGCGCTGCATCTCGAATGGTAAGCCTAAGTAATTATTGTATACAGTGTATGTTTGTTTTTTAATATCTAATTTCATGAAGTCGAGCGCAGTTTATGAGGCTAATTTATGCACGTTTGTATAAAGATCTGAGGCAATGATCTGATCTAGTATATATAAGCTTACAGAACTTTAAAAAGCCTTTAGTCGATATTTTCTCTCCGCATATAGAACGAAAAAACGTTCCGAAGAGTATTTAGTTATAATTTTGGCTGTAGAAAGAAAGCTTTGAGCGATTTTCTTGCCTCGAGTTCATCTTTGAAAACAGTAAACACCAGGAAGCCGGCTAAAAGCTTTAAGCTTAAGCTTAAAGACTAAGGATTTTTAGAGACGCTTTAATACTTGTCTTCGTGAATGAAAATTGTTGTCTCTGTAAATGTTTCACCGAATTACATTTCTTTTATTGATTGTTAGTAGTCTCTTACAATTTTAATCGCTTTGCCCTTTTTTTTGAGTCGTTCATAAACCACGCTTGCAGTAGGAGTACTCAAAATGCTGCTCGTATCAAACGCTTTTTAAGATTACACATCGTTATACAACCATTTAATAAAAAAAATAAACACAATAAATTCTTTATTATGTTGAAGCGCGTAACTCTTT
>CALNXK010000167.1:660000-720000 GCA_942486035.1 Porites lobata | reverse complement strand
TTGACTGGTTACGTTTTAAGAAGACGCAAAAAATAATGTTTTGATCATGGAGGTTGAGAAGAGCATCGTGGCCGTCCGGCAACAGGACGTTCTCTAGAGTCTTTGGAGATAGAGAAGCTTAGCCTATCGATCTGGTATGGTTCTAGGAGTAGCGTGTGGCTTACGAATAGGATACACGACACTTGGAAAGTGGTTAAAGGCATGAGTTCGTTCAACTTTGATTTGATTTTTGACTCCGACCTGTAGTTATACCGCAACAGGCCGCGCGATCTTCACCGATCTGGTACACTTGAAATGTTCCTTGTATCTTTGCTTTACGACCGTATATGTTTAAGAATTGATGTTTTTAAAATAAATTATTGCCTGAATATTCTGTTTATAATCTAGTTTCTTTATGTGTGTTACTCGATAACATTTGTTTTGCGGAACACTGACCCGATGCAACGCGAATGAATTTGTTCATTTGCTGATAAGCAATTGAAATTTATGCTCAATTAAGGATAATCTTTATACTCATACGTTGTGTATTTTTGTCACCGGTCAGACGCTATTTGTAGGTATTTCTGGGTTTATATAAGGCGAACTGAGAGAACAGTAATAAGATGTTTGTTTATAAATTTTGTTTGCCGATCGGTGACTGCTTTGTTAACGTGGGTTCGACCTCGTAAAAATACACGTTGGTAAATGTTTGTTTCAAAGCAGGACAGGGCTGTAAATTTTATTCTTATCGGCTGCAACATATATCTGAGGATTTTCAAAGAATAAACTTGAATTATGGGGATAAATAAAATCAAACCAAATGCCCGGAAATGCTCTCGCGTCGCGAACAATTTTAAATTTGAATTTTGTAAATTTACTTGCGTGCATCTAACTCGCTTCCGATTGGTTGAAAAACAATCAGCTACTGTCAGAACTCACACATGCGCATTATCATGAACCAGTCCCTTTAACTGTGTTACTCGCATGCAAACATACTTCTCAGCCAATCGGAGAGCGCCTACTAAACTATGTTATGGCAAGTTTAACTTAATTGCAGTAATCAAAAGGCCAGCTTCTTTTTAATTTGAACGCCTAGTTACGCATTAATTATAAAGTTGTCATCCTTGAGTACGATCCCCGCATATTTTCATATTCTCCCTTCATTTATTTATTTTAAATGTCATTTGTACTTACACATCACTTTTCTCTGAGTACTCCCTGGAAAGCAATGATTCTATCGCCATCCACTTGATTGGCAAAACACCACTGCTTGTCCTCACATATAACTCACTCTTGTAAATATCTCGAGCGAGACCAAAGTCAGCGATCTTCATGACGTAGTCTTCTCCGACAAGAACGTTTCTGGTCGCCAAGTGTCGGTGAACACACTAGATGAAACACATATGTTTTGAAAAAAGAAATGCAAAATCAAGAAATCAGAAACAAGAAGGAGATAATAATAATAATAATAATAATAATAAGTCCGCTAATTTTAGAAAGTCGTTAATGGGGTGAGCTTGTAAATTAGTGTTTTATGATCTTAGTTTTAATATCTTTATTTCATCAAAATTTTAGTCTATGATAGTGGAATGTAAATTGGTCATATGTTAATAAAGATTTTTGCTATTTTAAAAAAGTAATAATAATAATAATAATAATAATCACAGGAAAAACAGGAAAAAACAATTTTTATACCAACAGAGAAGTGTACACGCTACAGAAAGTAAAAGTAAATAAAGACTGCACATTATTAAACAATGCTCTTCACTTACTCTCGAACGCTGAATTGTCAGTGAGAAACCAACGCTACAGACGCTTACGTCTTCCCTTCTTTCGCTCCCAGTTCATGGCTGATTTAATGTCACAGCTGTTGCACACGCTTCTGAGTTCCCGTAACCTTTTCTCCTACATGCCGCTTTTTCTAATCCTTTGCGCGAGCTTTTGGCTACTGAGGTCTCCTCTCTCTGAGTTACTTTACTTTTTACCACTTATTACTCATAATAAACTCTTACAGTGCGAATCCTCGAAACTGGGCTTTTGGAAATAGATTATCCAAACACAAATCATAATAATCATGGCGGTTTTTGAAAACAAACGATTCTCATTAAATTTGAGGGCTAATTCCTGAGAAGTCAGGTAAGTTCAAACGGTTTTTTAAGTTATCAACAGTTTCATAGTTGCACATTGAATTTTTTGGGTCCGTTTACACTAACAGAGAATCTCTTGTTCTCCAAACAAAAAAACGGTAAGTTCAAACGATTTGATTGGATAATAATCTTTCAAGCGCCCCGGTTCAAGTAGTCATACTCTGTTAAACGCGAAAAACAAACAAATAGGCGCAGATTTAGAGTCGAATGAACGATTTAAATCATGACAAAAAGTCCTTGAAGCCAAACGGAGAAAATAAGCAAGTGCTGGAGAATAGACCCTTTTAGCTTGTATGTTTTGTCTTCCCTTTTCAGACCACTTGATGTTACCCCAGAGAACCGTTCCTTTCAAAAGTTGTCCTTTGCTCGTGTATCCACAAGCATATGTATGTATGTTTTATGAAAAGACAAAACGCAAATTGCTTTGAGAACATCACGTGGTGTGAAATGGGAAAATAAAACATAAGCCAAAAAGGTCCATTACAACCAAGAGCCACTACAGCTCTTGTTAGAACTGAATTATCTTCAGAAATGTGGGAATCCTTGAACCGGACAACATTACTACATTACCCTTTTAGACGCCAGGTATTCCATTCCACGGGATATTTGGTAAGAGTAGCTTACAAGATTTGATATATTCAATCCTATCTCTGGGTCACTCGCAGTCGTAGTCCAGGTTGCTTCATAAACATCTCGCTGGTCTCGTAAGAACTTTTGTAAACTCCCATGTGGTGCATATTCCAGAATGACAAGGATACGATCTCGCTTGATACAAACACCAAGGAGGTTTACAATGTTTTTGTGTTCTCCAACGTAAATTAGAATTTTCAGCTCTGATGCCAGGTCTCTTACTTCCTCTTTAGTAGCTCCCTCTGAAGTGCCAAAATATCGTACTCGGTCAGTTAAAAAAAAGTGCAGTTTCTACAGGGTCTAGTGGAGTCCATGTGACCATGTCACAAGCAAAGTTAAGTTTAACTGGGCACAAACCTCAGCAATAGGAATGAGCACGAACGGTACTCATGCATGATAGAGGCCCTATGCGAATTGCCCACCTCACCCATGCTGAATCCAGGGGCATGGCTGGAGTTTTTTCCACTGGTAGGCACAGATTCCCAAATCAACCTTACCCCGTCTCCCAAATCATTACCGCGCAGGTAACCTGGTAACTCTTCCCCTCCCCTGCATATTATCAGCTGCTACAGTAACTATAAACCAAATTCCTTTTTTGTCCCCCTCCACCAACCCCCGTCAAGTACCAGCCATCCTTGTTCCATGGTAAAAGTTACACAAGTTGAAATAGAGATCTCTTGACTTGAAACATTACCTTTAACAGTCTTTACAGCTACGGTGGTCTTCGTGTACGCACTGCCTCTGGGATCGTGGTACGCATGGCCGGTCGTGTGTTGACCAAACGTTTTAGGTCGTCGCTGACTTTTCTTTTGACTTTTGTTGTTTATTCCTATAGCCTCTGCTTTAATGACTTTTCCGAAGGCCCCTGATCCTAGCAACTCCCCAAGAATGAGCTTGTCCTCAGGAAACTCGAAATCAGGGTCATAAGGCAGATCATTACATTGTTCGAGCAGTGTACGATTATTGTCAATCTAAAACAATCAAGAAATATTTTATTACTTAACGTATACAATAGGGACCTATTTAGTCTAAGCAATGGTAAGTTCATTCCCTCCAACTGGAAACTGTTTGGTTCATGAGTATTACCTGAATTTAGAAGGCTATTTCAGCGCAATGGATCACTTTTTGAATCGAGTCAAAGAATAAACAAAAGCCAGTTTAGGTTTGAAAAGTAGACTTAAATTTATGGCCACTCCGCAAAGAAACTCAGCACCTCGTTCACGGTAGGTCTACAAGAAAGTCGTGACTATTTTTGCGGAACAGACTGGTTCGTAGCCTACAATGAAATGAACAAAATGTCAGCCATCTTTACTATCCGTGAGTATATATATACATCTATTTTAAAACGAGGAGCAATCTATGGTCGCAATTTTGCAAATTATGTCTGTCGACTGGCCTCGACCAAGCAACCCAGATGCTGATAAATGTACAGGGACCGTAGAGGGGGAGGGGCTGGTAGAGCCGCGGCCCCACCACTTTTTTGCGCCCCCACCCCCACTTTTTGCGCTAAAAAGAAAAATAATTAAAATAAAAAAAAGACTTGAAACAAGTTTTTTTCCGTCTATATTCCGCTATATTCTCTGTATTTTCTTTAATTTCAAGCGCCACTAATGCCGACCTATAAAGAGCAACAAATACTGGATAAAGTATGCAAAGTCACGCGACAGAAACAAATCAAATACTATGATTTTATTCCTTTTTTCGATTTTCAATCTGAAAAAATTATTTTCAATTGTCAGCCCTCCCACTTTTCACCTTGCTCCGCGGTCCCTGATGTATAATCATTCTCAAAAGTGTCCAACACCATGAGAGTTTACACGAATGTAAAGTGGCCATAAGTAAAGCAACCTTGCACTTTCGAAAGGTTACTAAAGATTTTAAGCAAAAGAGAGTCGACAACGGCAACGAGAAGGTAAAACGGTAGCGGGTCGGATTAACAACCAAAACGACAACTTTGCACGGGCCATCAAACTTAATTGCACGCCTACGACGTGAAAAATTAGTCCCAATGCGCGTTTTGCGAAGGACGTTAACCGGCACTGACGATAAATTTTTTATTCCCTTTTTTAACTTGACTGTCCATAGAAATTCAACTACGTATACTCCACGTAAAGTCACCTACGTTTCACATATCAAAGGAGTTGACGTTAATCGAGAGATGAAGTTTGAAAGATTGCAAATTGATTTTATTTTCGCCGTCATGTTTGAACAAAGGTTGAGAGACGTTTGCTTATAAAACCCCTTTTTCTAATTTAATTGCTCCTCTGAGACAAAATTTTCACAAGTAAAAGAAATCCCCCTCCTCCGTTTTTTCGCGTTTAAAGTTGTCATTGTAGGTGTTGAGTATGATCTTGGAATGGGAGGGGTGTGAAATTTACGCAGTCCAACAAACATCATTTTCAGCCAAAATAAGTTGCAGAATCCAAGCAGGCACTGGTTGTTATGTAGTGGCTTCATTTTAAACTCGTTTTACATGGTATTTTACCTGGTGTTTTCCAGTGTGTATTCGAAACAACTGATTGCGATACTCCACAATCTGCTTCCGCTGATGGCGTATAAAGCAAACGAAGGCGAACACAAGGAGGAACAGGATCGCTCCAACAACAGAAAGGGCAACAGTGGCTTCCTTACTAAGAACTTCTAATGAAGATAGATTTGGGTTGGAGCTGGTTGGCACTAGAAAATATTCAAAGACAACATCGCTTATTAATTGCTTCAGTTAAATTACATTATTGTTCATTCAAAATATTTCCCCAATTCTGATTGGCTAAAAGCACACGCATAATTCACCATAACCAGTTACTGATGACCAAATTTGGAAGAATTTTGTGTTTAACGAGGAAAACGACGTCAAAAATGCAGCCCGCTACTGGTTAAGGCGCTGTCCACAGGTTAGGGATAAGAAAGTGTTGAGAAAGGCCAAGTACGATTAATTATTGTTACTGACCATATCTAGCAATCGCTTAAAAGAACTACGAGTTCGAAGTGGGCTATGCTCACGAAAAGTCGAATTGTCCCGTGTCATGTCATGCCTTTGTCAGCATTCTCAACTATGTCTCTCTCATCGGTGAAAACAGTGATTAAATTCACCAATTGAATTCAAAAAATAATGGTCCAGTTCTGTGATTTAAGACTATATTTTGGCATTGATTATGCTTCTCGTCGTCTGTTACAACGGATTGCAAGGATTAAAAATGCATTGAAACGTAGACCAACATCAAGATACAGGACATACAGCAACCAGATTAGTACAAGACTGATTCCGATCAAATAATGAAAGTGCCGAAGAAGGTGGCTTTTCAGGTAGTTTATGGCAGGACATGCTTGACCATGTCGGGAAGATTAGTACGATATCATGACTGGTGCGTCTGGATCTATTTTGCTTATACGACTTACATTTTCAGTTACTAATAAATTGCACTAGTGGCAGAGTTCATGTAAATTTATACCTTGTTTTTAGTAGGGCCTACCCCCAAAAGTGATTGACTTGCTGAAAGAAGGAAACTTCGGGTTATGACGGAATAATATTCGCTGTAGGAAAGTAAAAGTTAAAAGCTAACCAAAATTATTAGTATAGCTAACTGAGAATTGGCCAAAAAAATAGTAGTTAACTGAGAATTGGGTACCCCCATTAGCACCCTCTAATTTCAATATACGTCTACACGCTAGGAATAAGAAAGTATTGAGATCTGCCAAGTACGGTTAATAAGCGTTCCTTACCATACCTACTAATTTTAACATGTCTGCTGGCTAGGTACAAAAAAAGTATTGAGATGTGCCAAGCACGCTTAATAAGCGCTTCTGACCATACCTACCAATTTTCAATACGTCTACACGCTAGGGATAAGAAAGTATTGAGATGTGCCAGGAACGATTTTAAAAGAAAGCGTTCCTGACCATACATTTCAATTTCAACATGTCCACAGGCTAGGGATAGGAACAGCTGTAGGAAGGTATTGAGATTTTCCAAGTAGAATTAATAAGCGTTCTTGCCCATACCTAGCACTTTCAACATGTCCTCAAGTTAGGAGTAAGAAAGTATGAGATGTGCCAAGTACGATTAATAAGCTTTCCTTACCAATACCTACCAATTTTAACATGTCTACAGGCTAGGGATAAGAAAGTATTGAGATGTGCCAAGCACGATTAATAAACGTTTCTGACCATAAATACCAATTTCAACATGCCGACAGGCTAGGGATTTGAAAGTTTTGAGATGTGCCAGGTACGATTAATTAGGGTTCCTGGCTATACATACCAATTTCATCATGTCTACGGGAAAGGGATAAGAAAGTGTTGAGATGTGCCAAGTACGATTAATAATCGTCCCTGACCACATTTACCTGTTTCAACCTGTTTGCAGCCTATAGATAAGAAAGTATAGAGATGTGGCAAGTATGATTAATAATCGTTTTTGACATTCTCTACCGAGTCGTACGTCCCCCGCGGGCTAAGGAAAGAAAGTATTGAGACGTGCCAAGTACGATTAATAATCTTTGCTGATCACATTTACCAGTTTTAACCTGTCTGCCGCAGGCTACTGGTAAGAAAGTATAGAGATGTGCCAAGTTAATTAATAATCGTCCCTGACCACATTTACCAGTTTCAACCTGTCTGCAAGTTATAGATAAGAAAGATGTGCCAAGTACGATTAATAATCGTTTTTGAAAATCTTTACCAAGTCCTACTTGCCTGCAGGCTAAGAGAAGAAAGTATTGAGATGTGGCAAGTGCGATTAATAAGCGTTCCTGACCATACCTACCAATTTAAACACGTCCACAGGCCAGGGATAAGAAAGTACTGAGATGTGCCAAGAACGATTAAATATCGTTTTTGACAATCTCTACCAAGTCCTACATGTCTGCAGGCTAAGGAAAGAAACATGATGATCCTTAGGACTTAGAGATCAGCGAAGTCGGTCGATCTTAAATTACCGATTGCGCAATGTAAAACAAAATGCGTGTTGACAACTCACATATTACAACATATATTACGATCCTCTCTAAATCACAACGACTGAATGTTTTCACTTTATTCACAAGTCATCGCTTGACAGCTTACCCAAAGTAATTAGAAATTTGAGTCGTTGCTCTTAATGTCAACATAGAAAAACTCCTGGGACCTCTCAAAGCAAGCCGCGACAAACGGCAAGTAAAACGCGTGCGAACAATGTGCGTGTGAGTTGCAAATGCTGAGTTTAAACACTTTTGTTTTGCGTGAGTGTGTGTGTGATCTTTAGCTAAAAGCGAGGGAAACTAAATGCATGTCGTAACAATTATTCCGAAAACAAATCTTACATAGAATTCTTTAGTCAGTTTGCGAAGGTTTACGCAAGTAGAATAATTATTTTGCCAACGGAAGGCCTTTTTGTTACAAGAGATATGTATTCGTTGCTTGAACGACTTTAAACTGCGAGCAGTCTGATTATTTTTCCGTGCAAAGTTACCCAAGGCGTAAACCATGCACACAAGCGGCGAAGCCGCGAACTGCTAAACGGAGGGCGTCTCGACCGTCACTGATTTAACTAAAAAGCTTTGGCCAAAAACGGAATCAGGATGGTAGTGTCATGGAATTTACCTCTCTTTATCTTAAAAAAAAATTATCTTTCGCACAAAAGTATAGTGTAACGGTATTTTTTACGGAAATATAAGTCTAAAGGTAAGTCGGAAAATTACAGAAATTCCAGGGGGTGGGTCTAAAACAAAAGTGCCTCCCGTGTGTGGGAGGGGGGTGGGTATAAATATTTTTTGAAGCTACACATTACAGACTTCACTGAAAATTCTCCGATCTTTAATCTTGCATAAAATATTGGGGTGTTAAAAGATCTCTTAAAAAGGTCATCGGCAGTGAAATACTTGAATGTTTTTATCATTTCCGTTTCTGTATTGGGAATCGGTCATGCGTAAAGTCGCCCTGGTTGTTGACTTGGACGAAGGTATCGCAAATCGCCTTGTGTCATTTAAAAGTGTGGTGTTAAAATGGTTGCTATGCCTTTGAAGATCTGTCAAGTACAACGAGTGTGCTTCGCTTCGATTTAAGCAAGAAGTTAAATATTCCTATACAGTGGCCTTCCGGTGTAATCAGGTCAGTTTCTTTCATTAAAACACTTACTTGCTTTCAATGATGTGATAAACACGTGTTGATATACGCGCACATTTAATATTCTAGGCCGTTGCGCGAAGGGTTTGTCTTGAAATCAGGGCAAGGAAGAGACGTTATAGCTCGTTATTTATGTCTGCGAGTAGCAGTTATTCTGTTTTATAAAATAACTGAGATAGCACGCGTGATCTGATTGGTCAAAAACCTATGGTTTATTATACCAGTAAACCCATAGAAAAAGACATCCGGACCACGAGCCATAAACAAAACCGGCTATTGATCTGCAAACAATGATTTTAGAAAGGCTAAAAAACAGAACAAGTTACTTACCCAGCCCTTCTTAACATCAAAAGCGTTGGTTTCCACATTTTATTAATGCCATAGCTTTAGAAGTAATAAAGTACAAAGCTGGAAAGCAGTTTACATTTCACGACGATGCCAAATCGCAGAGAAAGACAACAACTGTGTGAATTTCTGGTGTAGAAAGTCTCCAGGAAAACTTAACCATGTGCCAACCAGCAACAAAACGGATAGTTTTAGCATTCTTGATTTATTTCATGTCAAAATTAAATTCCTTAATGAAAGAAATTGTTCCAAAAAGAGATCTCTGATCAAGATATGGTACAAAATCGGCCGCTGTAGGTTGTAAACAAGCTGCCAACGATGATGAAAGATGTCAGAGTTTCGGGCTGGTTTTTTTCCAACATTTGCACAAATTATTCGGTGATATCGATGCCATAACCTACCTCAAACCACCCGACTTTACAAATCGACAAATATTAACGCCAATATGTGGCTACGGCAAAGAAACCTTTCTCCACCACTGACATATTTCCATCGGTCGCTTTACGTGCATATAAAGTTACATGCGACAACTTCGCAAATGCAGCCACGTCGTCACCGCAGCATTTCTTAATCATAATAAAGTCCAGAAAACGGATCTTAAACCAACGCGGCTTGTAAAATGTGAATGAAGTCCTCCATTACAATAGCTGCCAGTTCCGTCTGTAAGCACGAAATTCTTACGGATCGACACAACAAAATACAGCTGCGTACAGTCTGATGTTCAATTAATTTCTACTTCTGTAGTAAACAAACCATGAACGTATTCTTTCATTGTACGTTCGCATGAATATGTTGACTTTTCCTGTAAAACAGCTTTCATAAGTTATCATGTAATGAGTGCAAAAACTCGTGTTTTGAAGTGTTGCTGTTTGTTGTTTGACTGAACTGAGTTTTGAGAAAGTTCAGCGCTATTAAATCGTGAGTCATGATTGGCTTATGATGACTTTAGAGAGAAGACATGACTTGATCACGGTACTAAAACAATATTTTTTACCTAAAAGACTCCATTCTACTAAAAGTTATTTTATAAAAGCAATAGACCACACTTTCTATGGGTTTACCGGCGTGATAACCCACGCGGGACAAGAAAAGTAAATAGTTAACAATTATTCTTTGAAATCGAGGTGAATAGTGGCTAAATATTCCTAAAGCCACTATTCACCGAGATTGAAAAGAATAATTGTTTTAGTATATACGCACGAAGTGATCTCAGCAAAACCTGAGAGGAAACCATTAAAAAGTACGATTTGATTGACAGATCAGGTCAGCTAGACACGCCAAAGTTTAAAAATAGATCTTTGTAGAGTTCTCAAACATGGCAATTCACAAGCTTATCACTTCAGAAATAACAGCGTAATGACTTAAATGGAACCGCTAAAAGTTTGAATTGTTTCCTTACCTGAGAAGAAAAGAAGAGCTTTGTTGTTTTCTGTTGACTCGCCAAGTTTATAGCCGAAAAGGTTTGTTGTGTCGTTCTTCGCATGAAGTCCTGACAAAAATGGCGATTCGGTTCCTCGAGGTAAGACGTCGTCTTCATGAAGCATTCTTTCTCCTATTTACTTGAAACGTAGAATTTCTGCAAACAGTTGCTATCAAATTTGTTTTTCATAAATAAACTTCGTTTTGGAGCCAAGTTTTTCTTGTTAGGAAACGCTGAGTTCACGAAACGGCCTCTTCTAGGCGAATAAACGGGAGTTGTAAACAATCCATCAACCACAAAACTCAACTACAGTAAATAGAAAAACGCCGTTTTGAATCCTTCAAATTCTTTTCTTGCCTGAAAAAAAGTCAACCCAAGGATTTTGTCGACTTTTAAAAGATCGTTCTCTAAAAAAATGGGAAAAAAGCCGAGCTCACACATTATCCACTCGCTGGGAGGTGAATATTGTTGATTAGTATGTACACACTCAGTGATCTTGGTGATTTAAGCAATCTGATTGGTTCGCTATCTCGGACTATTCAACAATATTCACCTCCTAGCGAGTGGATAATGTGTGAGCTCGGTGTTTTTCCCGTTTTTTTTAGAGAACGATCTTTTAAAAGTCGACAAAATCCTAGGGCTGACTTTTTTTAAAGCAAGAAAAGACTTGGAAGGATTCAATACGGCGTTTTTCAATTTACTGTAGCAGGATCGGAGTTTTGTGCTCGATGGATTGTTTACAACTCCCGTGTATTCGCGTAGAAGAAGCAGTTTCGTGAACTCAGCGTTTTCTAAGAAGAAAATTTTGGCTCAAAAATCGAAGTTTATTTATGACAAACAAATTTAAAAGAAAATGTTTGCAGAAATTCTACATTTCAAGTAAACAGGAAAAAGAATGATACAGGAAGACGACCTCTTACCTCGAGCAACCAAGCCGCCATTTTTGTCAGCACTTCATGCGAAGAACGACACAACATGCCCTTTTGGCTATAAACTTGGCGAGTCAACAGAAAACAACACAGCTCTACTTTTTTTCTCAGGTAAGGAAACAGTTCAAACTTTTAGCGATTCCATTGAAGCCATTACGCTGTTGTTTGCGAAATGAGTAAACTTGTGAATTGCCATGTTTGAAAATTCTGCAAAGATCTATTTTTAAACTTACGCGTGATTTGATCTGTCAATCAAATCCTACTTTTGAATGGTTTCCTTTCTGATTTTGTTGAGATCACTTCGTGTGTATATACTAAAACAATTATTCTTCTCAATCTCGGTGAATAGTGGCTTTGGGAATATTTACCTCGCCGCTTTCGCGGCTCGGTAAATATTTTGCCACTATTCACCTCGATTTCAAAGAATAATTGTTAAATAGCCCGAGATAGCGAACCAATCAGATTGCTTAAATCACCAAGATCTGAGTGTGTATATACTAAATTTGGATATTTTTGCTGGCCTTGTTGGACTTATTTGCCGCTTTTTCTGTGTGATCGCTTCGCTTTTCATCGCTAGCCGGATTAAAAAGAGAGAACTTGTCAGCAATCGAGCGGCGATCGCAGCGATTTTGATGTAACGATTGACTTGAGAGGCAGGTATCGGATTTGATCAACACCTTAATCTCAATGGATGACAATAGTACCCGTTACATTTTGCTTCCTAATGCCATAATTTGTAAACTAGAGGTCTTGCACGATCCAGTGCCGAGTTTTGTATCTCGATCGCTGCCGTATTGCTAAGTTGTTGGTTTATAATTGTAGTGTGTACTTTTTTCAAGCTGTAATACTTAGTTATTAACTTTCATTATTCATTCAAAATATTTCCCCGATTCTGATTGGCTAAAAGCACACGTTTAATTCACCATAACCAGTTACTGATGACCAAATTTGGAAGAATTTTGACTTTAACGAGGAAATGACGTCAAAAATGCAACGTTTTCTTAGGTTAAGGCACCGTTAACCGAGAAGACCTGGGGACGAGGTTGAGTTGTTTTGGTTGTGAACTCGAAAAAATGGCGGACATTTCATTCGTTTCAAGTGTATGAACTAGGCGAAAAAATAGCTAAAAACACGTCAAGAACAGCAAGAAGACAACTCGAAGGGCGACATCTGCTATTTGGAGAATATTTGCGGAGCTGGACAAACCTAAACGTACACTATCGAAGATGAACTGAACATCGATGGATCGATGGAAGTAAGTATGTTTTAGCTATGTTTTTAAACTAGGAATTATTTTGAATGAATAATAAAACAGTTATTGAATTTGGCTTTCGTATCATATATAGAGAATACTTCATGGAAAGTGCTGGCGTACGGTATTTACGCACGAGTTGTTGACGTATCAGAAATTGAACGAGTGAGCGCAGCGAACGAGTAAGATTTCTGATACAAAAACAAGAGTGCGTAAATACCGTACAAAGCACTTTCCATGTGGTATTATGTTTATTATATACATACTGAGACATTCATCATTTTGGCGGCCTTTTTATTTTAAATCTTTCAAAAATGCTAAAATTTCCCGCTACACACTTTCCGCAAAATGACAACGAAAACGAAGTATCAGCTTTTTAGTAAAAACGTTTTGTTAATAAATGACGGTAAGGATATGAGGTAATCCAAGAACTATAAGTAATCTTAACTGTTTGTTCTCAATGCACAATTGAAAATGAGTGAATTTAAGTAAAATGGCCGGTTTCAATATAAGCTTAAGCTTAAATGAAAGGCAAAGTAGCTCCGACAAAAAGCACAACAAAAGCTTACGTCTCGTTCGCTGTTGTTTCGCCGGCTCTCTACCGTTTCTTTATCGACAGTGAAACAAACGAAACTACTCCACTCCATTTAAGAAATGTTTTTCACTTTTCTAGCGAGAAAAACTCTTTGAGTAAAATTTTCTCGTTGAATGTGTGCGAAGCGGCGCTGCAAGCTGCAATAAAAGGCGGGAATTTTGGCGCGAAACTCACACACCTCTGTGGCTTCTGATTGGACGTATCATTTTCCTCACACGTGAAAAAACATCGTTGGCGATTCTGATTGGACGTATCATTTTTTTCACGTGTGAAAACCATCGTTCGCTCCTCTGATTGGCTAGAACTAATTTGCGTACGAAAATTTAGGACATAGCTTTTTGGTGAGTATTTCTCAGTATGTATATAACTAGGGTATCTAAAAGATAGTAATGCTGCGGCACATTCTGTTGATACTGGCATTAGTTAGGCAGTGAGACTTAAAAGAATCAAAAATGACATTGAATGTCCCAATTTATATACATGTTGGAAAGTACTAGAATAATTACTATCAGTCTATAGAAAGAACTCGTGGGAACCTTGTTTAGAAAATTATCAAGTGGTTATCAACTCTGGTTTTCCCACAGTAAATTGTAGGAAATAATAGAAATTCAGATCGTTTATCCATATATTTAATATCCGGTGCACGATATTTTCTCTGGAAACACAATACTTTTCTTACTGTTTGTTGCATTTTATTAAGTAACAGTTATTTAGCTATATATTTATAGAAAACAACAACACAAAAAACGGAAAAAAAGAAAAAAGGAACGAATAATTCAGCAGGACTCGAACCCGGCACCTTCGACTCGACGCGAGTACACCTAACCACTACCTGCCTGTACATGCCTGTAAATTGAAAGGCCTGTGATTGTAGAACTCTTGATTTCGGTAAATGTGGTGTGGGTACAGATCGAAATGATGGTCCTTGCATTTTTCTACATGTCACGCACTTGGTGATGATTCTTTTAACTATAACTGTCGACCTTGTGGTATCCAATATGTTTGTCTGATGTGAGTTAGTGTTTCACAAACTCCACCATGCATAACCGTCTTGTGCATAGATTGGACGATGAGTGTAGTCAAGTAATTATCTTTTGGCATAAGGATGGGAAACTTTGCATCGTAGGGTAGATCTGGGTACTGTACCCTTCCACGACAGCGAAGTAGGTCTTCATCGTCAAGATAAAGATTGAGTTGCCGTACGATGGCAGGTTTTTTTTTAATTTATCGCTCTTCTTTAGGTATGATATTTCATGTTTGTAAGTTATTTGTTGAGTTGCTTTTAGTAACAAATTTCTGGCTTCCAGTATTTCTTTTGTGGTGAGGATGTTATCATTATACACTTCAGGTGTTTTCCACTTTCTTGCAAAGAGGACAAGAAGGGCAGTGACTCTGACTACGCGTATTAGAGTGCTGTATTTCGTTAAGTCAATGACGTTCAGTATGTTTGGATTTTCTTCAATACCTGGCATAACTGTAACTGCCAATTGTAGGCTCTCCTACTCTGCATGGATTGATGTTCCGGGTTGTGGAGGCCATTTGTCTTCTGGCTCTCTCAGCCATGGCGGTCCTTGAAACCATAGCGGTTTCCTGTCGTTGAATATTTTTGTATCAAGTCCCCGAGTCAGCAGGTCGGCTGGATTCATCGATGTTGGGCAAAATCTCCATGAGTTGGATGATGTTATTTCTTTTATCTTGTGTACTCGCGTACGAACAAATTGTGGTAATTGTTTAGTAGACGATATCCAAGATAACACTATTTGGGAATCACTCCAGTATATATGACTTCGCATTTGGTTTTGGTGAGCTGTAGTGTCTTGGTTAGATATTCAGATAATTGCGCTCCTAAGAGTGCTGCTAACAGTTCCAGTCATGGAAGGGTCTGTGTTTTAATGGGTGCAACTCTGGTTTTAGCCATTGTGAACGCAGTGTATATTTCAGCTCCTGACATTCCTCTTAGGTAAGCTACTGCTCCGTAAGCTAGTTAGCTGCTGTCGCAGAATATATGAAGTTGCCTATTAGAAATGCTTGTGAGGAAGTATGGTCTGCGTATTTCAACTGACGTCAAATTGCTGATATCGCTGATCCAGTTTAGCCATTGGTCTTTATGTTCGCTTGGAACATCCTCATCCCAGCTTAAGTTTTGTTTCCATAGATCCTGGATCATGATCTTTGCTTTAACTGTAATGGGTTCAACATATCTCAGGTGGTCAAACAATTTTGACGCAAAGCTGATCCTGGATCTCTTAGTAAGTTTTGTGATAGCTTCTGATTTTCTGATCATTTTTTCTAGTGAAAGGGATATCATGTCATTTGTTGAATTCCACGTGAGTCCTAGGATTTTTGTCGTTTGAGCTGGATGTGCATTATCTTCTTGTGCTCTGCGATTTAAAGCGGTTGAGTTAGAGGTCCACTGTCGTAGATTCATTTCTGCTTCTTGTAGATAACTTCGCGACAAAGAATAATATTCTAAGGCTTTATCGTCACAATTAGTTCCTGTGACCACATTGTCCATATACATGTTCTCTGTTAGGTCCTTCGTTATCCAGTTATCTTTTTCGTTGAGGTGATATCGTATTGTTGCGTTTAGTAGAAAGGGTGAGGGCGCTGCTCCAAATAGAACGCGGCAAAATCTGTAAGCTTCCAAATTGTCCACACTGTTAACGGATTTGTTTATGTCTTTTAGCCATAAGAATCTAGTAGCGTCCCTGTCTTGGTTATTTAGTTGGATTTGTAGGAAAGCTTTTTCTATATCTGCTGTGAAGGGTATTCTGTAGGTCCTGAACTTTAGTAGGATACCAGTTAGATCCTGCATTAGATTTGGACCTGGGTGTAGAGAGTCATTAAGACTCAATGCTTCTGATGACACTCTAGCAGATGCGTCATAAACTATGCGCATCTTGGTTGTCGCGCTGTCTGTTTTAGAAACGGGGAAGTGGGGAATGTAATGCAAAATGCCTTCGTGAAGACCGAGGTTCCTCACTTTCTCTATGAAACCGAGATTAACTTGTTCAAGGAGTTGTTGGTTGTATTTCTTAATAAGTCCTGGGTCTTTCTTGTTGAGGCTGTTTAGAAGACTGTTCAATCGTCTTTTGCTTTAAATGAGGTTTGTTGGTAGATCGTGTTTGTTTAGTTTCCATGGGAGTCTTACGTTGTATCTGCCAGTTACCTTGTTAAATCGGATGGTCTTCTGAAATTTTATGATGATATCATCATTTTTGTCGCTTTCTTCTGGTATTTTGTTGATTTCCCAGAACTTGGTTAATAGGTTGTCGAGTTTTGACTCTTCTGCTGGCATGATTTCGATCCTTTGACATAGTGTGTTTAAGTCGTTTTCATGGTTGCTCTCGTTTTGAACGGGTCCTGACAGGAGCCATCCGAATTTGCTTTCTATAGCAATCAAGGCTTCGTTTTCAGTTTTTATTATTTTTCCAGTAATCAGCTGACTGTAATAGTCGTTTCCAATGATGATATCTACGTCAAGATTTTGTGATGATAGCAAACGATCTGCAAGTTTGAGTCCTTTTAATTCAGGAGGTTATATCTTCAGATTCTTCATCATGACTGATAGCGGTGGACAAATAATTGGAGTTACCAGCGCTTTTACTTTGATATTCTCTTTTTCTGTCGATAGCGAAAATGAGACAATATCATATGCTTTTCTTGTACTTTGAAATGAGCCGAATGAGGTTACATCCAGGAGTTCTTTTCCCATTGTTTGTAGTTCAAGTTTGTGCTTCATATCTTGAGTGATAAAGGTTCTTTGTGATCCCGTATCGAACAGGATGCGAGCTTGACGATATTGTTTACCGTCTCCACTTATCTTTGTGATGGCGGACTGCATCAGGATATGATTTGTAGGATGAAGGGAATGTGTTGCTCCCATGTGGGTTGTGTTCTTCGCTATGGTATTTGTAGGTGACTGACTACTGTTTGAATTTCTGTTTTCTTTCATTTGATATGATGAGCTTTGTGTTGGATTTTCTTGTTTTTCTTCGCAAATTGAAGTATGGTGTTTCTTCTTACATTTCATACATCGACCTTTTGAGTAGCATTCAATTTTCGTGTGTTTGAGTCCAAGACAGTTTAGACATCTTTGTTGGCGTTCAGGGATAGATCGCCGTTCCTCTACAGATGTTATTTTGTCACATTTCTCTGGGCGGTGTATTTCCGTGCAGTAGGTGCATGGTCGTGATGCTTTCGATCTTCTGTTGAGAAATCTTTGTTT
The DNA here is from genome assembly GCA_942486035.1 of Porites lobata. Classification (NCBI taxonomy): domain Eukaryota; kingdom Metazoa; phylum Cnidaria; class Anthozoa; order Scleractinia; family Poritidae; genus Porites; species Porites lobata. The sequence continues at coordinate 702,376 of CALNXK010000167.1, read as the reverse complement.
TTGTTGAGCATTGGTTAGTAGAGCGCCAGCGGTTGGTACGAATACTTCTCCGTCCATGGCAACAGACGTGGAATCTTCTAGAGAGGATATGTGGCTTTTCTCTCGTGTTTCAATTTCTTGTCGTATGGCTACCCTCAATCTATCCAGGGAGCTATCTGCTAAAGGATCTGCTCTGAATATTAAGCGGCGTATGTCCTCGGGTATTTTCTTTAGGAGTATGGGAATTAGCAAACTTCCATATGATTCGGTCATTACTCCAAGTGTTTCTAAGCCACAAATATTGGCTTCGCATGTATCGTGAAATTCCCTTCAATTTTTAGTGTCACTAGATGGCGCGTGGATCTTGGATAATGATTCCATGTAAGCGTTGGTCAAATTTTGGGTTTTGCCAAAACGCTCTTTTAATAGCTCAGTTGCCTTTCTGTAATTTTTTTTCAGTCAATGGCAGACCAGAGAAAGCGCGCGCTGCTTCTCCTTTAAGCATTCCATTTAGATAATTCATTTTTTCAACATCACTTAGTTCAAGATTTTTATCGATAGCTGCACTAAAGCTATCCCAGAATCTGAGCCATTCAAGTGGATCTCCTTCAAATGATTTGATGTTTATCTTGGGTAAATTGATATGTATTCGAGGTGTTGGTGCTTGTTTGAAACTACTATGATGGAACTGACTCACCGGCGTTTCTTGTTTACTCTTTATAAATTGTTTAATTTTGAATTGCCAGTCCGATATATTGTCTTTAAACAATAGGGCTGATTCTGTGTCTTTTAGAATATCTTCTCCTGTCTCCAAAGACAGCGTGATCTGAACTCTTTGAACTCTTTGAAGTTATGAGTTTTTCTGCCTTTTTAAAATCTTGTGTACAGTGTCCTTTGTAGGCTGCTCGGATCGATTTCATTTTGCTTATATCCTCTGTCATTTTCGCCTGGTCTCGGCACCAATGTTACAATTATTGTAACGACATAGTATCTCGATGGTCAAGATACCTGTTTTCTTTATTCTGTGAATCTTAGAAGTACATTGCGCACATTGTGACGTCATAATTACATAATTTATGACAAACAAAACACGAAAATTATAAATGATAATGATGATGAGGTAGATGACAAGAGTGGAAAAAAAAACCCTGGTTTTCTGAAAAAAGGCAAATCACTAACTCTTCCCAGTCATTTCTGAACAATTTGGCCATACATGCGTCCCATTTTATACAAGACGCATTTAACGTCTGAGACGTTAAAAGTCGTCTGTTAAGTGCGTCCTATATATTATCCGATGGATAGTACTATCCATCTTTAGAACAACCAGGGCCAGGACGTCAGCGTTCTCGTTGCTTAAAGCTCGTTTATATCAGCACCGTAGAGCGCAGGATAAAGCCTAGTGTGAGGGTCCCAAATGGAGTGTTTTCACTCACGTGGCCAGCATCTATGCAAATTTATTGGAACAAAAGAAAGCGTTTGCATAAGAAAAGAGTTCAACTCCAATAGGATTGGTTTGGAACACCAACATGGCCGTCGTGACGTCATGTGAAAACGCTCGATAGCTTTCTTCAATATCAATAATGATACGTAATAAGAAGAATAACGCCATTTCCATTCCTGTCCAATGGCGCTTTACAACGACTCTCAAATGTTTTAAAAATAATATTGATTTGAATAATAATGCACTGTTTAAGAATTTTAAAATTAAGCTAAGTGTTAAAATTAACAATATTGTTAAAAAGGATAAAAAAATGAATAAAATCGAATAAAGAAAATGTAGCAAATATGTTCCTAGGACGATCATAAATTAATAGCCTTCTTAAAAAGATAAGTTTTCACCGATGGTAAATTTTAGCATCCTGCGTGCCACGCATATTTTAAATTCCGAATCTCACTTCCATTTTGCCTTGAAATCCCGAATCCCGACCTCGGTTCAGATTATGGCCAATCCGGGATCTCAAAAAACCTATTAGCGACCCTCTAGACCTTCTAACATAACAAACGCGTATAGGCTGAGAGGCATTGTAGTCCTTGCAAATCTCTTTAAACATTAATATGCAATTTGCATATGTCATGTGATATATATTAGATAATTAAACCACTGAAATTAAGAATCACAGAGTATGGTAGAAATCTAGAATCTTCATTGGATGACATAGAGGTTTCTTGCCTTTTTCCTCACTCTGTTCCGTTTTATCTCCCTTTGCACCTCCCTTTGTCGTTGTATATTCTTTGCTAGTTGTGCTCTTCGTTATTACTGACAAGGTTGAGGCAGCAGTGGTCGTTTCTGAGAAAAGGAAAAACCGTTAATATTCTTTTTTTTTTCAGACCATAAACACTTTAAACATTTTAAAATGTTTAAAGAAGTGCGCAAGCTAGCTTTTATTGGCTATAAAGAGGGGTCATGAATTTGCGCCCTACAAATGGCTATATTATTATTATTATTATTATTATTATTATTATTATTACTATTATAATTATTATTATCATTAAGTTCCTTCACCATGCCTTTAGTCGCATTTGTGCATAGCACGCAGGGTACCCAAGTTAAATTAGACCAAGCTCGCGTCAAGTCAACGAAAAACAACTTCTAAGCTAACGAAAATCGTTAACAAGACACGGAACCTCTCGGAGTAGTTTCACGTATTTCGTACACAGAGCGGGACCGGACTTACGGGCCAAAACAAACGTTAAGTCCGTCCAACCCCCCCACCACCATGGAACCTCTCAAATCCCGGACATCACTTACCTGGGCATTGATTGTCGCAGTACGACGCGTTGAAACCGGTGGAAGACACACTACTATCCGATATAAACATAACAAATACTTCATTTGACGAAGAGCAAATTCCTCTTATAGGGGGAGGATGTTTCCCGTAGAACACTCCCAGTTCCTTTCCCTCTTCATTCTTGCCATCGTAGACGTATAATGCATCCGTGTTGTTCTCGTTTTGCAAGCTGAACGTTGTAAATACTAAGTGAATTCGCTGGGCTGGATTGACCGTGATCCTCCACGAGCAGTATTGTCCATTCGGGTATTTTGCTGGATAGTTTGGCGAGTGAAAAGTTCCTCTGGTTCCATTTAAGAGTGTATTGCATCCTACAAAAAAAATGAGAGTATCAGACAGCTATGTTGGAATATACAGTCGACGTTGCGAACGTTGCAAACAACTAAACAACTCAATAATACGAACAGTTTCGAACAGCAGCTAAACCCTTCACAAAATTAAGTTGCAGACGGGGAAAAAAAAATTAACTTCCGCTATTCCAACCCTCTGTTGATGACTCTAACTTGCGATCTTAGGATTATGGATTATTCGCAAAAGAGGGAATTGACTGTGTAGCTCAATGATTGAATAACTGTCATTAACAATGCTAAAACTGGTCATATTTCGAAAAGTGAGCAAAACGTTTCTTGCATTTCCTAGAATCGTGATCACCTCCTCTTCGAACCTTGCGAGAGAAGACGATATGTTTTAGGGAAGAGTGTGGGAGGCCATCAAAATGTTTTATTGGGTTCCAACAATGAACTGAGACGCTGGTTACGAGCTCCCCGCGAACAATAGGGACGCTTTGTCACGTGATTCGCAGTATAAATCAAGTTACGTCCAACTTCATTACGTGATAAAGATTCCACCGTGGAACGAAATGACAGCTTGTGCATAATAAGTTCTTCTACCTTGGGATTTGAAAGTTCGTTTACTCTAGAAATTGAACATGTTTCAAAGAATTAATCAAATAGAGAGTAAAAATTTATGTGTATCTAAATTAGGTTAGAAATTATGTGCAAGTCTAAAATAGTAGGTCTTTAACTGTTTCTCAAAATACTATAATTTCCTTGCTTCCTAATTACTACCTGTCAAATGTTCCAAATAGTGGGGGAAGCCATTTTAAAGCCGAGCCCTGTCTCCTAGGTAGTGGATTTCGGATTCTTTGTCAGTGGGATTTGTATTTCGGATTCAAATCTTTAGTTGGATTCCGGACTCCTTGAACTGTATTCCAGATTCTAAAACCGAGGATTACGGATTCCAGAAGCCAAAATTTCCCATGTATGAAATTAACCAACGGCACACTGACAAATTGAGCACCGGAAGTCGAGTTCAATCCTTTCCGCCCGTTTTCGCGTTTTCATTTATGTCGCGTTGACTTTGCTAAATCCGCCTATAATACTTACCACGATAGTAGCAGTAATGAATTGTAGGGTGTCGTGTCTCAGCATTATAAGGATAGGGCCATCTTCTGTCGTCCCTATTGTTAACCTTTTCTGTGTCGTAATATATCCATTCTGAGGTCGCTATCGCCCATTTGACCATTTGGCATTCACCTGATCCATAAGCCAACAGAAAAAATGGGAGTTTAGTTGGGAGGATGATGGGTTCTCTCTTGTTACCGTCTGTTCTGCAGCAAAACCTTATCTCTGTGTTATCGCCGACATATTTGCCAGCAGGACACGTTCCACCTTTAGAGTTCGCGTTCAAAGAATTTTCATCGTCCCACTCGACGAAACCAATGTGCATAACGTAAGGGCACTTCCCTTTTTTATAAATACAGTATTGACCTGCAGAGGAAGTTAAAATGAAGGGAATTTAATATACGAACAACAACACGATCATCATCATCAGCCGCATCCTAATCGTCGTCGTCATCATCATCATCATTTCTATTACTTTTATTAAGATCATAAAAGTTATGATTATGATGATGATTATGATTTTTAGCAATTATTTAATAAGGCTGAGTATAATCTGCAAAATACTTGAGATCCAACCAATGGTTGTTTTGTTATTCATTCAAAATAATTGTTACTTTAAAACACGCTTTCCTCGATCGATGTCAAGTTCCCGTCTTCATCATCTTGTTCCTCGTCAAATTCAGGATATGAAGAGCTGTTTAGTCAAATAACGGAACGTCGCAAACGTCTTAACAATCTGGTCAACGCTAGCTGGTTATGAAGAATTAGCCGGGGAATTTGAGCCAATCAGCAACGGAGAAATGTTTTAAGTGGATAATAAGTGATGATTATTATTATCGTGTAAATCAGGCTTGCATGACTTCGCTTCCTTTGAGCAATAAGGATCAGAATTCACAGAAAAAGGTTAACATTGCTGTTTTAATCATTTATTAAAGTACCAATGCATAGTGAGCACTGTACAGTACCGCAAATGATCCCCAACCGCAAATGATCCCCAACCGCAAATGATCCCGAGACCGCAAATGATCCTCAAAATGGACCGCAAATGATCCTCGACCGCAAGTGATCCCCAAAGTCGACCGCAAATGATCCCGAAAGAAAAATAGGAATGGCTTAGACTCGAGTTAGCGGATCGTCGTGACGATTTTATTATTAATACAAAAAGTAACATTAGACGCTAAATTTCAGTTCTTAAATAAATACGTATATACATGAATAAAAACTAAATGAAAAAAATCATTCAAGTGTAAAACCAAGTCGGTAGGCAACACACGACTTTTAGCTCATGCCAAAATGCTGCTTGTACTAATGAATTTTTTTCTCTGGCGGGTAGACTACACCTGAAGGAAAACGTTTTGACTGAGCAAATGTGATTTTTGCCGCTTATTTCATACTGAGAGGTCATGACACGCATTTTCTGCGGCTATTGTTGTTTGTGGTCGGCATGATTTGCTGGATTTGTCCTTTAATGCAAGAGCATTTTTTCACCTCTTTTGAAATGCAATGCTTCTCGTTCCGGCTAAATAAGGGTTTTAGGTTGTTTAATTTTCTTTTAAGTGCCTCATGGATCCGAACAATTATAAGCGACTTTCTTTTAGTCCGTGAATGTGACGGTTCCTACGATGTTTTGTCACGCGATAACTACCGCTTGCCTCGCTTTTGCGTTTCTCATTACCAGGTTTAGATTCCTGGTAACTGTCTACAGCAAAGGCAAAAAAATGGATATACATATAAGCGTCAATGTAACTATTCGCAACATGTTCATGAGCTGTAGGCAAGTTGCTCTTTCAAAATTAACCGAAAACTGTGGACATCGATAAGTTCGGTGGCATTTTGACGTGTGTTTATTTCAAATCACGTCTTGTTTTTTAACTGTGCACTGCCAGGCCTGGGGCACTCATAAGTTACCAACCAATGTCTTGCTGTTTACCACGTAAAATTTACACTTCAGAGAAAAATCAAAACTAAATATTCTGAAAATTAATTCGACGCTTCTAAAAAGATATGTAGAGGGTGCCCGGCTTTGTATTCCTCAGTAGACAAGTTGAGCTTGGGCGTTAAAATAATAGAGTTTTTTCTGCGTAACGTCCTGCCTGTCTTAAATTTTCAGCGACGAAACAGTTCTTGAAAGAAAATTGAAGCAATTGACAAAGGAAGAAGTATACGGTTGATACCATATCCTCTTCAGATTTATTCTACTTTTTTTTTCGCCTTGTATAAATTGACCTGAGATGTAGCGTCCTCCTTCCCTTTTTCTTTAGAAGGTGCGAGAAAAAGGTTCCTTTTTTTATAATCAGTCCTTTTTTGTAATCAGTCCCATAAAATCCATTCCATTCCTCAAGTTTTCACGGGATCATTTGCGGTCAACTTTGGGAATCACTTGCGGTCGAGGATCATTTGCGGTCCATTTTGGGGATCATTTGCGGTCTCGGGATCATTTGCGGTTGGGGATCACTTGCGGTACTGTACAGCACTCTAGTAACAACGGCCCAAAGGATGTCAACATGTTTCGGGAATATTCAGTTAAATGTGGGGCTTTGTGTCTAATTTTGGACCGTTGGTTAACTGGAGCATGTTTATTTAGTTTTCGTTCATTCAGCAGCCAAACTCTAAGTTACTCACATGTTTTATATTAGATGCAAAATGTAAAGAGTAATTTTTACTACCGACGCACGAACGAAACCTCTCTGCGTTTTTAAAATTAAGAACGAGTTGCCGTTGGATACGAATGGAAGAAGCAAGTTCTCAGCTTTTTTTTAACAGAATTACAAGAAACTTTATTCTTGTTCTCCAACAAGGTGACACGACGGCTAAGTCAGTGGTCAATGCAATAAAAAATTATTTTAAAGAATTTGCATCAAAATGGAGTTAAGTTGCCAGGGGATAGAAATGTTTTTGTTCCTGAACACCAACAAGGCTGCCATGACGTCACGTGCAAATTAGCAATTAAAACAGTAGTGCCTCAGTTCTATATTTGAAGGAACTACAGTAACTCGTGAAATGCTGAGTACACTTGCAACACCTGCATCTTGTTTTGTCCCAAAAATAGCAGTCAAGCAGGAACACGCTGCCATCAGCTAAGTGAGTGAAGCGAGACCAAGTCATCGAAATGGCCAGGCATAAAAGATCGCCTGGTGTTTATGCTGCGCTCCGTTTTTAAACGGCATAACCTAAACGTACGCACAACCGAAAGCAAGGGCCAATTTAATAAACCTTTCACAAGTGCAATTTACAAGTGTAGCTATTGTTACTAGACTCTAAAACAATGGCTACACTAGTAAATTACACATGTAAAAGTTTTATTAAATTGACCCTATATCTAGGAGAAAATTAAGAAATTATCCCGATCCTTGTGGTTGCGGTACCATGCTTGCTTTTATTGTGAAAACCAAGCAAATATGAATGTGAAAGTCATTAATTGTGTTTATTAAATTAAAATAAACAAAAAAAATGATTAACAATAAATTAATAATAATAAATAGCGATGAGTCACAAAACGTATCTGTCGTTTTGGTAACCAAACATGAACAGACCTGAATAAACGCCAGTTCTCGAATAACTAGTCCAGGTTATAGAAAAATGCTTCAATACAAACCTTTGGGCCAGGTGGGTCTAATGGAGTCGTATTTGGTATCGTCTTTGATGCAAAATGACCTGTTAACTTTTGTGTTGTCTACGGTTCCATCGAGGTGAAATTCCGCTGAACACGAATTGTTTAGGTTATTGCTATTACTGCCTTGGGATCTCCATCCCTCCAGCCACTGAAAGTGGTCCGTCTTTGGACACCCGGAATCAGGTTTTGGTATCCCGTATGTACCGGCGGGCCAGCGATTTGACCCTAAAAAAAATTCAATGTTCACCTTTATTCAACCGTCATTCAACAATTTTTAGTGTTGCAAAAGGGGCACCATCCAGCAAGGACATAAACTGATCGAGGTAAAAAAAATATCATAGGTCATCATACAGTGAGTTCGACAAAACCTCAGAAGTAATAACAGTAATTATTACATAGCGAAAATGATGATAGGGCTGATAATGATAGTACATGTAACAATAATAGTCATGACAATGAGGTTTTGCCAACATTGCGGACATATGCCGATAGTCAGCATTCGCGGGATAATATCGATCTTAGAAATAAACTGAGCCCTGAAAACGCCGTGACATGTGACATGAAGACGTGCGTTGCTCGCCGCGGTTCATGGGCTCCTTGTACAGTATAATAGTCATTGTATTTCCTTAGTTGTTGGAACTCCAGTTTATTTTCAGTATGGCAGTTTCAGTTTAAAAGCCAGGAAGAAAACAAACAAACAAAGAAAAGACCAAAAATAGCGTCCGGTGGTCGGAAATAAGGTCAAGAAGAGGACATCACACCCAAACAACCACCACCCGCTCTCCCCTCTCCCTCACTCTCCAGGAGTCTAGTGAGCAAAACTTAAAGATGAAATGTTTTTTAAAAATTTCTTGAGTCGTTATTTCAAATGCTAGTTTAGCCCTCGAGTCCTAAGGATTGTGAATTTTCCAGTCGGAAGAAAATTTTAACACGGTTATCCTAAAATTCTTTAGAAGACCAATTAATCCGGCTCAGTCTTTGGAGACTTCCGGTCAGTGTGTTTGAGACTTTTATAGCAAAGTATGTTTCCCAATTTTCATAGAAACAAATAATTGGAAAACGTCAAACTGGTCTCCTAGCTCAAGATCTCTTTTCCCGAGCACTAAATTGTTATTGTATCTGAACCTAGTTATCATCGCGCTATGTATATGATACGTCAATCGGACAGTTTTTGTAGTGAAAGTGGAAAGCATGTCTTGTCAGGAACTGTCTCTTCTGTCATTTTGCGGCCAGTTTAGATCATATTCAAATCAGATAACGAATAGAGTATTTTCTATGACTACTGACTGGCCCAAAAGAAAATAATAGTGAGATAATCTGGTAGAAAATATCTGACTAAAATGGAAATAACACTCAGTGGAATTAACATTCCATCTCCTTGTCGTTACACTGAAAATTCGCTACATACCTGACGGTTTCAAACACTGAAGAAGGCTAATAAATCCTAAAGTGTCCCTTAGCAGCATTTCAGTAGTTTATACATTTGATGCAAAACACCGAAAGAAGCGAAACAGGCGAAATAACATTAAAGATCTGTGAAGATGCGGGGATTCACTTCCTGCCAACTAGTAAGATTGCGTTGCAATCCCCGGGGGGGGTACTCCCATACATTACCTATACGGGTATGTGCCGCCCAAAGGGGTCGTGATTTTGAAGCTCCTGGTTTAGAACGGGGTATCTATTTCAGACGCGGTTTCTAGAACGGGGTATAATATTTCGAACGCACGAAAGCTCTCCACTTTTGTAAGTAGCCATTTGAAAGCATTCAAGGACAGATTGCTTTTAAAGTACGGTTCAGTGCGTTAAGAAGCAAACCGTTGTACTCTTGTTGCACCCTAGAACGGAGTATAAAAAATTGGCCCATTTCTAGAACGGGGTGTTAGTTTTAGGGCGAATTCTAGAACGGGGTATAAAAAATTGGCCTATTTCTAGAACGGGGTATCAATTTTAGGGGAAATTTTTTCTAGAAAGGGGTGCCAATTTGGAGTCCCGGGCGGCACATACCCACCCAAACAATACCCAAGTGCCCCCCCCCGGGTTGCAATCACTCTTCAAGCCGCAGGCTCGATTTTCGGGGGATTGCGACGTTCAACGTCGCAATCTTCGCATATTTCTGAAGGGCGAGGCGCCAAGTCTATTGTTTTGAACCAAGGGTTATATTACATCAAGAGACCCTGAGCCTATCTTAAAGCTGTCAACAATGTTCGTTTTATTGAGCAATCTTTCATCTTCGACACTTAATCCAGTTTATCTTAAGTGGACACCCAACCTAGTTGCTATTCACGTGCACTGTCGAAAGCATAATATCAAATAGACTTCAAAAATTCTTCATTGGAGCTTCACTCTTCGTCTTTAATTTTAGCCGACCCACTCAATAAACATAAATAAGAATAATATTACCGAAAAATAATTACAACTGAGAACTTGATGAATAAACAATGAAAACAACAACTCAATAATCTCTCAGGGAGATCAGCCGCCAAAGCGGATACCCGCGAGGTTTGTTCGGTTTCAACATAGACGGAGGAAATTTTTACATCGCTAGTATAAATCTGGCCTAATTGTCACATTTGATCGAAGAGAGATATTTACGCAAAAAAACTATCACAGTTCACAAATGATTTAGACATTATCTTAATATTTTACCTTAAACTGTCGAAATTAAAGTATTGCCGCCCGCGGACAAAACTAGCTTTTTTCCGGTGTACATCAAACACAGGCATCACGCTGAATATTATCCAGACTGAGAACCGTAGATCAGAAAAAAAAAAAACAATTAATAAATTTCGCTTTTGAAACCAACACCACTTGTCGTAAGATTGGGCGCATCGCATAAGAGCTAAAGACTTAAGAGGCAGAGAAAATAAAAATCTACTGATTATATACACTAACAAAAACAAAATATGAACAAAAACAACAACTCTGTAACGACTACTTTATCACAGCTTCTTAAGAATGGGCGCGCTGCCTGTAAGCCATTAGGAAGAGGAGAGAAAAATCTACCGAATTATACAAACTAAAGCAATGTAAAAAAGCTGCATTTACTAGCTAAAACACGATCGATTTTAGCTATGTACTATTCACTTTAAGAAAATCTCCCTTCACCTCTTAAACTTGGGCGCGCCGCCTGTAAGCCAAAAGGGAGAGGAGAGAATAATCTACTGATTTACCAAACTAACACAGCGTATAAAAACTGCAATTGGCTAGGTAGTAAAACATGATCGACTCAAACTACGAACTAAATGTTTCAATTTAAAAAAATCTCTCTTCAGCTCTTAAACTTGGGCGCGCCGCCTGGAAGCCAAGGGGGAGAGGAAAGAGTAACCAAACTAACACAGCGTATGAAAACTGCAATTGGCTAGGTAGTAAAACATGATCGACTCAAACTACGAACTAAATGTTTCAATTTAAAAAAATCTCTCTTCAGCTCTTAAACTTGGGCGCGCCGCCTGGAAGCCAAGGGGGAGAGGAAAGAGTAACCAAACTAACACAGCGTATGAAAACTGCAATTGGCTAGCTAGTAAAACATGGTCTATTCAGGCTACGAGCTTTTTACCGTTGAAAAAAATCTCTCTTCACCTCTTAAACTTGGGCGCGCCGCCTGTAAGCTAAGAGGGAGAGGAGAGAATAACCTACTGAATTATCCAAACTAACAACGCATGAAAACTGCAATTGGCTAGCTAGCTAAAACATGACGATTCAATCTACGAGTTTTTTACCTTAAAAAATCTCTCTTCACCTCTTAAACTTGGGCGTGCCGCCTGTAAGCCAAGAGGGAGAGGAGAGAATAATGCACTGAATTATCCAAACTAACATAGCGCATGAAAACTGCAATTGGCTAGGTATAGTAGTAAAACATGATCGATTCAAGCTACGAGTTTTTTACCCTTGAAAAAAATCTCTCCTCACCTCTTAAACTTGGGCGCGCCGCCTGTAAGCTAAGAGGGAGAGGAGAGAATAACCTACTGAATTATCCGAACTAACACAGCGCATAAAAACTGCAATAGGCTAGCTAGTAAAACATGATCGACTCAAGCTACGAGTGTTTCAATTTAAATAAATCTCTCTTCACCTCTTAAACTTGGGCGTGCCGCCTGGAAGCCAAGAGGGAGAGGAGAGAGTAACCAAACTAACACAACGTATGAAAACTGCAATTGGCTAGCTGGCAAAACATGGTCTATTCAGGTTACGAGCTTTTTGCCCTTGAAAAAAATCTCTCTTCACCTCTTAAACTTGGGCGCGCCGCCTGTAAGCTAAGAGGGAGAGGAGAGAATAACCTACTGAATTATCCAAACTAACAACGCATGAAAACTGCAATTGGCTAGCTAGCTAAAACATGACGATTCAATCTACGAGTTTTTTACCTTAAAAAACTCTCTTCACCTCTTAAACTTGGGCGTGCCGCCTGTAAGCTAAGAGGGAGAGGAGAGAAAAATTTACTGAATTATCCAAACTAACATAGCTCATGAAAGCTGCAATTGGCTAGATAGTAAAACATGATCGATTCAAGCTACGAGTTTTTTTACCCTTGAAAAAAATATCTCTTCACCTCTTAAACTTGGGCGCGCCGCCTGGAAGCCAAGAGGGAGAGGAGAGAATAATCCACTGAATTATCCAAACTAACATAGCGCATGAAAACTGCAATTGGCTAGGTAGTAAAACATGATCGATTCAAGCTACGAGTTTTTTACCCTTGAAAAAAATCTCTCTTCACCTCTTAAACTTGGGTGCGCCGCCTGTAAGCTAAGAGGGAGAGGAGAGAATAACCTACTGAATTATCCGAACTAACACAGGATATGAAAATTGCAATTGGCTAGCTAAAACACTATCGATTTAAGGATCCGAGTTCTTCTTACTTAAAAAATCTCTCTTCACAAAATGCGTTCCTATAATCCATTCCTTGAAATTTGGATCTGTAAATCACTTTCGGTGAAAATTTAACATCGTGCAGAAAATTCTAAACGAGTTGGGCCCAGCGTGACATATATTGAAGGAAACCATCACATTCACGGACAAAAGAATATCGCCTTCAGCTATTCAGATCCAGGAGGCACTTTCGAGAAGACTAAACAACCTAAAACTCTTATTTAGCCGAAAAGGAAGAGATTTACGTTTCAAAAGAGGTCGAAGAAAGTGCTCTTGCCTCAGAGGACAAATCATGCCGACCAGAAACAATAACCGCAGAAAATCAATATGCGTGTCATGACCTCTCAGTATGAAACAAGCGGCAAAATTCACATTTACTCATTCAAAGAGTAGAACCCAGAATATAATATACCCACCAGAGAAAATAATTTTTGGAACAAGCAGCATTTTGGCACGAGGTAAAAGCCGTGTGTTGCCTACCAGCCCCCTTTTTACACTCTGTTAGATGGTTCGAGCATTTTGGCGGGATCACAGCTCTTTTGCCGCGTGTTGTAAATGCCCTTTGAATTATAATATTTGTGCGTTATTGTATAGTGATCGAGGATATACACAATACCAAAGGCAAGTAAATATTTTCCTCAGTTTTCCTCAGTGTCGTCAAACGGGCTTCACCGATGTGCTCGAACTCCGCATGCGAGAGCCATTACAAGCTGCTCCTCTACCTTTTAAATAATAAAGGTCTCTCTTACCTTATATCGGCGAACACAGTTTCTGTCCTTCGGACATAATGCGAAATAACATCCAGAACTCTTCACGTTGAACTTTTGAAACCATTTCGGCGACAATATGTAACTTACCAGGTAACGTACCGAATAATTATTACTTTGGAGGGTTCGAATTCGACCTTCATAAAGCGCTAGATTTTGCCTTTCGCTTAAGAAACGAAAAAAATATTTCTTTTTTTTCCAAGACTTGCACCAAGACCCTTTTTTAACACCAATCATGAATTCAAGTATTTTCATTAAGTGATTTTGACGAGAACCATAGCTGAGTTAAAATATCTCGCTCCGATGGTATAAATTCGGCGCGCAGAAGACAAGCTCTGATATTTGACGCAAATTTGTGTCCTGTCCTAAAATGAGTTTATTGACAGATGAACTGACAGAAAGCGATTAATGTGCACACCTGAGGTGCGCAAGGAAATGTGTCAAGACTAACGCCCTGTAGTTACTTGAGTCCAGTTTGTGGGTATCTCCATGGAAATTAAGGATCCCTGGTGCGTGCACGAAAATCGACCTTGCGGCTCGTATGCTTAGTGAGCTGCTATAAATATCTAGCCTCTAGGACCTCTAGGCCATCAGCTCAGAGAGGCTGATAAATTTGATAGTTTCCTTTTCGTATGCAAAAAACGGTTCGTACCCCAGACACTAGTGGAAGAAGGCAAGGTGGTGGAGTGGAAGAATGCTTGGATAATAGGAAGTGAACAAATATTCGCATGCCCATTTCATAAATCAATATTAGACTGGCCAGTGTGTTACAAGTTTGGAGAATCCCGCGGTAACTCATGTAATTTATCAGATTTAATTATGTTGGTTTTTTGTTTCGGTTTTGGTCTGGTGATTTTGTTTTGATTTTGTTTTGTTTACATTTTTATTTTTGTGATCCTGTTTCGAGTTGAGTCTGTTTTGGGTTTGTGATTCTTTTTTTTAATAATAATAGTAATAGCTTCGTTTTAGAATATCCACTGAGTGGTTCTTCACCTGCTCAATTTTGTAGGTGTGTGTGTGTGTTTTTTGTCCGTTTCGGCCACAATATGTAACTGTTCAAATCCAGAGATCAAACCGGAACGGTCCTTTTCTCTCGTCATAAATAAGCCTATAACGCAAGAGAATTGCAAAGATTCTATTGTTTTGATAAGCAACTGGACAACAAATCTGCGTATATATCAGATGTTCGTTCGTTTTCTTTGACGTCGCGGGTTTTTGGGTCGACCCAAAAAAAATTAGAAGGGTTTGTATGGAGTTCTCTGAGTTTAACCGGCTAACATATCAGAGACAATTTGCCCCGAAATGCTCGTTTTTGGTAAGTAGGCCTCTTGGACATTGTTCTTTCAGAATATCCTGACAAATCCCATAATTTCAGAAATTTCATTTTTATGACGTCACACTTTAGTACTCTATTTCGCGACACACAAGTCTGCGTACCTGGCCACTGATCATTCCGGGCTGGGGGTGGGGGGAGGGGGGGAGTGGTGGCGTCGAGAAATGCTGGGCTGTTTTCTCAGGCTACGTGCTGTGTAGCTTGCGAATATACAACCGTTTCTAGCCCGTGCCAGGCTCTCAGATAGTCAGGACGTCTCAGAAACAATGTCCAGGGAAAATTGAACGCGTGATGTGATCCGGAAAAGTGGGCGTCGGCAGGACAAGAAGTGCAAGCCACGGATCGAGTGATCATCAGATTGCTTGTCCAAAAAATCACTTTATTTCATTGTCCTCTCTTAGTTTCACTTCCTATCAAGAAATACCTTACAGCCATTTTAAGAGAAGACTAAACTTTATAAAATTCTGAAAATTGGTTTCGAGCGTTATGCGGCAAATTCGGCTTAGGAAACTTTGCACTCGCTCGCTCTATTAACGAAAAAATCTATTTAAAAGTTTAGCAAACAGTGAGAGTAGATGCATCAAAAGTGTTATAAACCCGTTTGAAGGCACCCGCTTCTGGAGTTGAATTTGATTTAATTCATTACTTAATAAAACTGAAATTACAGTCTGGTGGAACATACAGTAAAACTCCGAAAATAAGCCCCTCAAACCGGTAACGCAAAAACCCTCCGTTAAATCGCCTTTCCAAATATAAGCCCCCCCGGGGGCTTGTACTTGGAAAATTACCCTCAGATACAAAGTATAACAAAGCAAAAACGGTAAATTTACTTCCAACTATATGGCAAGCTCAATCGATTTTGAAACGCAAATTTCCCTCCGTAGATAAGCCCCTCCGAATATAAGCCCCTCCAAAAATAAGTCCCTCAATAAGGGCCTTTGAAAAATATAAGCCCCGGGGCTTATTTTCGGAATTTTGTAGGACAGCTTTTCGTGATGCCACAAAAAGCCATATGGTATAGCATGAACAGCAACGGCCCGGTGCAGCCCCAAAGTCCGGGTGCACACACATCAAACATCGCGCCGGCACGGTTGACCGAGAGGGTTTGGTGCACTAAATTCGCCTCAGTGGGTTCCAATCCTCGCTTTTACTTGTTTACTTCCGCGACGGGCCAAATAGGTGTTCACACTGCACCAAAGTATGGCACAAAACCTATCCGATATGTGATTCTCCACTTTCGAGATCGACGCGGCGCAGCTTCCCTCCGTCGCAGAAATCGCGCCGCCACAACCGTTCTTGTGTGTGAACAGACGCCTTAAGCGGTATGATTTTCGGATCAATTTAGGTCTCTGGGAAACTAGCCACCTACCCCTCCCCTAAGCCGTTATTTTGCCCTAAGCGAAAAGTAAGTGTCAATGTTAGCTTAGGGGCGAGGGAGGGGGGGGGGTGGTGGGCAGTTTCCCAGAAACCTAAATGGACCCTGATTTTCTTGGCGAGGCAAAAGCTATCCGGTCTAGTGCGAACTTAGCCTTAGTGGCACCTTCACCTATCCCGTTGTCATGGTGACCGTTTGGGCGCCACGGACCTAGAACCCTTTCCCTCCATTTGATTTTGTTTTCAGCTTCTCTTAGGGCGACGCAAAACTTCAACCCTGTCCATTCAGAGATATTATTCTCCCAACGAACACACAACCACTAAGTGAACAAATTACCCATGCTCGTGTCGCGGACGCCGCGCTTTAAATATGAAGCACAGGACTTTAAAGACTCGTTGTGTCAATTTTCCTGAAACGTATTACTGATGGCAATCTTGTTTCCTTTCTAACCTGCATAAAAACAGGCGCTTTATGAGCCAAGCGAGGTGAACGCGGCATTTTGAGACTAGCGTGAAGGGAAATACAAAATGAGGGGAAAAAATAAAGCTTTTAATATTTTTTTTCTCCTCCCCTCGTCTTGCGCTTCGTGCAAAATGCCACGTTCCCCTCGCTTGGCTCATAAACCGCCTGTTTCCATTCCCTGGTGATCATCCAATTCTATTTAAACTGGGCGTGGAACTACAAGAAAAAATGAAAAGTACATATCAGATAAAATAAATTAAATTAGGATTGTTTTATTGCAATTAAATAAGGGAATAAACACAATGGCAACATAATTTAATGAAGTAAATCTAAACGGCTGATAAACGGGATAATAAACGGGAAATCGTCTAAACCAATAGTTAGAAAATGTTTGTGGCCCTGCCCAAAGTTCTTTCGCCATATTTGACAATTGCGTGAAATAGAAGCTATACCACGAAAATAATTAATAATCACAATTTAATGCAAGGTATCTTACCGACCGTACCGTGAAAGCAAATCTATAAGTGCGTTTGTGGAGGATCTAGAGGCGGAATTTTGATAGAAAAGTACTGGCATGCTTACCTTGAGTAAAACAGAAGTTTTGGAGCTGCTTGCTCTTTTTCCTGCGCTCTTTTTCTATAACGAACCGAAAGATCAGGTTATTCACAATCGAATCAGTTTTGCCGTTAAGAAAGGCCTTAAATGAGAGGTGAAAGTGAAACGTGGGAAAATGGGATCTATATTCACCCTTATGATCGTTTTCACATGACGTCACGGCGTCCACATTGGGTACAAAACAATGAAATGGCCACCATGTTGGTGTTCCAGAAAACTTCTGTGGGGATTGAATTCTTTTCTCATGTAAAAACTTTCTTTTATTCCAGGAAATTTGTTTAGCTGCTAACCACGTGAGTGAAAACGATCTATGAAATAAAGAGTACTATACTCTATCAGTTTTTACTAGGTCAAATGTAAACGTCCCCAGTGGTTTTATTTATGAACCAGTCTTCAACAATACCTCACCTTTTCCAATAAAGCAATCCTGCTACCAAAAAGGCAAGAATAAGAGACAATGCCACCACTGGAACGATGATGGCCAGCAAATCCTTACCTGTTAGAGACAAATTTACACCTAGATCAACCAGACAGTTCTTCAGTAAGGGAGCTTTTCCTACGGGCGTCAACAAAGTTGACGCAACAAATTTCGTTCTTTCAAACCAACCTTAATTGTTCCCAGGGTCCTCTCTCGTTTTGGGGGCCGAGTAGGGAAGTAGAAACGAGGTTGCTTTCAAACTTGGTAATGAAGGTGAAGCCAAAGAGCACCCTCTGAATAGGCCTTGGCCTTCACTTTCTTTTTTAAGAAGCTTAAAATTTCATCTTGTGCAAAGAAGTTAGAAAAAGTCGTGGTTTACGTTGATAGGTGTTGTTCTGCTCACTACCGAAGTGAAGTGGTGCTGTCGCTGAAAATGTTGGTCTAATCTCCCCATCAGGCTGTTTCTTGGTGTTGAGGAAACTATTGTTGGTATTGCACCCGTCTGCATTACAACCTTACTAGCTGAACGGCACTAACTAAGCTGACGGCTTTACACTACCAGTCGAGTCTAATAAGGCCTCTTTCGGTATCTCTCAAGAAGGAAAGACGTTTCGCTGCATATGACAGTGTGTGTGTTCGTATGTCTTGTACTACTAAGATGCATACAGTGGACTTATTATACTGTATCTAATAATTTTACAGCATATGAATTCCGTGATGAAGGTTAAGTATGATGGGAGATACTTATGATGGTTTGGATAT
Source organism: Porites lobata (assembly GCA_942486035.1). Classification (NCBI taxonomy): domain Eukaryota; kingdom Metazoa; phylum Cnidaria; class Anthozoa; order Scleractinia; family Poritidae; genus Porites; species Porites lobata. Next base: position 683,994 of record CALNXK010000167.1, on the reverse strand, counting down.
GATAAGCTCCGGCCTCTGCTTATAAGGAATATGAGAATGAAATAAAGAACGATTTGTGTTCGATACCTTCCTCCTTAGAATTTTTAGTGTAATTTGTCTGCCCGCCTGAATTTGAAGAGGACTCCACTATTACTGTTGTCGTTCCTGAAGGTTTTGGAGTTACTTTTCGAGATGGCGTCACTTCCGGCACACGCGTAGTCTTAGGTGCAGCAGTTGGAGCTAGTGAGAAAAAAAGAGGCATGATTTGTAAAAGAAGCATGTCGCCCAAAGTAAGGGAATGCAGGACAGTCTTTGATTGTGGTTTTCTAGGTACTGGATTCCATTCTTTGTCGGTGGAACTTGATTCTGGATTCCAGTCGTTGATGGGTTTCCGGATTGCTTGGGCTGTTTTCCGATTCCGAAGCCCGGGATTCCGGATTCCACAAGCAAAAAATTTCCCGGATTCCATAGTCTGGATCCCTTATATGGGGCGAACTATTCCCGGATAGCTTAGACCGCTAGGTTTTAACGCGGTCACTCCGGGATCAGCTAGCTCCAGCAACGCCCGGCTCTGAGTTGTTTTGTAACTCCCCAGTTCAACCTGATCACGGCTTCACTTGTAAATAGCTCTAGTTTCTCTCGGACACTTGAAGTTTTTAATCTGTTATGTTTCAATTGACATACCTAATTCGTTTCATAATCGTTCAAAAGCCCCTTAACCCTCTAAGTCTTAAGAGTGACCAGCATCAATTTTCTCCTAACGATATCAATACATAGTCAAGAGAAAAGTTGATGAGAATGAATAAAGTGATCACTAAAGGGAAAATACTTTAATCGTTTGACAAATTCTTTCAACCAATTCTGTAAGGAAATATATGGAGGTCAATCTGGAGAATTTGTATTGGGATATTGGTGATAAAGGGTTAATAAGCGGAGAAGATAATTAACTGCCTATTTATTCCCGTTTTTTGTCCTCTGTCTATACAATAACGTTATGCCACGTGACCTGCCGAGAAATTTTATGTTTCCTTTCAGAGAGAAGGAAATTTTCATTATTAATCTCTTGTGGAGTACATGTGGTATTATTGATCAATTTGCACGTAGTGCCCCTTAAATTTGAATGTTTCTTCTTCTACGCACCCAGTTAACTTATAGGCCTGTATTCTTGGTCCGTATTGTGAGCTACGGATCACTGGAAAGAAAGCTTGGTCCATAACGTTCAGTAAGAACGCTCGAAGTTGTTTAATAAGAGGTACATGATCATTACCTGAATAATTAACAGCACTGTAAGAGGCACTGAAGCCGGTGTAGGAGCCATTATTGTCTGACTTGAATATTATGAACATGTGGTTTGAAGAAGAGTTTATTCCCTCTTTTGGGGGAGAGTAACTTCCATAAAATACTCCCAGCACCTTCCCTGTGGAATTTTCTCCATCAAACACATATAAAGCGTCCGTGTTATTTTCGTTTTGCAGATTGAAGGCTGTGAAAGTTAAGTGGATTTGTTGGGCTGGGCTGACTGTGATCCTCCAGGAGCAGTATTGTCCATCCGGGTATTTGTTTGGATAGTTTGGTGAGTGAAAAGTGCCGTTCAATCCAGTTAGAGTTTTGTTACAACCTGCAAGATAAATGTATGCTTAACATGCACAGGCTACCCACGCACATTCGTCAAGTACAAAATATTATATCTTAAGATAAATATCATCGGTATTGACGGTTTTCCAATCACACAATGTTGTCACTGTTTCTAAGAAGCTGGGGTCGTAGTCCCCGGTGATCTATCTAAATTTTACACTCGTAGCTAGTAAGGGGCATTCATAACTCGTTCCTTCATTGACTGTAAACTGCTCCACAAACAGTTTGGCAAACGTGCCCCAACCATATATTGTTGTAAATTCCCTGAAAAGCCGCGAAGGTAATCGGTAATGAGACATTTACGATTTGAGGTTTATTAGTAGTAGAAACGAAATTTGCACCAGGGGGTGCTCCCATTAATTTCGGACAGGTGTGTACCGCCCAGGGTCTTAAACCCTGACCCTTATTTAAGCATGAGATGAACGAAAACTGATACTCTATTTGAGGCCCAAACCTGGAAAATAAGACCCAATTCAAGGGAAAAACAGAAACTAAGTATTTAATGGAAACATGCAAATCTTCCATGAATCGCTTTCCTAATACTCTAAGATAAAGTTTAGTTTTCACAGATGATTTATTCGTCGTGCACAAAGGCATTTAATCCCTTTTAGCTGATATAATAACGGTACCCTATCTAATGATCATGCCAAGAACACAGCGCCAACAAGGGCAAAAATGAAACCTTATCTTAGGATGGAGACCCTCAAAAACCATACACTATCGGGCGGCCATACTTATCTACCCCATATATGGGAGTAACCCCACCCCCCCCCTCACCTCCCCACCCCCTCACCTCCCCACCCGAAAGATTTACTTACCATGATAATAACAGTAATATATAGTTGGATGATTTACACCAGCGTCATAGGGAAATGCTCCGCTGCGGTTATCTGCGTTTCTATGGTCCTCTGTATCGTAATATATCCACTCAGGCCTCACTGTAGCCCACTTTACCATCTGACACTTTGGCGACTCATACGCAAGAAGGAAAAATGGTTTTTCAGAGGTTAGAACGATAGCATCATTTTTGTTTCCGTCTGTTCTACAACAAAACTCAATTCTTGTGTTGGAGTTGTATACGCCATCTGGAAGCGTCCCATTTTTATCATTGAAATTCTTTTTATTTACGCCATCTGGATCAGAATCATCCCAGGAGACAAAGCCCGTTTTCATTTTAAAAGGACACTGGTTCTTTCTGTAAATGCAGTATTTTCCTGTTGAAAGAATACGGCGGTAATTTAGTAACTACACTGCTATATAATAGTTTCTCTTGCACTCCGAGAGATTGGGGCTAAGGGAGCATAAATTAAATCACTTAAAGGGTTTTAACTTATTTGTCCATCAATTCCCAGATGTAGAAATCCAAAACGAGTCTGGAGTGTCCCAGCACGTTAACGTAACCAGATTCACAAAGAGATTCATGCATCTCGGTATCTAATTCGATATTACATAACGATCTTAGAGTTTCTTCATAATAAGAACGAAAGAGGACTAACAGTCTTGTGCACTGCTATAAGGAAACAACTCCTGATCTGAACACTCCACTGTGTCTATCTTCTGCTAACGGGAACCTATCTTCAACTGCCACATGTCTGTAACACCAGCGCCAAATAAACGCAAAGTCAAATGAAAACGACTTCCGGTGCTCGATTTACCGCTATGCTGCTATTGGTCAATTCGGTACTTAATCAACGGCTGACCTACGCGCACAGTGATCATGATATTAAATTTTAGAAAAAGTGAAGAAGTATCTGAAACCCAGAACTGTCCCTCCATGATGGATACCGCTGACCTATCTCCATGGGTGAGCGCTTAAGTCAAGATAGGTTCAATTGTACTTATATCAGAAATAATGGATTACAAACAAAACTAATAACATGCCTTCCTTTGATAATTACTAACCTGGAGGCCAGGAGGGTCTGTTCCTATCATTTGTTGTATCGTTTTTTATGCAGAATGACCTTTGAACCTTCGTGTTGTCTACTTTCCCATCTAGGTGATATTCTGGCGACCTGGAGTTCTTTGAATTTACTCCATTTGTGTCTTGGGATCTCCATCCTTCCTTCCATTGGAAACCGTCATCCTCGGGACACCCGGATGTAGGTTTGGGTATCCCGTATGTACCAGATGGCCAACGAAATGCTCCTAGAAAATAAAATATCAAGTTCGATCATGTAATTTTGTGGCCCTGTACATGTTGCTTGTACTTGTGCGCATTGGAACAAGTAGCTGTGCGACTCTTCCCTTACTTAAACACGTCTTCCTAACTATTCAAGGCATACAAGGCGAACCGAAGCAACGGCCAATCAAATTCACGTCCATTTGATTGGAGAATTAGCCCGTTGTGTGTCAGTATTATCTGACAATACGGCTGAGTTGACCGTTGGAGTCTCGACCCTCATAGGCATATCGCACAAGACATTACCCCATGAGGAGAGCGCTCTTGAAATTCAAGTTTGCTTTTCAATTAAGTACTGGAAAAATACGAGAGGGTATTCGATAAACATAAATTACTAATAAATACTATAAATGCAGGTTATGCATTATGAATGTTTAGCTACTTCCGGCATTAATTACCAAGCTCGAATAGTTTTAATTTAAAGCATTGATCACGCAACCTCAGAACATGATATTGTACCGTTTTGAACAGGAAGTCCGAGTATACTGAGCAGAATAATTAAGAAAGAATTTATTAGCGAAACGGAATCCAGCAACAAGAATATCTAACATCCAAACCTTTATACTTAACCTTGAAAAACCGGAAGGATAGAAATCGGCCAACGACAAAGTTTTGAATGGCTTTTCATCGTGAAACGTCTCAGTCGTCATAACTAAAACACCCTAAAACAATAATCCTCGTGGAATTTTGCTTTTGGATGCTTATCGATGTCCTACTATGGATAAAAACTCAAAAGAGAAAAAAATCTCAACTAGCTGCGTAAAAGAGAAAAACTTGTTCGGGGAAATAGTCTGACCAAACCCATTCAGTGGACAAATGTGTAAACCGCATACAAGGGTGAAATATTTGCCATGTCCAGTTGCAATGCTAGTTTCACCGGTCACAGCAATAACCCTACAAAGGATTTCAATTATTACAAATACCCACCTGACGGTCTCAGGTTAGACCAAACGCTCAACAATCCTAGGATAGCGAACAAGAACATTACAATACTGGTGTACGTTTCGAATGAAAGGAAGGCACAATAAGTTAGACATCACACTGATAATTTAGACCTTTCAATCCCTTTAAGAACGTGACCCTGGTGCGTTACCAAAGTAAAAAAAAAACTCACACAATTAACAAATTACCCATAAGATAAACATAAGTGGGGCGTTAACATTTTTTCTTTCTTTCGTAATCGAACCTTTTTGGGCAAAAAGGTCAATGGTCTCCAACCTCCAATTTAGCGAAACGTTTCCGCAAAGGGGTATGGATTTTCGACGGGTTCCTATGAAGTTTTTATTCCATAAAAAACGTTGCGAGGCAGGGTGGGCTATGAGCCTGCTTGAGGGCTTTATTTTAATACCCAGGCCGGTCGACGAATATTTCGGTCCACATGGAATGGTTTATATGGGTCTCTCAGTGGCGGTTCCAGGGGAGGGGCCCTGAGGGCCCGGGCCCCCACCTTATTTTTAGACCATACTGAGGCCCGAAGGGCCGAAGAAGATTTTTTGGACACTGTCCCCGCCGCCCCCTTATCTCAGGGTCTGGATCCGCCACTGTCTTTTCAGTTGACCTCGAGATCGGTCAGTTAGTCGCTGCATGGAGAACAGCTATTTCTGCCACTTCAAGTGTGCATATATAAAATATACTGACGAATGATGACGGTCGAGGAAAAGATGAAAACCTCCAGCTGAAAGCACGATGAATCATCTCTTTATCCCGGGGGGCTCTCATGAAAAAAGGTGCGGGGATGGCCGTCGGGATATTATTTCAAAGGAAACCAATCTAGGTGTGGTGCAAACTTTATTAATGTTTATTTGTTGAGCTTGAAAGTAAAAGAAGAGTCATTTGAACGTGCTTGCGGTCAGAAAATAGGATTTTATTTATGGTGTTTTTGTCGTTTAATATCATGATAATGCGGCCATTGACTTATAGTTATACTTGGTTAAATAAGTTATAGCAATGCGAAGAGTAAGCCTAAACTTGTATAATCTGCATTGCCGGAAAATGACTACTATTTTGAGAGAAATTTCGTCTCATGTCTTTTTTTGTTGTACAAATCAGTGTCAATGGAAAACACTTCACTTTTATTGCAATGTTCTACAAAAACATTAATAGTTTATTGTTTATTAGAGCCACAATCATCGTCAAAAGTGTTGGGAAGGTTGCTTTTTTTACCTCTTTTTTTTTCTTCCTCCCCCCGCCCCTGGCCCAATGTTGAGCAAAACCTTAATGGTTGCGCGTAATTGTTCTGTTATATCCCAACATTGAACGGGGGGTATGGGGGGTATTTAGCAAAGGAGAAAACTCTCTTTTGTGAGGATTAAAATGGACTGCTGTTAAGTTGTACAACCTTCCCAACTACTACTTTTGTCTGTGATTGTACCTTAGGCAATAGGTTTACTCTTACTGGATACGGTTAGCTTAGGACTGATGAACTAATTGCATATTAAGTGTCAACATCTTGTTTTCAAACGTTGTCCTATTTTATTCTTGCTCTTTCACGGCCCATGTAAGGAAATCCAAGACAGTCTTGGATTCTGGATTCCACGCCGTGGATTCCGGATCGGATTTCAGGTGCTGGATTCCAGTCTATGTCAGTGGAAGTTGGACTCTGGATTCAAATCGTTAGTGGGATTCCGGATTCCTTGAGCTGTATTCTGGATTTAAAGCCCAGGATTCCGGATTCCACAGCTACATTTTCCAGATTCCGGATTCCAAAGGAAAACATTTTCCGTACTCCGGAATCCAGATTCCCTTACTTGGGGCGATCCCTCACATAGTGACTGTTTTCAGACAACGTTGATAAACGACCAGCTACAGAATGACGCGATTTTGATGAGGAAATAAGGCATTAAAACGTGTTTGTCAGGTATAGATGGGATTAAATTCCACTTCACTCGTAGCAGACTCGTACAACGGATTTTCACTTTCCTCCTTATTGTGTGTCTCCTTGTTTATCCTTTCGTCTTCTTCAACCTCAGTGTAGAGCTCGTTTTCTGCAAGTTTTTCTTGACAGTGTCGATTTTTATTATCCTTGTGTTCTGCCATAACATTGCTGTACACTTCGCTTTCGCAAGGCCTTGGGCTTTCACGTTCAGGTTGTTTGCATGTTTCCTCGTCAATCCTACGGTCTTCTTCAACATTGGTGTACAGTTCGTTTTCGGCAATTTTCCGAAGTTCGCATGTCTTTTTATCACTCAGGTGGTCCTTTGCAACATTGCTGTACACCTCACTTTCGCTAGAAAATGGTTTTTCACTTTCATGCCGTTTGCATGTACCTTTGTCAATCCTTCTATCCTCTCTAACATTAGTGTACAACCCGTTGTCATCAGAAGAGCAAGCTGTATTTACTATCACCATATCACTGCAAAATACCAAAGAGATGTTTTAACTCTAATATAATCTGCAGAAACAATGACAAATGTTTTATTTTCTTTATATTTGTACCTGTTATAATATGGATTTTCAACAGACCTGGGTCCTTCGCTATTGGACCTGTAAAACAGAATCATTTCAAACAGTCATGAGATTGATCCATTTGCAATTTAAATACACAATCAGCTGCCTGTACATTCAGTTCAGGTCAAGCATACCCCGTAACTATTCATTTTTATTTTAAAATGAATTCATTGTTTACACGTTCATACGTTACGAGCGGTGTATTCACATGGGAGGTAGATGAAATTTCAGTCTTGTCAGCTTAATTTTCTTCCTGAATGCGGTGAATCTACATAAGAATTTTATCTATTCAAAGTGTGAATGATTTTTCAATGTGTCCCAATACGGTGAAGTTGCAATCACTCCTCATTATGCTCGCTTGCAGTAATGAAGATATGAGTTTGGTAGAAGTCAACGGCTAACGGGTTAACTTTTTATATGATCAATTTATGAAAGGGTTCTACATGGTATGCCTTACCTGTCGTGACTGTAACAGCCGCGAATTCAAAATGTTAACTGAAAATTGCCAGAATCAGATTGAGTCTTAAGGTGTATACAAGGCCATGAACAATACACAGACGTCCTACCTTAACAATGAAGTTTCTGTAAGCTTATTAATAAATAAATACTCACTTTTACAAAATATTAGAATAGCAAAAATGTACAAAAATGCATAAGGTCATTTATTTAAGTAAAATAATTTCTTCCTAAGTACTAGTAAGTAGTAACACACAGCAGCAGAGGATAGCTTCGTACAGCAGAGGATATCTTCGTACAATACCTTGAAAAAACAACTTCCTTCGGTGTTCCTTTTCCTTGCCTTTTCGTCCTCCTCCTAGAGGAATTAAAGCCAAATATAGTACTTCCTGCTAAGAAGTTATCTTAAATTAATCATTCACTGTTTGTGAGGGTTGCTTGGCTGGTAGTTTGGTTTTTTCATTGATTGCTTGCATCGATTAGTGGGTTGATTGATTGACCTTCTGAATATTGGTTGCATGGTTGGTTGGTTGGTTGGTTTGGTTGCTATCCGGACGTGTCATTAGCTGCTTGCACTGGGTGGCTGATTGATTAGTTGATCAGCTGATTGACTGACTGATTGTTTGTTTGCTTGGTTCATTGATTAATTGGTTGCATTGTGGGTTAATAGATTGACCGACTGACTGACTGGTTAATAGATGGATTGATTCATGGATTAATTGAATGATCGATTGATTTGATTGATTGATTGATTGATTGATTGATTGACTGATTGATTGATTGATTGATTGATTGATTGATTGATTGAGTAATTGGACGAGTGTGAGTGAGTAAGTGAGTGAGTGAGTGAGTGGGTGAGTGCGGAGTGAGTGAGTGAGGAAGGGAGGGAGGAGGGAGGGGTATATCATAAAACTGAATGATGATCCGGCCCCATTTAAGGGCAAAATGCGCGAGATGTAGTCGGTTAGTTGAGTGTACGCATATCTTACCTTTTGCAGAAAAAGAATCCGACTACAAGCGAAACTGCTAGGAAGAGCAATGCCACCAACGGAACTACAACAGCTACTACCTTCAAACCTGCTAGATATAAAGTTGATCATTATTAAGTGGGTACGTTTCTGCTACATCCACTGGTTATATTGATAGTTTAGTTCAGTGTGAGATGCAGTAAATTCTGCATTAAGCGGACACCAACGTAACACTCTCATGTACAGCTCACTATTTTCCTTGCTGCCAAAAAAGTCTCTAGGTAATAATTACAAGGTTTTTTTTGAAAGAAACTTTATCATAACTTTTTAAAAAACACTAGAATAAAAAGCCGCTTCTCAGAGGACGTACATTTTTTTGTCCTGCAAAAAAGGTTCTTGTATTTTGAGGTAGTTAATGGCAATTGAGGCTAAGTAGTGCAGTTGAACCTCCACTAACGGTCACCTCTCTACAACGGCCACCTTTTTCGTCCCGGCAGACAAAAAAATCCATACATTGACTCTTGTTTAAAACCTCTCTACAACGGCCGCCTCCTTACAACGGCCCCTTTTTTCTGTCCCCAAGATGGCCGTTGTAGAGAGGTTCAACTGTAATTAGTTTCTTAATTGAAGCCCGGAAATATAAGTGACTCCAAGAGAAAAGGAAAGATAGTTGGATTTGGTCCTTTTCAAGTTGTTATTCACAAGTGTGTTATGACAAGCTTAACTTAAGGTTGAATGTATATTTAAGATTATCTCTACAACAAGAGATGAATAAATAAAAAGCAATAAACAGAGTATTGTCTTAAAATGGCAATCTCAAAGTCAAACTTCTTGCTTAAAATGTTTATCAAAATTTAACTGCACTAAGGTAACTTACAGAGAATAACCTGCTTGATCCTGCTTGGCTAAACAGCTTATATATGTTTGGTCACTCTACATTTTTGCCAGTGAGATTCTGAAACCACTAAGCTCTTACACGCAGGTCTTTACTGTGTGTTAAACAACTAAAAATTCGAGTATGTTACCTTTTCCTTGAGACGCTTGCCTTCGCTCTTTGGTCCCGATTTCTCTTGTCGATCCAACCGTTGTTGCTGTCAATCTCATGTCAGATGTGGTCCTTGATGGTGAAGGTAACAAGTTTATGGCAGTTGTTGATGGGACGTCTTGGGTAGGTTTTGCCGTCATAGCAAACGTTGTCACAGCTAGAAAGACAAAACTTTCTTTTTTCATCCAGAAAAAAGTACAATTTTTTTAAAAAGACAGAACAAGTAGCCCACAAATATTACCTCAGACTGCAAAAGTTTTGTGCTTCCATTACAGTGAAATTGATATTAGCTTCGATATCCAGCATTTTTTAAGGTTCATCCACAATTGGCAATGACTTAATCATGACAGTGCCATGATATGACAGATATGAACGATGAAAATGAAGATGTGATCGTTTGCACTTCCAGGGCTCTAAGTATTACCTTTTCGAGTATTACCTTTCCCATACTTTATCTTCAGGCAAATAGAGATCATAACAATGGCACCTAATTATATTTCCCGTATTTTACCTGATTTCTGCACGGCATTATACGTGGCATTGAAGCCGGTGTAAAAACTTGAATCAGTATCATCTGATTTGAATATGATAAACATATGGTTTGACGAAGACTTGATTCCATTCATGGGGGGAGGGTGCTCTCCATAAAATGCTCCCAACAACTCCCCTGTGTCATTTTGCGCATCAAACACATATAAAGCATCAGTATTGTTCTCGCTCTGTAATCTGAAGTCTGTGAACATGAGGTGGATTTTTTGTCCTGGACTGACCGTGACCCTCCAGGAGCAGTACTGTCCATCCGGGTAATTGTTTGGATAGTTTGGTGAATGGAAGGTGCCGTTGACTCCACTCATGGTTTTATTACATCCTTAAAGGTAAAAAAGGAATAGCATTCGTAAGGTATAATGCTTTTAAAGCTTTAAAGCATTAAAGGGAAACCCAGTAGAACGAAACACTACGTGTATACAACCTCAACTACAACCTGTCATTTAAAGTGTAAGATACAGGGGCGGATCCAAGATTTTTTTTTAGGAGGGGGTGCACTCGTCTCTTGTTCTACTTCAACATCAATAAACCACAAAGTTTTTTTTTTTTTTTTTTGCAGAATACCAGTTGTATTAGAAAACCGCATGTCATCTCAGAGGGGGGGGGCGCACCCCCCGCACCCTCCCCCTAGATCCGCCCCTGAGATATGGGGTCAATTTAATCAAACTTTAATAAGTGTAATTTACAAATGTACCCATTGTTTTTAGACTCTAACACATTATGGCTGCTCTTGAAAATTAAACTTGTAGCTGAACCTCGTTTTTAGCGGCTGTTGTGAGTTGCAATGAAAAGTGTTTCCTTCGTCAAGTACTGAATTGTTTTTATGACGTTTAACGGACTAAATAAAGTTCGCAAATCAGCTGTATTTTTACACAACACTGCATACGGGATAAGAACCAAAATGCAAAAATGCTATGGTGATGACGTACCACGGTAATAACAGTAGTATATGGTTGGATGTTTTATTCCTACATCGTAGGGGTAAGGCCAGACTCTAGAGTCACTGTTACGATAATCCTCTGTATCGTAATATATCCATTCCAGTGTCGCTATCGCCCATTTCACCATTTGACATTCTTTAGATCCGAAAGCCAACAGAAAAAATGGCAGTTCGGTGGGAAGGAGGATTGGCTCCTTCTTGTTTCCATTTGTTTGGCAACAGAACTCTACCTTTGTATCTTCATTATATTCGCCTGAAGGAAGTATTCCACTTTCGTCATTCAAATTACCAAAGTCGTCATCATCCCAGTAAACGTAACCTTCTCCCAGACCTGATGGGCATTGTGAACCTTTCTTGTAAACACAGTATTTACCTACAGGAGATCAGTCAGATGTAAATAACAGTTTTTGTTCCACTGAAGTCTATGAGTCAAGAAAATAAAACCGATACACAGGAATTTTCAAGGCGTTATAATAACTCCTCTAGTGTGTTAATTTAACTCCTTACAGTGGAGATATTGAGGAGTTACGACAACCCCAAAAAAGGAGTTATCCTGTACCTAAAACCTAAAAGTTTTACTCCACTTTCAGAGTTAAAGTAACTCCAAAAAGAGTAAAAACAGCCCATGTAAAATTAATAGTAGTAAAATTAACCCATTTTCGGAGTTAAAAGAACTGTTTTTTAGGAGTAAAAATGGCCCCAAATTTGGAGTTAAAATAGGAGTTAAAGTGTAACCCCATAAAAGGGGTATCCTGTACCTAAAATTTTTACTCCATAGTTTGACATCTCGCTAAAAATTGCTGTGTACTTGGTTGAAATGAATACGTTAAACCTCAGATTAACTATACTACACTTCTTGAAAAAAGACGCGAAAGAAATAACCTTTACGCAAAATATTTTCTTATAACATAGCGCGCGTGCTTGCCTTATATAAGTCCTATTGTGCCGCTATGAACAAAATCTTTATTTACGCACGCCCGTGCGTAAATAAGATGACGTGAGCATTTTTTTTTACCTGGCTGCAAAGTTGTCGTCTTTTAAGCTGCAGTGCACTTTTCCTTCTCTTTGAAATACGGAAGAAACCAGCGAAGAACTGCCCAATTTTTCTATCGGCATTGACCTTTTAGGTCCTGATCCAACAAGCAGCAAAAATAAAGCCGAATTAAAAAAACTTGCAAGTTGCGCGTTTCGCAGATTTGTCGAAGACCAGCTGCAGCAAATTTTGGCCGAAAGACAGTCACTGGGAACAGAACAGACACCAACTGGTCATCAACAACATTAAAAGGCAAAATTTCTGTTTCTATTGTTTTTAAATTTGTTATGTACTTTGTTATCTCCGGACAATCCGACTGAAGCAGGAAAATTTCTACCGCAATAACAACACAAATTACACAAGAAGACATAAATTTATTACTCACAAAAACAACTGCTGCCAGGTCTTCTCAAGAAGCCGTAATGACCAGCCAATGTTCGTAAATGAATATAAGTTTAAAGAAGGATGACAGTCGTCTTCGCTAAAAACATGTTTTCTGGATTTCGCCGAGCAAAACGTAAACATCTTTTCAGCAAATCCAAACCATACTCCACGACTTCTTACGAACATGTTAGTTTTAATTTTAGGTGAACTTTAAGACTCTTTTACCTTTGTTTCTTCTTAGTTTCCATTGATCGTTAACGAATAAAGAAGCAATTTAACAGAAAGAATACTTTCATTCAAATTAGACGATTGTGGCGTGTTCGTAATCAGCCAATAGAACCGTTTGTTATTGTGTCGCGTGTTACGAGAATTTTGCAGTTAACCAAAAAGCAAGCATTTTTGTGAGCTATGTTGTAAAAGAATTTGCTCATGCTTTTAGCTGTGCGTATATCGAGTTATGGATGCACTTGGGAAGTTTGGAGAGCACTCAAGAAGCTAGAGTTGCACTCGGCTATCGCCTCGTGCAACTCTTACGCATCTTTCGTGCTCTCCAAACTTCCCGTGTGCATCCATAACTCGATATACGCACGCTAAGCATGAACAAATTCTTAAATTTCTGTGTTAGATATTGCGCTGTCTTTTATGAATATTGAGGGTCAGGTGCACAATGTTGCTAACCTGAGGGCCAGAATGGCCTACTGTTTTCGAGCTGGTTGCGCACATTCTTTTTAATGCAGAACGACCTGTTTACTTTTTTGTTGTCTACTTCTCCATTAAGGTGAAAATCGTCTGACTTATTATTTTTTGAATTTCCGTCATTAGTGTCCTGCAATCGCCATCCAGTCTTCCAGCGGAATCCATACGACGAGGGACACCCGGAAGTAGCTTTGGGTAACCCGTATTTCCCTGATGGCCAATGAACGCAACCTAAAATCCCACAAACGTATTAGTGACTGAGAGGGAAATAAAAATGAAAGGAAGTGTTAAGCTTTGTTAGAGGCTGTATAATGTATAAAGGGAACTTAGAGAGCGCTTAAAATATGTTTTAAATGACAGACGAAAATATGGTTTTAGTACCAGATTGGAAGAATTTTCTGAGAAGGTTCCGTACCCAATTATTAACGATGTTCACAAGCCGGGATATACAACCGATGGCAGTGTAAACGTCCTTCGGCAATAAGAAAAAAACTGGAGCCTGAAATGAACAACTTCTGTCGCATTTGTAGAGGACAGTGCAGCATACTGGTCTAGTTTGATCAACCCTCCCCGGTTGATAATAGTCCATTTAATTTTTACAGTTGCAAGTGACAGTGAGGCTGGAGTTGACCTTTTTTTGATACAAACCTTCCTGCTTAATTATGTAAATCATGTTGTTCTTATGCTAACTAGTCCAAGAATAATGGACCTTTTTCAAAAGCACTATAATACTCTTTGATGTCCCTCCAAAAGTTTGCATAAGCATTTTTTAAATTTCTCTTGGGGCGATTGTAAGTCCCGAGAGAAATTGAAAACAATACTTATGCAAAATTTTGGAGGGGAATCAAAGAGTATTATGGTATTTTTGAAAAAGGCCTCTTTCCATAAGAAAAGGAGAGAAGTTTGTATCAAAACATGGTCAACTTTAGCCTCCCGTTCACTCAAAGGCTAAGATACAAAGCCCACAACTGTGAAATGGTCTATTCCAGGACATCTTCATCCCATCCTATTCATCCTAAGTTCAATTATATACTGTACTTCCACCTGGATTTATGAAAACCGGGTCAGCAAACATTTGTCATTTCTCTCAACTTCCCCTGTCTTAGCAAGTTTACTGTGTTTTTTGTTTTATGTTTGAAACTTCACGGAGTCAGATTACTGAAAAATAAATGTTCTAAAATTTGCGTCATTTTCAATTATATTGATTTGGACTCGTTGAAATGCTTCTAGGGACCACTAACTTACTGCCCGGCGTCAGATAAAGGCTTTCAGTCGGCCTTTGAATGATTTTTTATTGTTTTAAACTGCCAAGTAGTGGATTGCTGACCCAGTATCGCAGACGGTATCGCAGTTTGGTAAAAGCGTGGTATTAAAATTATGATTGACGCCGCGTCGTACTTGGATCGGACCATTTCGTAAAAACTCACTTCGAGGCTGGCGTGACTGCAAATTGTACACGCGGAAGTTTATTTCCGCAATCATTTTTGTGAAGTAAATTCTGACTAATTTACACGCAATACCATTTCACAGAGAAAAAAAGTAATCGGTCAGTTAACAACTATATTTTATAAAGTGTCAAATCAACAAGATGGTCTAAATGTCTTTAAATTAAGGCAACTAGAGATCTATTGAACAAATAGTGGATGACGCATACCACCTAGCATCAACATATCGACTGACTGAAAAGTATAATTAATTTAACGCAATCGTAACTTATCCATTGTCAGCGATTTTCGCCCAGAATAAAGTTTGCAATACGTATATCGAAGTTATGTGTAAAAGATCTTCTCTTGCAGTGCACGATAATCACCAAAACCGTCATGAAGCAACGAGATATAAATCTAAAGGCCGGTTCTGGTGAGTGTCTTCCGTGTCTCGATTTAATTTCGTAACAATACATAATAATTAAAGCATCCTGTTTAGCAAAGCTACAGAACCACTTGAGAATTACTATTACAATGAATAAAATGTAACATAAATCTTACATCACTCAGTAGTCTAGAATTCACAGTACACTTACTTGTCGTGGGCAGACAAAAGAACACAGTTATGAGTCTAAAAGTACCCCACCAACACATCGCAGTAGCTTTAGATTGTGTCTGTTGTCTTGGAGGAAATGATTATACTTGATACTTATGCTTCATGACCCATGACGTTCTTCCACTGTTTTGCACCACATGTAGTCACGTATCACTATATCACAACATAACGTCACGTATCGTAACGTCATGATTATATATTTTAGCAAATTTGGTACACCAGTTACGCACAAAGGTTTAAAGCGGAAATGTGATTGAACTAACGGATAAGGTGTTCTGAAGAATATTCCTTGCCTGTTTACTTTCCTCTCCAATCAGCAGCAGGAGGAAGTGTTAAGAAGTTCCGTAAATCAACTCCGTCTTTTCTGGGGTAGAGCCGACACGACCTTATTTGGCCTACCCAGGGCCGGGACGTGTCATTCGTCAGGGTATGGCTTGTTGTGACTTCTTGTTGTGGCCAAAAAAAAAAAAGGAAATAGAAAAAAAAAATACGGCCTGCATTCAGCGAAAATTTATGAACTCTACACTGGCAACGTTGGTAGACCTTTCCCGCAACCCAACACGAGTGTGCTTCGTCGTTCTTAAAGCGATGAGTCGAAACAAGCACGGTAGACACATATGAAGTGAAGGCGTCCCAGTCTGACTGATACACAAAAGCCGATTTGCTCGATGACGTCGTATGACTACTAGTATTGCCAGAATCCTGCAGGGTTTATCTTTCTTATACAAATTGGGGCTTTTGCTATTTGAAGGTCGCTGTGTTTATCAAATGGATGTTGATAGTGGTAGTGAGTAGTAATAAAATGACGCCATCACGCACATGGCCTAATGAAGTCTCAATAGTCCGAAGATAATGACGTATTTCCGGCGGCCTTGGGAGGAGATACTGTACTTCTTTACATGTCGGCGAACCTATTATGCCGGGGGGCCCTCATAGGGATTTAGTGAACTGCGGCTGAGGTGCTGGAAAAAAACTGTAAAATTTCAAAGCTCAAACCTCACCAATAAGCTAAAGGATTATCTGTTAAAAATAAAAAAAAATCTGCGAGAAGAAATGGTTGTACTAAAAGAGAAAATAAATAAAAAAGTAAAACCACGAAGCCAACCTGGAATTAGAGACTGAATAAGCAACGTAAGCTTGAAAATGGTAAATTGTGTCAAAAAATCAATATTCAAATCCTTTTTATTTCGATACCTCTTAACTATTCTCCCTTACTCGTGTGTGTATCTGTAAAATGTCCGTGGAGTTTACAGAGCTATTATCGTGGTAGAAAATAGTGCGAATTCATCTACTTGTCGATTGAAATAATAATAATAATAATAATAATAATATTATTATTATTATTATTATTGTTATTAATAAGAATAATAGAAACTGAGAGTATAAATTGCTAGAGTGTGAAACTTGGAGACCGAAGTAGTTCCTGTGGTGATTGGTGCCCTTGACTCCATTCCTAAGAATTTTCCTCGCCACCTTGAAATCTTTGGATTAAAGTGTCTTGACGTTGTATAAATCAGCACTGCTTGGTACAGCTAATATCCTGCGAAAGGTTCTTTCTTTCTGAGGTCATTGACTTGACAGAGAGAACAATTTATGACAAAAGCTCCAATACCGACGTTTACTGCGAGAATAATAATAATAATAATAACAATAACAATAATAATGATGATGATAATAATAATAATAACGATGAGGATGATGATGGTAATGATAATGTAACTATTTTTCAACAGGATTTATAGCCCACAGGAGTTAGCAATGCTGCTAACTGGGGACGTAAAATTGATGATTTCGCGATCCTAAGTACACTCAGTACACGGCCTTGGGGTAAGAATATCATTTTGTGCGAGGTTGAGGTGGCATTTCGGGATGTGTGCGACTACAGAGGAACAAGAAAAATTTGGGCAAATGCTAGTTTTGGACCGATACCAAAGCCTGATGACCCCAACTTGAGCACTCTTTTAGGGCTATTGTTTGCCATTTGTTGTTACGTTTTTTTCGCTCCCGTTTAGTTCCTAAGTCTATCCCAAGAAAGGAATCTTCAGACGTTATTTAATTTTAGCTAAAAAGGTCACCATACATGTTCAAATATACAAAATCAAAATTCAGCGGTTTAGAGTGACAAAAAGGTAATTGGCGTCTGTGCTTACGTCTAAATACTAATTATAGGCTTATCTGTGACAACAATCGGGCTCTCAGCAGAATATCAAGACAGTTAAAAGGTTGTGAGGTTAATTTGTCCTCCTCCTGCGACTAATATTGATATCAAATGTCTAGCGTATTTTTTGTCGTCTTTTAGGCTTTTGTAGTGTACGACGATTCATGCTCAGCAGAATACTAGCAGATGTCGCCGTGGAAAGCTGTTGTCATCCTGTGTACCTTGGTACACGTATTTTCGTCACGTACGTATTATATTTGTTTCAGTTTCGTGCAAAAGTAGCTAAAAAAACAATGTGCATGTGATGACGTCGGTACCAGGCAATACATGCAGCGATAGTTTAGGTCGCAATTTTTCTTTTATAAAGCTCAAAGGAAAAAGATTTCGCTTATCTGATGTATGAAAGGATGCTCTTCATCAATACATGAGCAAAACGTTTACTCAGGTCTTTATCAGTACAATTGTAGCATCTCAAGGAATATCTTTAACCCGGGGGGGTCCTCCCTTATATAAGCCATAGGGATATGTGCCGCCCCATCCGGTAGGGTTTTTGCGCCGTTTTGGTCTGCGAAAACGGGTATACACTTTGTCCATTTTGGTCTGGAATCGGGTATGGTTTTCGAGGGAACTACGGAGTGTATGAACGTATTTATCGTTTCAATTCCAAATGAGTAAGCAAGAAAGAGAAATATGCAAATTCGAAATGGATTTGAATAATTTTTTGTTTGCGCTCTAACCGCTAAGTAATGATAACATAATTTCTGCCTAAAGGCCAGGTCTGAAACCGGGTATGGATTTTAGAGGTCTAGTCTGAAAACGGGTGTGGAAAATTACATTTTTTTGGTCTGAAATCGGGTCAGGATTTGAGGAACCGGGCGGCACACCCCCACCAAGAATTCCCAGGAGTACCCCCCCGGGATCTTAAAGTTTCGCGGGGATTACTTTGGTTAAGTTTTGCTGGGTATGTGCCGCTGGCCTATCAGAACCCCTACCCCATCATAGTCCATTCTGTGGCCAAATATAGACCCCATCGTAGTCACTTTTGGGAATATGTAATTTTCGCCATCCCAACTTAGGGACGGACCATTAGAAAACTTATGGGGGGGGGGGAGGGTGGGCGAAGTACAAAAAAATATTCGCGCAAGGGAAAATTAAATGAAAAAAATTCATGCACGCCAATTAACCGTAAAAAATATTCATGCTATGGCCTAAAAAAATTCATACAAGGAATTTGATAACGAAAAAAAATTCCTGCGGCTCGAAAATTCCCCACCCCCACAATAACTTTTCTAATGGTCCGTCCCTTAGTAACTTTCTTTTTATGCATCAACCTTATAAAGTCTTTTAACTACAGTAGGCCATTCCTGAAATGAATTGACACATTGGTTAAACTTAGTGAAGGAAAAATCTTCTCATTTATAAACCCCTACCTACATGAATGTTCTGATCCCCCAAATCCTGAAAATGTGCGACCCCATTCTAGTGACTCTAATGAAAACGCAGCCCCACTATAGTAAATCCAGACGTGAAAATGCCACCCCATCCAGCGGCACATAACCAGCCTGTTACTGTGAGTAGCCAACCAACTTAATTGTTTTGAAAATCTTATAACCCTAGAATGTGACGCTTGTAACGAAACATTCAGTGCAGACAGTGGTGTCTTCCACTCTCGAAATTTCCCTCACAAGTACCCGGATGGAGTGTACTGCTCCTGGAGGATCACGGTCAACCGATCTCAGCACGTGTTTTTAATGTTCACGGATTTCAAACTACAGGCTGAAAACAACACAGATGTCATTCGTGTGTACGATGGAGAGAATACCACAGGGGAGGAGTTGGGAGTGTTTTACGGAGGACACCCACCCCCTCAGGATGGACTCTATTCATCAGCAAACCAAATGTTTGTGGTTTTTAAAACAGACAACAACAAATCTTTCTCCGGTTTCCGAGCTTCCTATCACGCCTTAACGTGTTCCGGTAAGGATCTTTCTGAACAACTGGCCTTCTTCTAGGCCAGTTTCCAATTCACAAATTTTCAAAGGCAATAGGCTAATTCCGAGGTCCAGAAACCCTCATTTTTAAAATGAGGTCATGTGCACAGCCTTTCTTGTGAAAATAAGTTTCATTTGCATGCGAATGAAAAATAATTTCCATATCAAAGGCTGAGCACTTAACCTCGTTTTGATACAGAGGCCCAGTGAACTCGGAAATGGCCTATTCGTCGTTGCATCGTCATCAACCTCGAGACGGGCAGGGGCGGGGGGCAATCTTTTTGCGTGACTTCGCTCGGTAACTTCAAGCCTTGTCGAAGACTGGCGAATGAAGGCTTTTTTTAATTTTCACTTTTAAAACGTTGTAGTTTATACGCCACTTATTAACCTCGTCCGTTCGGTCATCACAGGGAAATCTCAGACCGAGAGAATTTGAGATTTACCTGCAATGACCGAACGGAGGACGTTTATAAGTTATTTAGTATATTATAGTTATATTATTTTTCTTTAATTGATACAATCAGAACATAAGAAGGTTGAGTATGACAGCAAAACACAGTAATATGTACCTCCATTTAGCTGCCACCCTCGGGATACCGGCCGGCTAATGACCGCTCAATAGAGGTTCATCAATATAGCATAATCAAAGCAGAAAAAAAGGGGAAAGGGAAAGAAAATTTGGGAGAGAAGGAGAGGATCTCTCCCTTATCGCTTTCGTGCTTTCTCTTTTTCTCCCGCTCCTCTCCTCCTGTCGTGCGGTAAGAATGGTTGGTGCTAATGGAGGTTAGTACCCCTAACCCTTCCCCCCTAAAAAAACTTGTAAGTGTGTCACATGATCTCACCAATTGCGTGAAGATGGAATTTTACTGGATGTAGCTGACCCTAGTATTGCCTTCTCAACGTAAATGAAAGATTCTTTGAGTAGTTGAGTTAAAGTTGACTTAATTCCAACACTGGGAAAAAAGCGCTTAATCAACTTAAACTAATAGCGATCTAACTCTGTCGGAAAGATGCCACTGTTGTTCAAAGAGCTTTCTATTATGGCCCTTGCCATAAGGTTCGTTAAGGTCTTGTCCAAGAGGGCTAAGAAATACGACATCCTCTACCTCTTGACTTTTTTCTATTATTTGTTTCCTTGTTTGACATATTTTTTGCTTGAAATATATAGATCCTCTTGGAATGGAAAGCGGGGCCATTTCTGATGCTCAAATAAGTGCATCTTCACATTATACCAAGAACTTGCGACGTGACTATTCTGCAAAAAAGGCAAGGCTAAATTCGAGACAGTGGAGGAATAGAGGATGCTGGGCAGCGGCTACAAATGATCTTCACCAGTGGCTTCAAGTGGACCTTGGTGGTTACACCAAAGTAACACGTGTTGCGACTCAGGGAAGTGGATACGGACTCTCAGAATGGATGACAAAGTTTAAGATCCGGTATAGCACTGACGGAGTCATATGGCAATTTAACAAAGAACCTGGTAATGCGAATGCTTCAGCAAAGGTGCGCTGGACTTGCTAAATATGGAGCTTAAGCAACCACGACGACAACGGCAAAGAGAACTGCAAAAAAGCAATAGCTCCGGTTTGATTAGTAAAACAATAACCTTGCATGTGCATCACGCTTTTTTTTTGTACATTTTTTTGCCGTTCTTGCAAGGTGAAAGTGCTTAAATTCATGTTTTGTCGAGGACGGAAACACAAGACAACAACTTTCTTTTTCTTTCCTGAACTTTGACACAGTCCTTTAGACAATAGTGAGTTTACGCAACAGGACGGCAGGAAGAAGAAGACGGCAGAACGCTTGTGTGTGACAAACGTGACAAGGCTATTTCTTACGTGTTTTGTCGTGATCTTCACTTAACATCAATGTTTTCTGGTCTTTTACAAAAAGATCTGTTTAAAGGAAGGTGAATTTAGGCGAAAAGTTCCTTTATTGACGATCAACAAGGTTTTTGTCCTGTTGCGTAAGTTCACTATTAAAGTTTTAAGCAGGACGAATTCACTTTTTAAGTGACGTTTTCGTAGCCGTCGCCGTCGTTGTTGCTAAAGCTCCTTAATGAATCCCTAATGCCAGTCCCCTCCCCTCCCCCCTACTGTGGCAAAATCTGCCTTAGGCATATCCTCAGTGTTGTATGGAACGCTTAGTGATTTAATATGAAAGAAGGTGAGGCAAATACTGAATTCAACATTAAGGTTTCCAAACATAGCTTCCTTAATGGAGGGTCTCAATGGGGTTTACGGTCAGCCGTCAAATGGCCTAAAAATTAACCGTCTACAGTCAGGAAAGGTTATTTTTTACCGTCAACGGTCAAAAATGCAGGTTAAGATTAACCGTCACAAAGTTGTAAAGAATGTCAATTCTCACTATTTCAGCTGCTGTTCACGGCATTCCGGGAGAGTCGTGAGTCCGGACCCCCCTATCAGACATAAGCTTGTTTGAGAAATTCTTACATCGACAGGATCGTATATCACTTTTTAACTGGCTGATTTTTTTAATGAAACGCGGGTTGCATTTTGCCTCTAAACTAAATTCCAGGGATATTCAAAATGTGATTGTTTTTGAGTACCCTCCTATGAACTGTTCGCCTCTGCTCGCAAAGCAGTCTCTCCCGCGCCAACGGCGACCGGCGTTCACAGATTGAGAAACATGTGGCGTTCTTTGTGAGAAGTAATTTGAGACAAAAACGTTCAACAGTACTTTCTGAACCAAAGTTTGGACCCCCCCAGTCAAAAATTCCGGGATCCGCCCCTGGGTAACACAATAACTGGTAGATCTCTTTGTGGCATACAAGGTTAAGAATAGCAACTGACCGGAGACAAACCAGTTGGCTATTTACAAGGGTGACCGAGGATTTGAACTCGAAACTACCGAAAACAAGTCCAGCTAGCGGCCAGGGCGGGCATTGAACACAGGGCCCCCGGTTTACAATTCCAGTGCTTTTAACTGCGGATCATTTTACGTTTCTGTGAAACTGCCCACCTACCCCTCCCCTAAACCGAGATTAACACTTAGTTCTTACCTAAGGCAAAATGTTGGCTTAGGGGAGGGGTAGGTGGGCAGTTTCCCAGAAACGTAAAATGATCCTAACTGCTAAGCCGCCCTGCCTCTAGTCTGCTACACAGCCCTTTTTTAGTGCCGTCACGCAACGCTCCTCCCCAATGTGCTGACTACCCTGCCTCAAAGGACTGCTGAGTATTGTCATAAATAAATGATTGTTTTTCCAGGTGTTTACTGGGAATTCTGGTGGTCCCAATAGAATTAAGTATAACCGACTGAATGAATCCATCTTAGCACGATACATTCGAATTGTGCCTGTGGCATGGTTTAACCACATAACGATGAGACTGGAAATCTACGGTTGCCAAGGTACTCTTTTATTTATTATATCCATTTTAAAATCACTGGTGATCCCTGCAATCTGATTGGCTCTCAGTAGAGAATACGTCGTTTACTCACGACTCACACAATTTTTTGTGCTTTCAATTATATTCTGAATCACATCATTCATGTTGTAAATCGCATCATTTCTGTTTTAACTTACACCATTTTGGCTCTATACCGCATCATTTCTTTTTCGAATACAAAATTAGATGTACATGTAAAAGCAGTTTTGTTTCCACTTTATAAAGTAAGGGCGGACCAAGAAAAGGGACACGACCTTCAACCAACTTCCACCAAGAAAGAGGGGACGAATTGGCGTAAGCAAATAAAATACCAGTTAAGAAAGGGGGCCCTCGGCTAACTCCCCTAAATGCTCTCATGTTCATGTGTTATTCGTTGTGTTTGGTACGATGGACATCTAGCTACTAATCCGGGGATAGCGTTGTAATATTAATTGCTGGCTTCGCACTAGAGCCTCCAAGTGTAATGTAAGTGTACTTGGAACCTACTTTGAGTGTGAAGGGGTGAAATGTACCCACTTCAACTTTACTTGGTGACCATGGAAACGTTCGTAGATCAAACAAGCCGAAGTTCGCCGCCAAGTATGGTCTACTACACACTTGAGAACACACTTGACCAATAAGAATTGGAAGCCATGTGCACGTGCAGTGCTAGTGGTTCCAAGGTTCTAATGAACAGAGAGATTGACAGCTTTTACTTCATGTAATAGACTTTGTCAGCAAGTGTGAAGCCATGTTTTCTACAGAGCCACTTAAAGGGACAGGTTCACGGTTCAGCGCAAGCTCATTAATTAAATTACGTTTTTCCAATCTATTATTAATTCTATCGGTTAATAATCCCACTCACATGTGTCTCAGCGATCTCAGAGTGTATTTCAAAGTAGAAGTGTATTTCAGAGTAAGGTGAAGTAGAATGGAGGAGTACTAAAATCGCAGAAAAATTAGTGGATTATGCCAACACTACCAACGTTGAATTTATTGTTGACCCGAGGGTTTTATTCCATGGTTGATTAATTTACAGCTATTTCCACCTAAGTTGATCAAGTGACTGCCAGGGGAGTGTCCAGATTGGTTCTTTGACAACATTACGACA